>LR749967.1:4638-119092 GCA_902729485.2 Mus minutoides
CCCACGCTCCAACTGTTCCACATCCCATACCACTTCCCCACCCACCTGTCTACACGTGGATGCCCCCACCCCCCACCCCACCTGACCTCTAAACTCCATGAAACCTCCAGTCTCTTGAGGGTTAGGTGCATCATCTTTGAATGAACACAGACCCGGCAGTCCTCTACTGTATGTGTGTTGGAGGCCTCATACCAGCTGGTATATGCTGCCTGTTTGGTGGTCCAGTGTTTGAGAGCTCTTGGGGGGTCCAGATTAATTGAGACGGCTGGTCTTCCTACAAGATCACCCTTCTCCTCAGAGTAGTAGTAGTAGTAGTAGTAGTAGTAGTAGTAGTAATGCCCTAGAATTCAATGCCTAGTGAAGGTATCTTTTAAAAATGGAAAACAAACACAAAAACAAACTGTAGCTAAGTGTATTTACCGGCAGCAGAAGTGTGCATAAAGATGCCCAATGAATGGTCTCATGACTGAGGTGAAATGACTCTCACCTCTTTGTGGGACAGTGAAGATGTCCAGACATAGAATATATGTGACTATATCTAACAAACTTATTTTTATAATGCATACATATAATATAGTTCAACCTTGTTGTTCATGGCCGCTACATCGTATAAAGTATCTCTGTAAACACTGAATTAGTGAATGCTGAATTATCACTCCTGAGAAGAAGCTAGCACTCATCTCTTGGAAGTCTCTAGTTACATTTTCATCAAACAATCAATATACAACGCTGTTTTATGTGAGCTGCTATGTAAAGATAAATTAATTAATATATGTGATGTTTCATTATAGTCAATAGCATTTTGTAACTCATGCCTGAAGGAAATTTATTAGATATGTTTTGGTTTTTTCCACAGTCTTGCACTTGAGCAACACTAGAAGCATGTTGCTTTAGTCTTATACCTTATACACAGTGTTAAGGGGTGTAAAATCAACAACAAAAAAGGAAACATGCATTGTAAGTAGACTGATGCAAACATTAGTATACAATTACTAAGAATAATGCAAAGAACATTAATGCACAATGTAAGATATCAAGCAAGTAGTTTGTAAGATATCAAACCTTGTTCGACCTCAGCTTGGAATACACAAATCAGGTAATTCTTTTTTTCTTCTTCTTTAATTCTCTGTAAATGACCATGAGAGAGAGGCTAACATTGATTTTTTTAATTTAAAATAAATTTTAGTGAGAAAGTGAGTTTTCAAATCCAGAAACCATGAGTCTTAAGAACTTTCTATGAATTGATACTTTCTTCTTGATAAAAATATGTGACTTGCTAAATTATGAAGTGTGTAGTTTTATGACAAGTAGTTAACATAAGAAACCAATACAAAAATTAAAGGATTAATAGAGCCATAGTGTCCCAAGGTAATTTAATGTTGTGTTAAGTAATTGGTCTTAGTTCTTCATAAATTATAAAACATCAAATATCATAATCCCTAGAGCAACCTTCAAAAACAATGTAAAGAGAAATATCTAAAGTCAATGTAGAAAACAAAATGGCATACAAAAAGTTCAGTAGCCTTCCATATCTTCCCCAAAATGATAAGAAAAATATTAAAATGTGTAAAATAAAAAACTAAAATATCATGGCAGAAGTAATCCCTACCATATTAGCATATTAGTATCGACTGGATCGATACTGTAATAAAAGCCACATATGAACAGAATGGTATTCGAGAAGCCCTACCTCAGCACCACTCACACTACCCACAGAAGATGCTCTTTATTATAAACTACCAAAATATTGTTGGTAAAATAAAAACATAGTTAAATCATGCAAATGCCAAGACAAATGAAATAGCTTTATTATAAAATACACAAAATAAACACTAGGAAAAGGAGCATTATTGGGAAAAAGCATTTTTCTTAATAATGAAAGTATCTATTTATAAGGAAGTTACAGTAATTTAAATTTCTATGGGATAAATTTTATTTTAAAAACATATGTAACAGAGTATACAGACTGAAGACAGAAAGAGACATTATAAATTCATAATTAAAAGTTTCTAACACTCTTTCCTCAGTAATTGATAGGAAGAAAATCAGTAAGTATATTAAGGTTGAATGCTAATTAACCTGTAATTTCCTTTGTAGAGTAGAACCCCAACAACTTCAGGATAGAAGTTTATTTCCAGAACTCCTGATACATCTGCTATAATAGACCACAAATAGGTTTATATACACATACAGCATCTACAGTAATAAAAAAGCACAGGTAGGCTTATATACACATGGAATGTTCACTGTAATAGATCACAAGAAGGTTTTTATACACATGGGGCATTCACTGTGATAGACTACAGGTAGGTTAATATAAAGGTCTTTATATGGTTCAAAACACTAAAATTTTGTGAGGACATTGTCTGACTACATAAAGATTAACTGTAACTCAATAAACTGTCTAGAAAAGCCACAACATTCAGAAATTAAATGAGACATTCCCATATAACCTGTGGATCATAGAAAGAATTACAAGAGAGTTATGAATATTTTTCATATAAAGGATAATAAAAATATGGCATGAAAGTTGTGCCATGCTTGGAGACACAAGGGAGATCTTAAGTGTCTCTGTTAGGACATAAGATATGATTTCAGTGGTCTTCAGACATCAAGAAAGACAACTAAAAAGAATTGTTAGAAGCTAGAACTAATAAACACCAGATATCAATAAAACAGAAAAAAAATGAAGAAAATAATTTTAAAGAAAAAAAATTTTTATAAAACTTTTAATTCAGTTGATTATCAAATAACAGAACTTATGTTGGGCAGAATAACACAAATGACCAGTATCTGGAGTAAGTTAGTTTTCATGGTATAAGATTAATATATAAGAATAAATTGGCCGGGCGTGGTGGCACAAGCCTTTAATCCCAGCACTTGGGAGGCAGAAGCAGGCAAATTTCTGAGTTCAAGGCCAGCCTGATCTGCAGAGTGAGTTTCAGGACAGCCAGGACTATACTGAGAAATCCTGTCTCGACAAAAAGAAGAAGAAGAAGAAGAAGAAGAAGAAGAAGAAGAAGAAGAAGAAGAAGAAGAAGAAGAAGAAGAAGAAGAAGAAGAAGAAGAAGAAGAAGAAGAAGAAGAAATTGCTTTTCTATATGCTATGCTAAAATAAAAGGCTACTATTTATAAATGTTTAGGTATTGGGAGAGATGGAGAGAAGGAATGGGAGATAGATATGATCAAAATACACTGTATACAAACATGAAATGTTCAAAAAGAGAAAAATGAATTTTATATACAATAAGATAATATAAATATAATATACATAGTAAAAGGTGAGCAACATCTATGTGCTGGAAATATGATGGACAGAAATGAAAGAAAACTTAAATAAACAGTTATACCAATTAATAAATTAGAAAATTTAGTATTTTTAAAATACTTGTTCTTCTCTGATTAATCCACAATTTAATGTGACCACAAACTCAGAATCTAGGGTTTTAAAAATAAATTAAAAGCTGATTACAAAATTTGTGTGGAAAAGGAAATAAATAAGACTCTCTTATCAGTTTCTTGCTGAAAACACAAGTTCACAGACCTACACAAGAGGATGTGCCTTCAAGACTCCCTACAAAGCTGTCGTAATCAATGCAGAGAGGTATCAGCATAGGATAAACAACAGATCAATAGGACGGAATGCACAGACCAGAAGTAAGTCCACACTTATGTTGTCGATTGATTTTTTTTCCCACAAACATGCCAAAGCAACCATGTGGGGAAAAAGAGCACTGTTGGCAAGGGTGCATTAAGGAGATGGGCATCCACTGCACAGGGAAAGAAACCCCAGCATCTGGCGCTGGTCAAGTTACTTCCCATTGGCTCAACTGTTCTGTTCCATTCTTCATTATTTATGCAACAGAGGGGAAAACAAACGCCAGCCAAAGGATTGGGTCAGAAGTATTTACTGATTTTTTTTTTCCTTCACAATAGTTGATGACTGGAAACAGCCCAAATGTCTGTCAACAAAAGAATCAATAAGCAAACTGTGGTGTTTTTATACAATAAAACACTACCAGCCAAAATGGGGGTTGGGGTGGGTGTGGTAAAGCATTGCTTATGTGCACAAGAACATGAACACCACAGATGTCAGGCCAAATGAAAACTACAAAAGACTATGGTTGTACGTGTAAGAGGTTCTTAAAAGAGTAAAATAATAATAATGTCTACACAAGGGAACTTTCTGGAGAGGTCAAAGGTGTTTCTTCTTATAATACAAGCACCGTTGTATGCATACAAGCAAGACTCGTGCATCTCATCGTGCATGCACCTGATATAGTACATAAGAACCAAGTGGGGTGATGGAAATACAGAAGAGTAGAAACCACAGAGTGTTCGCTGTTAGAGGTGGATGGTGGGTACAGAGAGGTTCAATATTTAATTCCATTTAGTTTGAATATGTTTGAAATTTTCAGTAATGTTGTTTTTAAGATGCTTAAAAGCCTAAAAATCCAATAGCTGGGCAGGGACATTCAAATCAGGTCATTGGCCTTAATATAGAACTTTTTATGAATATTTTATTTTTTATTTTATTTATTTTCTAGTTCCCTAGAGGAAAACATTCTCCAAGTTAACATTTGCTTTATGGATTTATTGTCAACGTTCCATCAACAAATATGTGTGTTTCTGCTATCCAGATCAGTTCTTGAACAGCTCTGAGTAAAATCCTTAAAGGTGTGGGTGTCCCCGGGAAAGTGGAGTTGAACACCTTTTCTTGTGGAGACATTGAAGTGTTGGATTAATTTGCTTAGCAACTTCAAAGTGTCTGTGTTCTGGGAGTTTCATGGGAAATGAGGGCGCACACAGTATATGTTGCGCTGGACATGCCTGGCTCCATCTGTTGCTGTCCTTGTCTTTCTGCTGCATGGCTCTCTGTCACCTGCTTCCTGCAGAGTCCAAGAAGAGGATGTGTTCTTTTTGTTGTTGTTGTTGTTGTTGTTGTTGTTGTTTGTTGTTTTGTTGTTCTTAGGCCTATACAGACTCCTGTGTTCTTTATCAAAATCCTTTGAAGATAGAAAAAAAAAATCTATCTAGTTAAAGCAACGTTTTAGCATCCACAGCACTTCTCTGGAGAGGTTTCCTTTGGGGAAGGTGATGGGTGAGGCCTGTCTGATCATGTTAGCAGCTGGTTCTGAGCTCACAGGGACTGGGGACTTCCCACCCACATCACAGGACCCCAGGCTCTCACCTCCTGCAAGTTAGAGGGAAGGGTGCCACCTGCAAGTGTCACCTTTTCTATTTTCTATCAAGTCCTTGCATCCATCCTTGACACTGTGAGTGGGAATAGACAAGGAGACATAAGTGGTGACAGTCTAAAGACTCTGTCCCAAAGTATAGTATCTTGGCATTTGGGGAAACAGCCAAAGCATGTTGCTATTCCTCCATGAAGCAAGCTGAGAGGGAAGTATTCCCTCCCTGCATCTGAAGGCAACAAGACACAAAAACAGAGGTGTCTGAACACAGCCCTTGTTCACCTCTCCCTCTGTGCCCTGTAGTGCATCAGACCCTATTTTCCAATTGTATTTCTCTATGGTTATCTATCCATTCTCCTCCAAACCCAGGCATGCAAGTGTAAAGCTGTCCCCCTTGGCTTTTCATTTCTAAAGGCGCCTGGGTCATGTAAAACTTACATCAAATAAATTGATGGGGTTTTCTCTTGTGTCATCCTTTGTTACAGGGTCTCAGGCACAAACCTTGCAAAGATTTAGGAAAAATGGCTAAAGATGCATTGGACTATGCAGAGTTTCATGACAAATCAGTTCCTGCTAAAACTATATTCCTTAAGGTTACTGAAGACAGAAAAGGAGGGGAGGGGAGGGGAGGAGAGGGGAGGGGAGGGGAGGGGAAAGCAAGCTTGACTCTTTGTTTTTAACTGAGGTTATTTATAGTTACTTATACACATACACAGACACACATGCATATATGAACATGTACATGCACACACTCACATACATAAATGCGCACGTGTACACGCGAGCACACACACACACACATTAGAGTGAAAACCTGCCCTTCCACTCTAGTAGGATGAACATTCTGCCTTTCTCTGGGATGATACAGGAAGAGTTACTTGTGACAGAGAGAAGAAAACGGAAACTCAGTTCCTTCCCAGAACTGTGCCTAGCAACGCCCAGAACTCCTTGCAAGCAAGGAAGTCTTAAGAGGGTGGAGTTTGCCTTTTTCTTAACAGGCTCAATACATTTTTTTCAACTGTACCAGTGACTATGACCTGTGCGCTTCCATTTAGTTTGAAAGCATAATTCACTTTTATAGCAAGGCATCTCTGACTTTATCGCTTTCCTGCCTGGTCCTTCCACACCCACGCTGAAACCTCAAATGCTTTAGTTAAAATTAAGTTTCTTTTTCTGAGAGGATGGAGCAAATCAGAAAAGGAAAGGACCTAGAAGGAGGGTGTAGACAGTAGAGGAGGTCTGGTGGATGGTTTAAACTATTTGAAAGCCATCTCCCTTCCCCTTTTTCTCTTCCCTACCAAGTAAACCTTTTCCTGATTACAGTAAACACCTTCTTAACAGATCAAAAGGAAGGATTCTGAAGTGAGTTGCTTCCCACAAAATTCATTATGGGAATGGCATTTCGTGAGCAGGGCCCCGCCCTGCCTCTGTTTCATTCAGGCAGTTAGTCTGCATTTGTTCATGTCAGACTTTTTCAGTATTCATCCCTCAGGTTTGTGGAGCAGCTCAGTAGAACAAGAAGAGTCAGGCTGGAGACAGATGTTTTCCCAGCATTTTAAAAGATGCGTTCTGAGACAGTATGTGCTGAGTGTTTCTCTTGCCCTGCCCCTGCAGGTACACCCCCCCCCCACACACACACACCTCTATGGCTTGCTCCTCCCTTGCCCTGCCCCTGCAGGTACACTCTCCCCCACCCCCCCCACACCTCTAAGGTTTGCCCCTCCAAGCTCTGCTGTGCTACAGCTTCAGGTCTGCAGTGCAGGTTTCCTGCAGAAAATTATTTATTAATAACATAACAACTTATAGCATACATCCTTTCTAGGCCTCAGAGTTCCATAACAAAGAATGTTGGGCCACCTAATGAGCACTAAAGGGTGTCACTCTGACCATCTCTGGAAAGATGTCATTTTGCTCCTGTGGGCCACCAGGATAGCCCTGCTGGTATTTGACCAGTTGTGAGGCTGAAGACAAGTGCAGGAGACTTTCTTAATGGCCATAATATAATTCTGATCTTTTGGAAGACAGGAGAAAATTAATCCGACTTGTGAAAATGACTTACCTGGACCTTGTATCCCTCTGTTTCCTGCTCAGTAAGACTGACAGGAAACAATCTCTCCTTTTCTATGTTGTGTATCCCCTCAAGCACAGGTTGCCTACCTTAGGCCACTAAGTGCTTTCCCTCAGCTTACTGTCTTTGAGCTCTTTGAGCATTTGGCACTGCTGGCCATAAGCATTTCAAACCAGTTGAAACCAGTTCAGAATTCTAGGATACCAACTACCCCCTTCTTAGCTGCTCGCCTATCCTGTCTGCAATTCTTCATTCCAGGCTGTTTATTTTCTGTTGCCACATTTTTGTCTCTTCATGACCCTTGGCAGACTCCTCTTTTTCCTAATCATGAGGATAAGGATCAGGTAAATTCGCATGTGCCTGCTGTGGGCGGTTCAGCATTTCCACATCATTTCTTCCCATCTCATAAGGGCTGTGTACACTGGGTGGAATGTCCCATCACATTCATTTACATCATTATATTCCAAGTCCTGCCTGTCTAGACTGGACATTCCTCAAGGGAGCAGGGACTACATTTGTCTTAGTTCACTTTCAGTACCACACAGCACATGGTAAAAGCAGTAGATGAGTGCATCATCAACTTTAACTTATATATAATACACTATTTTACAGATAACCTTGTTGTTTAGAGAGGTTTTGTTTTGTTTTGTTCTGTTTGTTTTTTACTTCAGTCAAGGGATGGGAAAGTTGAAAATGGCTGACTTTGAGTCTCGATCTTTTCACTATTTTAAGTGTCAAAATAAACCAAACTCCCCTTTTTCGTCACTGTGCACAGCTAGTAGCCAGTCTTCATCAATTCATGAACAAAACTATAAAGTTTTCCAGTTTGCCTAATCACTAGCATCAGTAGGAACATTTTAGAGCAATATGTGTTTCTAGATGCCATTCTAATTGTGCTGCATGTCATGCTGTAGAGGAAGGGTCTAGAAAACATTTCTTCTGTATCACCGTGATCATGTGACTTAGGCAGTGCTGCTAAACCAGGTTTCAACTCCAAAAGGGGAGAGGAAAGTACAGGGAGCCCAAGAGACTCAACCATGGAGAAGACATAAAGAATGAGAGCCCCAACTGTGTGGCCCTGGTCTGGGTGGTTCTCATCAATACAGGAAACACAATACTAAGCTAGTGTCCCTTAAAATGTGATCCCAGGTTAGCAACATAACATAGGAACTTGTGAGAAATGGAGATTCTCAGGCCTCATGACAGACATATCTGACTTGAGTTTTAGTTAAATCTAAAGCTGAAACCCAGTTGCTTGGGCTTCCAGGCAATTCTGACCTACTTTAGACTCTTGAATGCTGTCCTTGGGCAGCATCCAAAACAGGTTAGAAGGATTCTTATAGTAATGTTTTCTAGCATCGAAAAATCACTTGAAGCTAATTTTCTTCTGTTCAGAATCAGTCCTTTATAAATGTAGGTTTTATCCCTTCGAAAACCAGATAGTTCATGTTATTCCCCCACAGCTATTTTTACTGCCCCATTGCATGGCCTCAGTCAAAATATTCCCCACCATACTGTTACATCTAAATCAGCATCTTGTAACATTGGTCATTTTGTGCAAATGTATCATAGCACTAAGCTTGGTATAGATCAAGAGTTCAGTAAATATTAGTCAAATTAAACATTTTTTAATTTAATAAAACATTTTAAAAATGTTTTGTCACCATAGTGTTTTGATTAGAGTCATAGTGGAAAAAAATGGGCTTGAACCTCTGTGTTATCCATCATGCCTACTTCATGCATTTTGTCATAGCCTTTCCATTATTTTTCTGGTCCTCTTGCCTGCTGCTCATATTTGAGACACATCCCTAACCACTTTCCATTTCATCTGGATCACATCCCTTCTGTTCACTCAGACTTCTAATCCTGTTTTCCAAATAGCTTGTGATTCTTTCCTCCAGTTCACCAGCACCTACATGTGTAAATGTTGGCTTTCCCCTTTAATTTTCTTCCAGAAGTTCCTATCTCCACTTTCCAAGCTAAAGTCAGAGTCAGTAGACACAGAGAAGAAAGAGAAAGAGAAGTGAAGCAGGGTTCATGCCAAATTAAGTCACATGTGTGTGTTGGAGGGTAGTCTGTTATTAACGTGCATTAAGCATTTGGGCACACTAAGTGCTCAATTCATGTCAGTAGCTATTATAATACGACACAACTTGAGGAAATGGTATTCTGTTTACATCCTCCCTGCATGGGTCACTATTCAATACGGTCAGTTGGATATTTGGACTCAGGCCAGTTGGTACCCAGTCTGGACTTTGCTAGGAGGTTATTGCAGCTCTTATTGTCCAAGAACCTCTTGTAGTTCTGTCTAGCACCCAGCAGGGAGATGCAATTGTCCAGCAAACAGATTTAAGAAATGGACTAGAAATGGAGTCTCCTGGGAAGCATTTTAAGAACTAATCCTTCCATTTTTAACAACCACCACAAAAGAAAATGAAGAGAAATGCAGTGCACCGTGAGAATCAGTTGAGATGGGAAATGCTCAATATTTCATAACATTTCTAAAGCATTGCTTTCCTACAAACTTTTACACAAATTGAATCTTCATTTTTATATCAGAGAATCTTCCTACCTCATCACTGTGGGGCTATTAGATATGTGATTAGTTAGCTGGATGACTGGGAGTAAATACCTACTGATGGGAGAGAGTCTTCCCACAGAGAGACGACTCTATGGAGGCTGTATATGAAACAAATAGAGAATGACACTTGGCATCAAGATATCCAGGTTGGATGACAGCTTCCAAAATCATTGATTTCATGATGACATATGAACCTCAAACCTGCCTAAATCTTTGATGGCTTGTTCTAGAGAATAGGAACAATGATTTTTACCTATACAAATCTACATAGCTATTTAGAGAAAAATAAGAGGTAATATAGATGTTAGTACCTATCCTTGGTTTTGCTATAATATTAATATACAATAAATAATCCCAGAATGTTCTCAACAACAAGTATTTCTCCTTCATATATTTTGGACCAGTGGTGGTTAATTTGATCATGACTGTACTTGGGTTCAAGTCTGCTTCAGTATGAGCCAGGCTGCAGGTGTAATGGTTCTTTTCATCCTCGTGACTGTCAACTACAATGTAAAAGAACAACTGGAAGCTTCCTGTGACTGTAAAAGACTGAGCTTTAACGTAACACATTACTCCCTGAAATATACATTCCACTGGTTACATAGCCAAGCCTGATGTCAATGGGGCCAGCAAAACATCTTTAGGGCATTGGAAAGATGTGCATGAGTGGAGAGAAAGAATCAATGCTGAACACGAGTAATATAATCTATTGCAGTGGATAGAATTGTTCTGGAAACTACAAAAAGTTCATTCAGATATTGAGGTAATAATAATTACTTTGGCTTTAGATAACAGTCTCAGATTATTTTATAAATGATATGATTTGGAGCTTGGCAGAAATAAAAATATTCAGGCATAGGGTTCTCCTTGTAAAACCCTCTAGTTATTTGTGAAATCTCAAAGCATCCATTCCCAGAAAACTATGCATGTATCTAATAGATAAAAACAGATGGTTGGGAGATATGATATTGGTCAGGATGTGATCAAGGAGTACAGCTTCTAAATTGTTCTCAATTCTTCCCAAGAGCTACATTGGAGATGGTGGATTCCATGTGTTCAGGATATACTTCAAGCCAAGTCACATGAAAAGCCAGCATGATTTCCTTATGTAGTTAGCAAAATTGCCCTTTACAACATTGGCACCTGTGTCTAACAGTTCTACAATAGATACTATAATGACTTGTCATCCTACCTGCACTCTATGACATTGAGAAGATACAGGACACACATGATCTCCTTTGTTACCAGGCCAAGGAGCACATACAAAACCAAGCTGAGGCACTCTGCCTGCTCTCTAAGTGTTCCTTAAACTTTAACCAGCAAGTGCTTATAAACTGACTAGAACAGTGCTCCATAGGCTCAAAATACCCATCAACATAGAAAGTCATAGAAGCTAGCAAAACTTTAATAGGATTAATTTTTATAACATCTCAGAAAACACAAGTGACAAGTTGCATGGGTAAAGTGGACCAACTACAAATAAATGTGACTGGAAAAAATAGGTAGTTCCTATTATGAATTTCCCAAATGACTCTGACCCCAGATTCCCTAGAATAGCAAGCAGCCCCTACTATGGAGCCAAAATGAGCACAGACAGAATCCACTCTTATTTATAAGGATAGATAAAGAAGGAAAAAGAAGACACTTGGCCCCACCCCTGCCTCAAGGGAACACCACTACATAGAACAAGTATGTGGTGCTGAGGTGGGAAGGATAGTGTAATGGAGCAGTGAGTGTGCTGTGGAGAGAGGCAGAACTCCAGATGAGATGGCAGTGACAGGTGAGAGAAAGGGCTGAGGTCAACATGCTGTCATTTCCCAGTAGGGAAGGCAGGATGATGTGCAGAAGCCTGGAGCTCATGTAGCGGTAGACTTGACCCCCAAACTGATGCCTGGTGGCAGCACCCCTGACTCAGAGGCCCAAGATGAGGAAAGAACCTCCTTGAAGGACCACCATATTATGAGATGCCACCAGAAGCCATGTTGGTGTCTGTAGTCCATACTGCTGTCCCAGGCCATCATAAAGCCTGAGATGCATATAAACGAATGCAGTCTTTGCCTCTTCTTAATGCCTTGGGGATGCCCTATGGTTTTGCTGCCTGGGGGAGGGGTGGCAGGAGATGTTGATGCTGATGCTAGTAGCAGGAATAGCCACCTAAGGCCATGTTGAAGTCCATGGCCAGAGACCATGTAGATGTCTGTAGCCCATGCTACCACCCAAGCATGGTGATGTCCCTCTCTGGGCTGCCACCCAGTTGATGTCTGTAGGTGCACAAGAGAGCTGTCCCTGCCTCTCTCTAGCCACAGCAAGTTGATGGCTTCTGGAATGGATGCAGGTGTAGAAAGACTCATCCACCCATGAGGGAATGGCTACTAGGAGTTTGACTATGCTCCAGTGAGTATAGGGACAACATAAAATGAATTTTCTTTTCTTTTCTTTTCTTTTCCTCTTTCTTCTTTTTTTTGGTGGGGGGAGGAGGTCATATGGGAGGGGGTAGACATGGGAAGACTGTGAGGTTGAGTGCAATTGGAGTGCATGATGAGAGGTTCCCAAATAATAAAAGAGAAGAAATGAAATTTAAAAGGAGATTTTCAATATAGACAAGAATTATTGAAAATATATTTTATATGAAATGTGTGCTTCATACAATATGGGGATGGTATAAACATGAAGGACAGCTCATTATCATGAGCTATGTAATTGAAAGTAATTTATAGCAAGGAGTACAGATACCTTTCAGAAGTATAGGACTTATTTTAATCCTGGGTCGTGGTCAGTTTCCAGACATGGAAGTATGTTATGGATATTCCTACCATTTTCTTTCCTGCCTTTAAGCCTTCTTGAATCCATGGATTGACTATAATACCTTCTCTAAGGTAGAGAAAATACATTTAAATGGCTACTTGTAACAACCATCTTAATTCTCCTATGATTTCTTTCTGTCATTTGAGGACTTGAGGAGGAAAAGAGAAATAGTCTGGCAGGGTTGGACTCTGATCAGCAGCAGAAATGAACCATGAGAGCAGAGGAAAAAAGCATGAGGTTGACAATCAAGCAGAAGTCAATTTAAATACTGACTCTACCGCTAGGTCATCTCTAGCAGAGCCAGGCCTTTCTTATTTATCTAATAAGAACATCAGTTTGGTAGGGTTAATGATAATGCCACAAGCTACTGCATATGGAAGTGGGAAGCTGGTGCGTGGCTCATTAAAAACAATAACCCGCATCATACCCTTCTCTTTTCAACTTAATAGTAGTGTGTGTGTGTGTGTGTGTGTGTGTGTGTGTGTGTGTTTGTGTGTGTGTGATTTTTCTAAATAAATATTATTTTTTTAAATAAGAAGCATACAACATTTATGCTACAGGATATTGTCTAGTGATTTCTTTTAATCTGTGAGAGTTTAATAAGTTTATACATCTATGAAGGAATTTAGTCTTTGGCTTTTATGTTAATTTTCATTTTTAAAAGAGATAATAGATATTGCCTTGCATATAATAGACAATAAAAGGTAAAAAGAGAAATTTAAAATTGTAAGTTGAATATTCTTGCATTCTCAAACGTGTACAGTTGTTTGAAACATCAAGTATTAAGAAGTTTTGGTAATTAACCCAAATAATTAGCATTCCTGGCCATTCTTCAAGTCCTACATGAAACAAAAATAGAAAAATAAAGCTAATCAAATACGATGCACTTCATAAGCAAATTTTCTTTTAGGAAAATGCAATATTCTTTGGTATGGATTATATCTATCCAAATCTATAAAATCACATAGCAAAACTATCCATAAAACTGGGAAGAGGGCTCAGTCAATAGAGTGTTTGAATTGTAAGCATGCAGAACCTACACTGATCCTCCAGAACCTATAAATAAAAAGCTAAACAATTGTCCAACAGAATCCTAAAACATTACCGACTATTGCTGTTGCCCTGTACTGTTCCACAAAGGTAGAAGGTAAATTCCTATTGCTGAAGGGATCATTCACTTCAGACATAAATCCCAGAGGACCCTGAGCTGGATGTGATGTGAAAGCCTCCTCTCTTAGTACTAGCTTTCATGGTAACAGAAAGAACCATGAAATCTTCCAGTGGAGGAAAGCAACCAACGGTCTTACCCAGCTACAACGTCTAGGAACCACAACAACAACCAGCATAGCACAATGGCCCTAAAGATGTAGTAGTGGCATATACACCTTAACAGTAACCAACAGCTCTCTAATTGAACTCACATCCTCCTCAATAAGAAGGAAATAATTCCTGGAACTGGAAATGAAGTTAACTACACAGGGCTAGTAAAATTTAGCGCATGTCTTGGTCAGTGGTCTATTCCTGTAAAGGGTTATCATGGCCATGGCAACTCTTATAAAAGAAAACATTGTTGAAGCTCGCTTACAGTTTCAGAGGTTTAATCCATTATGACCATGGTGGGGAGCATGGCAGCAGGCAGGCAGACATGTTGCTGAAGAATTGGCTGAAAGTTCTACATCCAGAGCTGCAGGCAGTATGAAGAGAGAGATTCTGAGCCTGGAATGGACATTCTGAAACCTCAATGCCCACCCCTACCCCCAGTGACACACTTCCTCCAACAAGGCCACACCTCCTAATCTTTTCAAATAGTGCCATGCCCTGTTGAACAGGTACTCAAATCTATAAGATTATGGGGTCATTCTAACTCAAACCACCACCACCACATACTTGTACATATCTGTAACCCTAGTACTGGAGACAAGTGGATCCCTAGGGATCATGACCAGTCAGGCAGTTTAGCCTAGTTGGTGAGTTCCAAGCCAATGAGAGATCACATCTGAGATCAAATCAAAATAGCAAGATGGATGGCACCAGAGGCATGAGATACCCAAAGTTGTTCTCTGGCTCACATACACACACACACACACACACACACACACACACACACACCACTGTATATGTACTTACCCAAACATGAAAACACAAAAGTAGATTCAGGTATGAGTATTTCCCCCCTCAGATAAATAGGATGATATGGATTAATGCATGAAAGCCGTGCCTGGTTCAAAGCAAGAGCAGAATTAATGTCAGCTGCAATACCAGTATCTTTACTATTGGCTGAGTTGGCCATGGGAGTTTCTTGAAAATAGCTGACTCATCTCAATGCTAGTGGAGACCCAGCTTTATCATTAAAGGACTCAGGTAGAGTGGGCAGGTCTATGGCGGGGAATGGAGAATGAATGGTTTGGCTCTGAACACCACAGCTTCTGGTACTAGGGCACTGCTCCTCTTTTGTGGTTGCCGGGAAAAGCGAACTAATGTGACAGCCATTTGTGGATTCTTTCCAGAGTGCCAATATTCTGGGGACTGTACTTTTCTCAGAAGGAGGAAACCTCTGGCTAGTGTCCAGAAAGGCTGACAGGAAAGGTCCAATCAGTCCCTGGGGTTTAGAATTTTAAACCTCCAGTTTCTATAGGAAAGAGATATTTTTTTTTCTATTTCTTTTCCTTATTTTTCTTTTTTTCTTTTCTTTTTTCTTTTTTCTTTTTGAATTTAGTGGCAGGAGAGCCATGGAAACACAGTTCAGAAGAACATTAGAAATTAAAGAGGATCTTAATTGTCAATGCTCTATGAGTCTGGCTCCTTCCCCATCGAATCCTCTGGGTATGTCGTGCTTGGGACTACATGGGTGTAAACTGGGAGCATGTCACTTCCAGGCACTTTCTCACAACTGGAAATGGGGTAGATTTCTCCATCTATCTCTTGATGCTGGAACCAGAATTAGAACCATGACTCCTGGTAAAATCTATGTCCAGCAATTTTGGTCTTTTTGGTAATAATGGTTCATAAATCTATATAATACTTTGAAATAATTTTAGCTATAAGAAAAACAAAAAGAAAACAGAATAAACAGAATGCCGTTACTTTTTGTGACAGTTTCCAAATTTTACACACACACACACACACACACACACACACACACACATACACACACACACATCCTCCCCCTCACAACAACAACAACAATTTTAAAAAGTATTGGACCGCAGGGTCTGTCATAGTCAACTTGAAGGATTTATAACCACCTGAGAGACATAACTGTAGGTGCGCTCATTAAGAAGTTTCCAAAGAATTTAGCTGGAGTGGAGAGATTCACCCAGAGTGTTAACAGCAGCAATCTGTGGCACCTGTACTGGAAAGACCACTAGGGCGTAAGTATTCATCTCTGTGCTTCCTGACTTCAGAAGACCAGCTGTTTCACATCATTTGCTGTACTTTCCTACCCATGATAAACTGTATACTCAAACTGTGAGCCAAAAGAATCTATTCCTCTCTTAGGCTGTTTCTTATCGGTTATATGGTCATGACAAGAGAAAACATAATTCATAACAGTGAGAAATTGTTGCTAAATTCCCAGGGGAAGACATTTTTAAAAAATCTACCTGTCCTTATAAGGTCTTACAGACAAACTGAGGCAAGAGTCAACTAATGAGTGTATCACGCTGACTCACTTACTCCATGGTTATGGGTGCTTCTTCAAAAGCTATACAGGAAAAGTTTTTACCCAGCAGGGATGAGGTCTTTTCTTGTAGGTACATAGATGGAGCCTCCTTCTATTAAATTTCTTTGCCTATATATTCTAGCCTCATGCAGTTAGGGCAGAGCTGAAAATGATGGTTGGGATACTCAGGTGAAGGTCTCATGACCCTTCCTGACCCTCCATGAGGTGGCATCATCAGTCAGCTAGCCCATTTGGGATGATCTTTCCCAGGCAAGTACAATTGAATGCCTCTGGGTGAATGTCTGACTCAGGGAACATCCCCGTAAAACAGCACTGAATGCAATGATCCTGATCATCTGCCCTTCTATTTTGCTTATTCTCTTAACTCCTTCCTAAGAGAGTAGGGCCCACAGCCAAAACTACTTTTTCCTTTTGAGAGAGGGGCAGGGAGGGAGAGGAGGAGGGACAGAGAGATAGACTCATTATCTAAGTCAGACTGGTCTCAAATTTGTGACAATCCTGCTTTAGCACTGAATTGCAGGGGTTACCCCATGAGACATGGTGCCCAGCTAATAGCAAGAACTCTTCTTGGCCTCTTTGGTGTCCTTGTTTTAAGAAGGTGTCCTTTGGTGTCCTTGAAGCTAAACCCTCTATTGTGGATTTGGATGGGAATAAAAGACTCAAATAGGAGTTAAGGGTATATCTCAGTTGAGAGTGTTTTCCTAGAAGGTGGAGCAACTTGGATTTAATACCCAGCATTGAGAAAGAAAAGAAAGAAGAAAGGAAAGAAGGAATGACAGACGCACAGGCACACAGAGAGAGAGAGACAGACAGAGTGAAATCCAAAGCCATTTACCAGCATCTGGCCCCTCCCAGCTGCTTCCTTGACTCTGAGGGACTTGGGTAAGCTGCCAAGTTTGAGGGACTAAGTGGATGTGGTTCTCAAAGCTCTAAAGATGGCATCACATTCTGGGAGAGCATAGTTCTGAAACTCAATACAGCCTCAGAAGGCAGCTGCCTCAGCCTGGCCCTCAGTAATGATATGGGTTTTTTTGTTTTTTGGTTTTTGGTTTTGTTTTGTTTTGTACTGGCACTGTCTCCATGAGGTCCATATGGCCTAGCAGGAACTATGCCCCCAGGGAAGAGTGGGGCCTGGTGGAATCAGTGGATATGATCCCACTTTCACTAAAACACATTTTCCTCTCTCCTTCTTCAGCTATTTGTTCTCTGTCAGAGACTTCACAGGTGGCCTTGGCTCCTAAAAGCCAGTCATCAAAAGATCATGATCAAAGAGAGCCTTTAGCACAGACTATGGGCCACCTGCCTGGAGAATGTTTCAGTCAGCATCCTCCCCATCCTCCACTTGCAGTGTCCGGGCCTTCACATCATTTTCTACTCTGCTCTCTACTGCGAGCTCCAGGCACTGGGCTGTGTTATTAGATTTAAGCATCCGGGTCAACAGCATACTTTGCAAGCCCACCCCCACCCCTACCCCCCCCCCCAGCTGGGAGGGCTGTCACAGTCTCCTCTACACTTGATGTTTTCATTTCAGCTCATGCCTTCCTCCTTCCGATGGCAGTGGCATTAAGCACCATTTAGGCTAAGGCAGCTGAGAACATGAAGCAGGGCTTATCACGAAACCAAAAACTAAATCTTCGCACTCAGCAGACCTGGCACGGACTTGTCCACCCCAGGGCTTCTGTGTGCCTGGAAAGACTGAGTTCTGCATTACAGTTCTTATTCCCCTGTGGCCAGGGACAGGGGCTGTTAAGATCCTATGTGCTGCCGCGTTAATGCTTTGAATTTACAAGGTCTGTTTGTGAAATGCCCTGCAGCTTGATTTCTCTCTCCTGGTTGCAGAAAGCCCCTGGAAGGTTCAGGGATGGGGCTGTTACTAATAGAGTAAAACTTCAACTAATTGCGGAGCATGGAGTGCAATATCCTCTTTGATACCAGAAACTAGGTGAGAAGGGGTGGAGGTAATCTAGACACACATGGAGGCATTTAGGATGTCAGAAAGAAGGAGTTACAAAAATAAATTAGTTAAGCTAGCAACAAATGAGCTGGAAATGGAAAACATACATCTGAATCTCTTGGGTCAAAGGTAGAGAAGGGAAGGGATAGGTTCAAGTTCAGGAAGAGAGCAGCCTGATTTGTAAAGGGAAAAGAGACCGGCAGAAGTAGAGGAGGGAACCAGGAAGGTTTGCCAAGCAAAAGGCCCCCCTTCAAAGTCATGGAAAAACACCAGAACAGGGAGGGCTGAAGGCAGATTGTGGCTGTGGGCATCACCCAGATATGCATCTGACACCCCAACATCTACAAAGAGGCTTCCAGCATTCACCACACAATGGCCTGCTTCACATGTAGAAGCGGGAAGAACCGTAAAAATCCATTCTGATTCCTGTTCAAAGGACAGAATTTGCCTGACCTTCAAGAGTTAACCTTGCTTGGGCCTGGAGAGGTGACTCAGCAGTCAAATGTTGGTTTCTGGGTATACAAAGGACCCAAGTTCAGTTTCTAGCTCCTCTGCTCCTTGGCTCACAACTGCAGAAAACTCCTGCTCCTAGTAGCAAGTCTTTGTTAAACTTAACTTATTAAAGGCAGTTTTTGTCAATCTTCTTCTTCTTCTTCTTCTTCTTCTTCTTCTTCTTCTTCTTCTTCTTCTTCTTCTTCTTCTTCTTCTTCCTCCTCCTCCTCTTCCTCTTCCTCCTCCTCCTCTTCCTCTTCCTCCTCCTCTTCCTCCTCCTCTTTTTCTTCCTCCTCCTCCTTTTCCTCCCTCTCTCTCTCAAAAATATTATGTGCTTTTTGTTTGATTGTAAAAGTAAATTGTACTTATGGCTCATAATGTCTCCCCTTGGATTTATTTGCCTTTCCTAAGAGCAGCTCTAGATTCTACTACTTATACAGTTTCCGCCACACTAGGAAACATGGAGGGAGAGCTTGAATCTGACCCCAGTGGCCCCCTGGTCTTCTCCATCCTGCTGACTGCTGAGGGCCAGCTCTACTTTAGAAAAGGTTTTGGGTCTCGGTTATAGAAGAAGCACAGACAGTCAAAGCAGCATATTGACTAAAAAGCGTTCATGCTGATAAGCTGCATAAGTGGACTCCTGGAATCCTATTTAGTTTTGAGGAAGGAAGGATTATTTGGAATTTGCCATTTCGAACTTGGTTTCTAAAACAGGAATGAGAGGTAATAGCAAGTAAGAAAAAGCAATGGAGAAAGATGTATCTAGAAGACTTAGATTTTCTGATTTTTTGCTCCTGTCTCAGGAATGGACAGGCTGAGGCTACTAGCATTTAACTCATCTATTCCATGGTGGCATTATGCAGAATGCTTTGGGTTCTGTTTCCATTTGTTAGATATTACAAAGCAAGTTCACTCATTTGACACGTGCTTATTGAGTGTCTTTGTGTGAGCCAAGGTGGGCTCACATTATATACTCTTTGACAAAGCAGTCCCTTTCTGTGTGTTTTTATTGGTAACAGCAATGCTGCCGTTGAGCATAGATGAATGTGGACAGAGGGAAATTCTCCTAACACAGGCTTGTAGGCCACGGACTTAGGAAGGATATTAATAGTGTTTGATGTTATCTTCATATCTGACCTGTGATTTCACACCAACACCTCCCATTAAATATGCTCATATCCTTGCTCCCTGAGAAGATGCAAAGAGTTTATAATATCTCAGTCCAGCAAGTTTTTCTCTGCTGTGGCTCTCATTGTTAAAAAAAAAATGCTTTCCTACACTGAACTAAAAGTTATCTCTTTATGTCTATTTTTAGTTGTTTTTCCAACTTTGATTGCCCAGAATCTTATTTTCTCCCACATGGCAATTGTTTCCTTGCAGAAATATAATTCTTACATTCCTTAGGTCCTCTGAACATCTTCTCTTCTCTAGATTCAGCAAGCTGTACCCACTTAAGCTTCCCTTCTGAATGATGTCTTTCAATTTTTACCTTGGAGACCTAAGATTCGCCAATGGGCTTCTTGAAGGTATGACATAAAACATCCCAGATACGATTTCTGAGCATCATAGACCATAACAGGGACATTGATTCCCTCATGTCCTCCCATTATTTACACAGAATGAATGAGGTCTTGTTTTTATTGTTATCTCCCACCCAGTTGGCTTGTACCCAGCTCATCAGAAACAGTGGTGTCAGCTTGGTCATTTTCACAGGTCTATCCTTTAGCTGAATCTGTTGACTGATGGAGTCAGTTTTCCTGAATCCAAAGTCTTCTCTCCTTCCTTGTTTAAGTTTCAGTCTGTGAAAATGGCCAGGTTATTTTAGCTGGTGGGCTCTGCTTCAGCATGTTTTAATGACTGAACAAGATGGGTGTCTTTTCCAGTGTCATTTCTTACTCTGTCAGGCTCCCATGTATACCCTTGGCCACCTTATGCTTACTGCACAGGAGACAAGGGCTCTAGATAGGATTTTTAAATGGGGATGCCAAACTATTACTGAAAAGGGCGTAGAATGTTTCTTTATCCTGGACACTGACCACTGACAAAGTAAGCATTTGAGTTAAACTCCGTTGATACTATTGATCTCTCCATCAAAGACCCACATGTCTGCTCCATGTTTCATCATGAAAACCCACTTGGTGTTAAGTTATAGTTTAACACAGCATAAGCTATGTTTAAAAATTACAGATTAGGCCTTCTAAAAAAACATTGATAAATTTGCTCAAGATTTCTAGGAAGATGATGATTTTGATCCAGTGATTTCAAAGTCATTTCTTGGCATGACCACTTCCCAATGTAACCTCAAATGTCTAACTGATTTATGGGCTCCATTTGGCTTCCCATTCTGTAGTATACTTATCTATGAATTTGATATCTCTGTATGAAAAAGATAAGGTCCTTGAAGGCAATCATCATAGTTGGCTCATTTCTTCAAACAAAATCTAATCTCATACTAAATAACAAATGTTCAATAAGCAGTTGTTTCATAACTGAATTGCTAAGCTAATGTAGACAGAGACTAATAACCCCGACTTAAAGGAAGGATTTTGGTACTGTGTCACATTTTCAAGTCCCGAAATGAAACCTCATAACTTTATATTCTTCTTTAATATTTAAAACAAGCTTACGTTCCTCAGCTTCATGATTTCTGAGTAAGACACATTTTTTTTTATTTGCCTTTAAGCTAGCCCAAGGCTTCTCATTTGCTACAGAAAAGTCTTTGCGTGGTACATTTTCTTCAAAATCGGTTACATATTCCATCTAACGTGCAAGAGACAGTCAAGGTCTCCCAATCTGCAGTAATTATCTTGACAAGGTCAGTTAGTGTTTTAAAATGTCTTTCGACTACATGTTCTTCTTCTCCTCCTCCTGTTTCTTAACAGAACGTTCCCGGCTTCCACTGCTGTGTAAACTGCATTGCACCAGAGGGAAAAGGTGTCTCTGTAGATGCCAAAAGAAGAAGTCTTCCGGCAGAGTGAGGAGGTTTGGGTAACAGTTTTATAGGTGTTCTGGGATGCACCTTAGCTCCAGGCCCCATCATTCTGTGACTGCACAATGTTCCAATTTGCCTGGGACTCTACCATAGCAGCTTAAACGCCTGAGGGGACTGCTCAGGTGCAGATCCAGAAGCATAGAGGCAGGAGAAATCAGTAAAAAACAGCAAGAGCTATCCCTTGAGTGGTAGACACTTAGAAAAACCACCACCAAAATAAATAAACAAATGAACAAATACGTCTCCTGTTAACCAATGTAAAGGATGGGAATTAGACAGAGCTTCAGCCAAACACTAAGTCTTAGTCTACTGGGGTTTTGTTATCCCCAGTACTGCACAATTCTTTTGTTTTTTTCAAAATTCTTTTTTTTTAATTATATATTTTTCCAAATTTTTTATTAGATATTTTCTTAATTTACATTTTAAATGCTATCCTGAAAGTTTCCTCTACCCTCCCCCCACCCCTACCCACCCACTCTCACTTCTTGGCCCTGGTGTTCCCCTGTATTGGGGCATATAAAGATTGCAATACCAAGGGGCCTCTTTTCCCAATGATGGCCGACTAGGCCATCTTCTGCTACATATGCAGCTAGAAACATGAGCGCAGGGGGCTCTGGTAAGTTCATATTGTTGTTCCTCTTATAGGGTTGCAAACCCCTTCAGCTCCTGTGCTACTTTCTCTAGCTTAGACCTGCCTGTGAAATACTTCATGTCTTTCACTGCCTTTCAGGAAGGAGAAGGATGTGAAGACATCTTGTTCCTGTCCTTGCTTTCCTGTTATTGCTCTTAGCAGCATCTAATATGAAGGGTATGATTTTTAGATTCATCTTCCAGGAATCATTAGTTGTACTTTTTTTAAAAATTATTTCTAAGTGATTGTCAAGGTTGCCCTTCATATTTGCATCTACACTTAAGAAATTCCTGAGGGTATAAAATTGCCCAGTGTGGAGGAGGGTGGGAAGGAGCTGAAGTTAGGGGGGAGAAGTAAATAAATGGCAAGTTTGTAGGTCAGGACAACATTCTCTTCTCTCTCCTAAAACCCTCTGTTCTAGGGCCCCTATATTCTACAACACCCTCTAACCCCCATGTAACTATCCTCTCCATTAAGCTCCTTGAAAGGCAGACGAGGTCATTAGAAAAGCTTTGAGATGACAACAGTATGAGAATCACATCTCTGACATAAGTCCAGCTGGGCTCTGACCTCTGCAGTGTCAGCCACTTCCTCCTTCCCGTGTATGGAGATGACCACTGGGCCCGGTCAGTTGGTATCAGCTGTCTCTGGTGCAGGCTATAAGTTCAGTGGGAAAAGGTTAGCACTAGACTAGAGAGTCAGGCACAATTTCATTCCGCAGACTCAGCCACAGTAGGGGTGGCTTATATAACCTCTCCGCCTGAGACACCTGCCATGTAACCTAAGTCCCACAAATCATGGGTCTATGAAAAAGAAGATTAAACTCCTCTCTTCTCTGGGAACCAGCACAGGGAAAAAATGAGGTCCTCAAGGTAGCTTTCAATATTGATGGAAAGGCTGGCCTGAAGAAGAACCACCTTAAATCTTATTTTCTGTTGTCTCTCTCCAGGGTCCTGGGATAATTTGTAATTCAGACTTGGAAGGAGTCCTAAGTTATTTCCTTCAGAGTTATTCTTTCCACATGTGAAATGAAATAATTAAAACACCTCATCTGCTTTTAGAACTTGGGGTTTTTTTTTTTTCAAAGCAAGAAATTGCTGATTGAATCCATATTTCTCCCAATCTTCCACTAATTTAATTTAATGTCAAAATTATTTCTTACGATGAACAATGATTTTGCATACAAACGGATCTTTGAAAGTGTATTTTAAAATTTATATTTGTTAGTAAATCATGATAAATCTGTCATCCACCTTCTTATTAATCAAGATAAGTTCTACAATACTTGAAGCTAAGAGGGCTCATGCCTGTTTTAATTCACTTGAGAATTATTGTTCATGTTATGCCGCATAGTGTTACAAATAGCTAAGGCAGGATCCAAGTACTGCTAAGTGGACACTTGCAATGCTCATTAATCTAAATTAACAAAGACCTTATAATCATGTCTGTTTATGATTACTTTGGTTAACATGTGTTTATTATATGATTTGTCACATTTATCAAAGTAAAATCATCTGAATGTAAAAAATAACCCATAATATTAAAAAAGAAAAATATATTACCTTACTTCCACTTGAAACATACGGAGGTTTGACTTAGAGAGAAACACAGGGCGGTTAGCAGAGATTGTGAAGTGGGTGGAGCAGCTGGTCAGTGGATGCAGAGTTTTACGTTAGCAGAGCAGGTAAAGGCTCTTCTTGCTAGCATGGGCCATGATTCTAAATGAACATCAGCAGTGAGGTGAGGAGTCACCTCTTACCAGTATATTCTGTAAAGATGGTTGTCACTTTTTTTAAAATCTAAAAATCTAGTATGTTGTTGTGATAGGTCTAAAACTATGGTTAAATAAAACAATTAGACAAAAACTTTAGTGGAATCAATGGAAAAGAATCCTCAAAGGAATCTAGAAAAGAAAGGTAAAGGCTGGGCCTTTATATAACATGGCTGCCCTTCCCCCAGGACATATAAGGTGCTCACTCCATGCCTCAGTGTGAGGGTCTGGCTGATTCTCCACCACTGTGCCCCCTTAATTTAACCCTGAGTGACAGTTACAGATAGATGGTTGGAGATGTGCCACTGATCCTGGTATGTGGCTTCCACTTATTAGATGACCTCTCTTGCCCTCAGCCCAGCCCTCTGATAGACATCGGAAGCTTCCTGTTAAAAGGACAAAGTTTTCCCTAAAGCCTGAGACATAATGAATGATAAGTGCTGTTACCTTGTGTGGCTCTGAGCAGACATGGTTTCATCACTTGACAAAATGGGCCAATGCTGCAAACCGAAGCAGAAAGAAATGGCTGGCATGTTTTTAGACCAGAGAAAAATATTTCCTTATATAAAAACATAATTTTGTTTAAGTCCAGACACTATGACCTTTTGAAATGCATTATTGACAATCTACTTAGCACACAAATTTAATTTCGTTGTTCCAGACATGATGGAAAGGAAGGCATCCACATTTTTATCATAAGGATTTTAGGCATACTATTCAAATAATTCAATCAGTTGAAATAAGCTTCTTGAAAAAATATTTTTAAACTGTCTATTAAAGCAGCAAGTATACTAACATATAAACAATATTTTTGTTGGTTAAATACCTGTCAAGGCCAGACTAGACTCAGTTAACTGTGCTCTACCCAGGAGCCACGATCCTTCTCTCCTCTTCACACTCTGCTCAACTGATCTTATAAAGGGAGTCCTCCTCCCCCCACCGTTATTTTGTAGCTTTGACCTCTGTACTTAGAGAATGGTAGACAGCATCTAATTTGTGTACTCTAACTCCATTTCTCCTTAGAGGCCTTTTCTTGAGACATCTTTATTTAAACGACAGCACAGAAAGATACCTTGACTGTGGTTCACGCACATGAAAGTATGACATTTCCATGTACTGGCTTGTGATGCTTCAAGCTCATGAATTTCACATTACTATGAACATTCTGAGTTGGAACAGAGTGTACCCCATGAGCTATGCTGTACAGCCCGCTTCTCTTACAGCAGCAGATCAGGAGAATATTTTTATTTTCTTTTGACCAAGAATGAACTTCTTTGGTCCAGTGATCACATGCCCATTAGGCAGCTTCTTCATCATCTTAACAATAAGACACTACTGTTCATAAACACCACAGCCTTATAATCATCCCTCCATTGACACACTAATTCTATGCCTGGGGATTTCTCTTAAGAAAATAATCAAGATGTTGTCTATGATTTCATTTAGAAGGAACTTAAAGACAATCATGAAGATTTTGTTGGAACATTGGAAATAAGAGCCTGCCCCTTTAATTTGTTAGATTATGCTAATTTAACATAATTAGTATTTAACTAATTTAACATAATAACAGACTTCGTTAAATTATAGTACAAATAAAGATTGGAATACTTTGTAGTTTGTACAACATTATAGAATAAAATTTTATGGCATAAAAGATGTTTGCTTAGTTAAAAACTAGGCAACAAAGTAATATGAGTTTTAAAACAAGTTATAAAAGGCTTAATATCTCTGTCAGGATGATAATAAACAGAGTTAAAATTGTAGTTCCCCTTTTGAAAGAAAGGCTATTTCTGAGATGGCAGAGACCAGTTGTGTTATGAATACTTCTGCTCTGAAACTGGTTAAATAAGTTTACTAAGATTTATTTGTATGTATAGCATACACATTGTTTTGTGTGTATCAAATATTCTATAATAGAACACTGAAATTACGAAGAAGATGTATTTCTGTTTCTGGGCCATTGCATGCAGTTGTCCCAGTTGTCCTATGACAGGGGTAGCAGGGTCCTTGCAAGTGAATGTTTCAGGTCAAAGGAACTGGTGCCCTCTTCCTTGTTTGCATAAAAGGAGTCTCTACTTGCCAAAGCATGCAGCTATGGGGGCTGTATCTGCCCAGAGAGGTCACCTCTTTTTCAATATGGTCCCCAAGTTTAAACACATTACTCAGTTTTGCATACAGGTATTATGTATTCTAGCACAGACATGCATGTATAAGTTTAAGCATACTTATATGCAATCATCTGTGTGTGTATGCATGTATGTATGTGTGTGTGTGTGTGTATCTGTGTGTGTGTGTGTGTGTGTGTGTGTGTGTGTGTGTGTATTTAACTCTGAATGGTGAGATTCTTCACTTTCAATTTTCAGCTTTGCTTGCTGCTCTTTTCTGTGCTTTCTTCATTCACCACATACAACTCTTCATAAAAAAATGGTCAAACAACACTTTTCAAGCAAGGTGGTTCCTGTCTTTGAGAGCTGGCTAACCCTAAAAATACACATTGAGAGATGACAGTAGTAGACTGGACAAGTCCACATTTGGCCCGACCTCTTGGCTTACACACTGCTGCCCCACCTCCTTCCTTTCTCTAGCCTTGCTTCTGACAGAGATTTCTTGTTTTCCATGGACTCTCTGAGAAACAGCAATCTTCCCACAGTCAGAGCCCATCTTATGCATCATCTCCTACACTGTGGACTTTCAGCAAGTGTTGTTACTCTTAAATAGTCCTCAACATATTAAGACTTTGGCACTGTAAATATCAGTAATAGCTTATGGAAAAAAACAAAAGTAAGATAGTTGAAAAGGAACTCCCAAAGTTAATAGAGAGTTCTTTTTTTAAAGTTAATTGCATAGCTAATTTAATCTATAACGTGTGGGGTTTCATGTGCATGCATAGCAAACAGGGTATGCAGAATCTACACAAGATTATTTTTGTTTCCAGACAAGAATGGTTTTATTGTTTCCTTTTCAGATTTAAAAAAGGTAATATATGTATGGTGACAGATTATATTTTTAATGTGGAAATAGCTTTAAAAGCAACCTATGAAAGTTGCCCCTCTAGTGAATGGCTGACATTCATATGTTGACTGGGTCTTTCAGAATTCTCTTAAATATATCCTATCTACTTTTTATCTATAATGTCCAGAGAGTGAGAGAGTATGCTAATCTGTTCATGTCATATCTTTAAAACAATCTTAAGAAATAGTTCCACCAACTTAAGATATTGTTAAGAATTACCTCCTAATGAGAAAACTAAACTTGCTCATAGTCAAGAATGAAATGAGGACCAAAGGGAAATTGGTTGTCTCCAAAGTTTACAATATGACAAGTCAAATTAATGCATGTTTATACATCATGACATCACCAAAGATATGCATATCCAGAAGAATGTGACCATATTTGGAAAAATGTGGTTGTGGGTATACTTAAATCCAAGGATTAGGAACGTTACAGGACAAAAGAAGAAACAGAGACAAAAGAGTCTTGACTTCTCTTGATGATGAACTGTGATCCACAGTTATATTGTGAAATGTACCCTTTTCTCCTCAGGGTTCTTTTGGTCATGGTCTTTATTACAGCAATAAAAAGCTAACTAGGGCTTTCTCCCAGCCATTACTCATCACCAAGAGGTGATTCTCAGGGTTATAGGGATGGCTTAGTCTGCAAGATGATAGCCTAGGAAACAAAAAGACCTAAGTTTGATTTCCTACAATGATTCACTTACAAAGCCAGATGTGATGGTTCTCACTTCTAATGTCCACCCAGGGCCAGATCCCTGGCACTTACCAGCCAGAGAGCCACTTTTACTTGGTGATCTTTAGGCAAGTGTGAGACCCTGTCTAGAAAAATAAGGAGTACAGCTGCCAAGGAAAAACATTTGAGATTGTCCTTTGGCATCTACATGCAAAAGCACTCCTATGTATGGGTTTCTGCACACACACACACACACACACACACACACACACACACACACACACACATTGGTATTCTCAGACATTATAAAAAAGAATTAAGAGTATATTTCAATGATGGCGCTCCTAACGAGAATGTGGCCCTGGGCTCAAGTACCAGAGTCAAAAATAAAAATTTAGGATGAAAGAATAACTTGTAAATTAGAGTCTTGAGGTAAAACTCGGGCGATTCAGGCCAACACAGCTTCTCTGTGCCCACTGATTTATCTACCATCTCCCTCCATGGAAGAGTGGATATGCATTCTTCACAAAGAGCTAAGACTACGTTGTAAGTTGCCTCATTGGAATTGCTCTCTATAAAGACACCCAATGATAGCCTGGCACAACCAGTGCTCTATCAATACAAATCCCCACTATTAAAAGGACTAATAGCCTTGTCATGAAGGTGGCTAGTTAGCACAAGCAACTGAGAGTTCATCCCACCCAGGGGGCCAAGGTCATGGTTCAACCCCAGTTAACTTGGCTCTGCTCCACAGTCACAGATTGCCTCTTGGCCCTAGCCAGCTGCCATCTAGGCAGTCTAGTGGCTGCATAATTAAATCATCAAGTGCCATTGTCACGGCCATGCAGAAGGACTAGGAGATCTTCCCACTGAGAACATTTTCAGAAAATGAGGAAGCTGGGAAGAGAGGGAGCTTTGAGGGAGATCTGGACACTCTGAGCCAGGAGAGGGAGGGGGCATGGATAGTCTAAATTCTGAGAGGAAAACACAACAATGGCAAGTATGGGCCTGTTTTTATTGCTATTTCTGGCAGCTAGGGGCCAGCCATCCTTTTACTGACAGCGAATTGACTTTGTCCAGATAGACGGAGACAGCAGAGTGAAATGTGGTGTGCTCATTATCATAGCTGTAACCAACTGTTAGAGGATAAGAAGTTGTTCCCAAATCTTATGAGAGAATTTGCATCAGAAGAACATCTTAATAAAATGTGTAGCTTTAAACTTCTGCGATATTGTGTGCAATGAGAGAGCAAAGAGTTTTGCCTTAACTCTCCTAAGGGGGGATGCAGTAAAAGCTAGCATTGGAAAAGTGGAGAGAAGTTTCCACAGTGTTCCTAAGAGGCAAGGTCGGGGCGGAGAGTCTTCCACTTTCTCTTTTTAAAAGAAAAATCTCGAAAGAAATTAATCTTTGAGCATGACCATACAACAGGACACCGAGTTCTGAAAATAAATGGTACAAACGGGCAAGATCAAAAATGGTTAATTTTTGCAATTCATCTTTATTAAGAACATGGACTAAAGAAGATAGTCCTGCACTCACACTTCTGCCCACTTAGCAGGAATGTTGAAGAATTTCCACACCACATCAGTTTAAAATAAAACAAAATGCCTGAGAGTGTTAGACATATAGGAGCAACTGTGTTGAAATCTAAGTGCCAAGGAAGAGATTGCTTCCTTTAAGATATAGCATGTCTGTTCTTTATAGAAACCATGCGACGTCTTCCCCTTTCTTGTTCTGTCGTTCTGTCTGTCTAGAAGCTCAGAATGGTGTGCAGACTAGTTTCAGTTGTTACGTGAGAATCCGTGACTGCTGGGTAGTACTCTAGTCTGCACCTTCTTTTCCTAGTTCATCTATATATTCTTTTCTGAACTTATCTTTTTGTCTTGCTAAAGTATTTTTTTGACTGATTCTCAAAGTTTGTTTTTTATTTTAGTTTCAATTGTTTCTCTTATTTTCGGAGATGATAATTACATCATTTCCTCCCTTCAAACCATCTCTTTTATCCTTTTTGGCTCTTTTTCAAATTCATGGCCTCATTCCTCATGAATTGTTTTCTACATGCATGCATATGCTTATGTGTATACATATACTCTTGAATACGTAAATATACCTTGATCATTATGCATCATGTTGCTCATAAGCACGTTTTCAGGACTGACCACTCGGTACTGGATAGCTAACTGGTGAGTTCTTCTGTGGGGAAGACTGTTTCCCCCATTCTCAGCATCCCTTAGTTGCCTGTAGGTCTTCTGTCTGTGTTAGCATGTCTGCTGGTATCGTCCTGATTCTGCTCCTGTTTAAGCAGTCATGCTGTTGAGAGTTTATGGGTGTAGCTTTTGACATTGCTAGGAGACACAATCTCACAGCAGACTCTCTGATCCTCTTTCTCTTAAAGTCTTTTCACCCCTCTTCTGCAATATTCCCTGAGTCTGAGGTTCAGAAGTTTTTCTATAGATGTATCAGCTGGAACAGGACTCGAGAACTCATCCCCCTAACCATGCTAAGTGGGACTAGCAACAGGGGATCAAACCTTAGAAGGCAGAAATGGAAGGCATTTTGTTGTTGTTGTTTTGTTGTGGGTTTCTAAAAACACAGCCCTGATGTAGCCTTCCATAGCTTAAAGCCTTTCAATGTCTGCACAGCACCTTTGGGATAAAAGACTCTTATGCTATCCCTTCAAGGGCTTATCCTTGTCTCTGCTTCTCCAATCCTATATCCTGTCTCTCTAGGAACTCCAACCATCCTTCTTCCCTGAATGAACACAGCTTTGTGAGCCTCTGGGAGCATTCTTTACACGTGCTATCCCCTCTGCCTGGGTGACCTTCCTTCTCACCTGCTCACTTCATATTTCATCCTCATTGGAATCTCCTATGACTTGCTCAGGCCTGCAATATGACCCTTCATCTCTGCACTCCTGTTGTAAGCACACATCAGTGAGGGGAAATTCCTCATGAGATCAAGATCCAAAAGATTCTAAATTGTGTTCATTGTCATAGACCCACTGCCTGGTCATTGTTTAGTTCAGATCTGCTAAGTAGCTATTCAAAACTTTCTCATGGGTAAATGGATAAATGTGAATGATTAACCCTTAGCCAGAAAACTAAAGATTCAACCAGGATTGAAAATGTAATATCAGGTCTGAGGAAGCCATGTGGCTTCAAACCAGAAAGGAGATCAAGCAAAGTACAGAAAAGGAAGGAGGAAAAAGAGCTGCCTAGGTGCATGGGAGGATTTGGGTTATGAATGTTTGGGGGGAAATATGCATGTTTCTCAGTTCCCATAGTGAGTCCAGAGATGTAGTTGATTTGAATGAAAATGGCCCCCCTAGGCCCACAGGAAGTGGCACTGTTAGAAGGTATGGCCTTGTTGGATCACATGTGGCTTTGTAAGAGGAAGAGTGTCACTGGGGGTTGGGCTCTGAGGTTTCAGATGCTTAAGCCAGATCCAGTGTCTCACTCTCTTCCTGCTGCCAGCTGATCCAGATGTCAAACTCTCAGCTACCTCTCCAACACATGTCTACCTTCATGCTGTCATGCTTCCCAGCATGACAATAATAAACTAACCCTCTGAACTATAAGCCAGCCCCAATTAAATGTTTCTTATAAGAGTTGCCATGGTCACAGTGTCTCTTAACAGCAATAGAAACCCTATTAAGACAAGGGGTGTCTATAGACCTCCAGAATCGGTGGGTCACAAGGTCATAAGTGTATAGTTGTGCTCTGAATAACCAGGCAGTATCAATGTGAAGGTGAATCGAGTCTGTTATGCTTCTCACAAATCTAACACTGTAGGTTTCACATCTGACTCTTAGGGGTAACTTGTCCAGTTCACACACAGTATGGGACCCATGAATTATGCCAAAACTGAATCTGAGTTAAAGGAATCCATCATCACTCCTTACAGAACCCTTCACTTACTGCAGTGTCCAACGGGCAAGAGACTTGTTTTAGGAGAGGTTCTTGGTGAATGAAAATCTAGAGAGGGGAGAAGTTCCATCTGAGGCTTGGGTCTGGCCTTATGACCATGGTTTAGTCTCTCAAAACAACTTCAGGAAGGAGCCACATGCATCCTAATGAAAGGTTGGGTCCTCTTTCATATCTCATTGCCCTCCTTTGTTTTCAGGGTCTCAGATAGGAGCTCCCTAAGTCTGTTCAGTGGAAGCATCATATGGGCCTATGCTCATCTCATCATTGCCCTCTGGACCTGTTATGTGCTATGTGGGATTGGGAGACTAACAGGGGTTGATGACTTTAAGGTTAGGTTGTAGACTCAATGTCATCTCAGCCATTTACCAGCTATGGGATATGGACATGCATCCTAAATTCCTAATGAGAAAGGAAAGAAGGGAAGGAGGTGAGAAGGTAGGGAGGGATGGAGATGAAGAGAAGAAGGAAGAGAGGGGGGAGGAGGGAGAAAGAGAGAGAAGGCATCTCTGTGACTGACACTCAGAAAATGTACCTGTCAGATTTCCAATTGCACACAGTGTAGTTAACCTGGGCCTTGGCTGCTACACTCTAAATCTGATCACCCTTTTCTCACTGAGGTCACATGTCACACACATGGGCTCCATATGTCACTCAGCTGATGACTGACATCTGGAAGATATGGATGACTAAGGTCTAAGGTAAGATACAGAGGATAGGTTTCTTCTCTGATGGGCAAGCTTGGCACTGGAACCACCTTCCCGACTGGCCTTCCATCATCTTTCCTTCACCAGAGCTGTTCTCTCAGTCTACCTCCTCACCGCCCCCAACCCTCTTCTCTTTCTGTTCCTTTTCTCCTGTAGACATTTCCCCTATTCACTTGTTTCATATTTAATTCTATATAGGTATCTTCTTGAAGGATTTGTACTATGTTTGAAGTTAGCATTAACATAGAAATTAAAGAATTCCATGAATATAAGAAAGCTTGTGATTTTCAGGACAGAGTAAGTGCTCTGTCTGGTTTCACTCGCACGGAATTGGTCGTTACTTTCTGTGGTTTTCTTTGGAGCTCCTTTCCCCCCTTATAATGACAGCAGTAAAGTTATCATTTCTGGCTTTTATATCTTATGGAAACAGAAAACAGTGGGAGAGACTTTTCCATTCATTTGTTGTTCTTGTTTTGGGGCACACAGACACACTGGGAGTCTCCACTCACTAGCTTCCCTTGCAATTAGTAATCGAATGGTTAAGTTTGGCAGGAGATTGTAAATAGAAGTGGTGTTTTACCAATGAGTTCACTCATGATCATTTGCTGCACTTCACTTTCTCTCATAGACATTTCCTTTTGGCCAACTAGAATGTAGATATACAGCCAAGAAAGGTTCAACCAAGTGAATAAGGATGACATAATAGATGTCAGAGCAACATGGTAGAAGGAAAAGGGGTCCCTAGTTAATCCTAAGGAGCATCGCTGTTTATACTGGGTGTCTTACCTGACATTGTTTTTGGTTCTTTTTTGTTTACTTTGATGGAAAAAGTTCAATTTGATAGAAAATGAACTATTTTTGAATCATATTCTTGGTATCTTTTGTTATAGCTGCTTAGCCAATACTGGACCTAATACATCTTTTTAAAATGTATTCCAATATTCTCCCTCTGCTTGGTTGACTCATAACTGGTTGACAAGCTGGCTCCTTAATCCATTAATGCCTACTCCTCAATATGGCATTTAATTACATTTGATGACTTTGAGGAACAGCAAAACTAGTTCCCTTTGGGCACAGGATTATCTCAAGTCAGAGTTAATAGCCTTAATGGTTTAAAATGTCACTAAATGGTTCTCTACATTTGGGGAAGGCCATCTGGTCATTTGCAGATAAGCATAATAATAAGCACCCGGGCAGATTTCCACATATGGGCTGAAATGCAGACATGTTCCAAATTATATACACTATAAAATTTACCACCCCTCACTAAAACCCAAATCACAAACTATCCCTTACTTAATTTGCAATAATGAGTTGTCACTCAGACCCCACCGAACTACATACTCTAGTCAAGGCCAAAAGACAATCATAGTTTTGGTAAGAGCTTCTGAACATTCGCATCAGTCAAGGACCTCAGCTCTGTCTAAGAGCGCGCGCGCGCGCACACACACACACACACACACACACACACACACACGCACACATACAGCACACAGATCTGTTTAAAGTTGAGCCATGACAGTTGGCTAAAATCATGTTCTAGAAGCATTTCCATCCTCTGAGTGTGACTGATGAGTTATGAAAGCAAATTGAAGGAATGATAAACTAATTTCTGTGTTGCTATAACATTTGTTTCCATTTTCTGCCTCCCTTTTTGTCAAGGTTTTTAGATAGGTTGGATATAAGCCTTAAGAAACCTTAGCATGGAAGTGTCCATGATGATCCTCACTACTTTATAGGAGTATTAGGAAGGAAACACAAAGGGTGACCAGCAAGGTCCTGAACCTTCCCGTTAACATTATTTGAGGGTGTTTGTATGGTAATTAATTTTTGAACATTGGTACCTTAAGCTGCATACTTATACTTCACCTGACTCATGAGTTATCTGTGACTCTTGATCCTATAGTAGCATTAGTGACAATCCTCCAATTCCCTTTAATGTCTCTCAAAACCCTAAGTCATTTGGAAAGAAGATGTCCTTGTAATGAACAAAGTGCCAAAGTGAGAGACCAGTGACTGGCTTTCTTGGATGGCTTTAGTAACCATGCCCCAGCTGCTTAACATATAAAGCAGAGATTGGCCATATGACTAGCTAGCCACTTACCTGGAAGAGTACTAGAATGAAAGAATAAGTAAATTGCAGCCACACATCTTAAGATACAAATGAATGAAGCTTCTGTATGTGAATCACTGTGGCATAGTTCTTTCTCTAAAAATCACAGGCCATGAACTGGAGTTAACCGTCAAGGCTTACACTCTGGAAAATGACTACTTTTTGTTTTATCTCTACTAACTAAAACCAAAGCAATAAACAGATTGAATTTCCTTTGTAAATAGTCTGCAAATGGGGAAGGGAGAGGTGGACTTGATCTTTTCCTGTGATTGGATGGGGTTTCTTTATCAGATGAGGCAGGCCAGGATTGAATGGCTTTGGGCTGCCCTCTTGTATTTTAAACTTGCACCCAATTTACCATCCGACTTCGCACCTGGGTCTCCTTTGGCAACACTGTGGTCCAGATTTTTTTGGCCCAATGGATATCTGCTTTTTGAATTATTTTTTTCCCAGATGTACTTTTCATGTAGCCAAATTTAGGCTTGTTTTATCATTTCCTGCCCCTCATGTTTAACCTCTTTGGGGACATTGTGATCAGCTGAGTGTTGACAATTCAGCCCTATTTTAAAGCATCTGCAATTTGCATCATCAAGCAAACCTTTTATATTTATTAATAAAGACAGCATGAAGTAATATTTCTATCCAAGATTATGCTCTCTATGTGGAAACACTGGCATTTCTTCAGGGCTACTTCATTTATTCATTCTTAGCCATTTTCAAATCACCTTCTTCTTTATCCCAATTTGATTTTGATGCCAAACAAAATAGCAAAACCCACACTGTGGACAATCATTCGCTCATCACCACACACAGACAGCATTGCCTTTGTCGGCTGATGGCTTAAAGCTACTTAAGTAGTTTCGTTTCTATCAGGCTGGTGTCGTAAGTTATTTCCATGTGACTCTTGGCTCCATTTTCCTCTTGGATTTTACATGTCTTTTCCCCTCTGTATTCTGGAACTGCTCTCTGTTTTCTTGTTTTACAGGGTTGCTGAACTCTCAACTCCTGCTAGAAAGAGCAAATGGTTAATTAACATTTTTTGCTGCTCGTTGAGTGTGTGAAGTGTTCGGCTCTTCGTGCAACCTATTTAGAACAAGCTATCTCTTCTCTGGAGGATTTCTCAGGGCCATGTCCTTCCTGTACTTCATTCCCTCCCATTGCCACCAGCTGGATTGGGACCAGCCTCTCCAAGTTGTTCTTCTTGCTTCTTTGCCTCCTCCCTCTTCCCATGGTCAGATACACGAGAGCTACTAGGTGGAGAGTCTTGAAAAACAACCTCAAAAACAGCACTTTCCCTCCCTGTAGAAAAATCACTATGCATTAGACTACCTGTGGATCAATAGTTGCTGGGGTTTTTTGTTTGTTTTTGTTTGTTGTTTGTTTTGTTTTCCTATCTGGATGCATAGAAAACTTTACAGGAAACAGAAGGTGCTATGAGGTCCTAGGTACCTTTCTGCTCCTTCATGATAGGAGTTCCTAAAACAAGAGGAACAAAGTGCCTGGACATAAGGTTCTTCCAAATATAAGGAGCAGAATGAAAGAAAACATGGTGCCTGCTTGGCTAGGCACACATACTTGGCTTTCTCTTGGGCTGGAGCAGAAAGAGACGAGAAAACCTTACCAACCCCTGGCTAGCTAATTTTTCTATTTACTGATCAAAACTTGCTGGCGTTGACCTGAACCTCCAGACTTCTGGTTTACCCCCTTCATGTATGAGCAGAAGTGCCATTTCTCTCTGGGGTCTCTGCAGACTCCCTCAGCTTATCTTTACCTTACCTTTCTCCTGCCACACTGCCTCTGAATATTAGGTAAATGCCTTCTTACTATTCTAATCCTTTTTGCTGGCAAGCTTTTGGTCATCCATTACATCTGCCCAGGCTGCTTTAATCAAAACAGCACACTCTTGTTTAGTTCCATTTCCAGGAGATTTCTATCCTGTTACTCTCTCTCTCTCTTTATTTCATCTTCTTTCCTTTCATCCACAAACTTTTATTAGACCTTTGTGAAGCCAATTGAGATAGCAGGGAGTATACATTATAATTCATTTGAAAAAGAATCAGCTGCATTTTGATGAGCAGGATCATTTTTGCAAAGCATGCGGGGAAACAAGGCTATTGTGCCCCTCTGTGTGTGCGGGGTTGGAAGGAGCAGGCTCATACTTGTCTCTTCTCACCTCATGGTTAAGCAGTCCAGTCACATCAGCAGCCTGGCACCGATTGCTAGCCATATCTCACCCTCACTATGGCAGGAGGCAATCAATAGATGGATTAATCACACTTTGGGGAGCTCGCACCCCAGGAAGGAGAGAAAATGAGGTTTGGAAGAGGAAGATGCAGTCAATGTGTTCTGCCTGGAGTTCGCAGCCTGGTGCACACAGCACAGAATCACAAATAAAACCCACTTCACCCAGGACGGTGACCTTGACTAGTTGTGCAATGAGACCGTCTAGAAACTTACCATCAGCTTAAGTTCAGCTGATGGCCAAGGCTTTAAGCACGCATGCACACACACACACACACACACACACACACACACACACCCAAAGATGTTAATAATCCACACCAAAAGTATAATGAGATTTAGTTGATCAAATAAGATTATTTGAAAAGAATTCTCTGTGTGTGTGTTCATGTTTATATATGGGTGTATATGTTCATGTGTGTATATATATACATATATATATATGTATATGTATATATATACACACATGAACATATATATATAGTATATATATATACATATATATATGTATATATATATACACATATATATATATACATTCATACATACATACATATATGTGTGTATGTGTATATTCATGTTTGTATATATGTATGTGTATATGTATGTGTATATCTGTGTCCATGTGCATACACATATGTTTTCAATGAGTATCTTATGTCACTGAAATTTGAAAAGACACAGGAAATTTTTGTTGTTGCTGTTTGCCTGTTTCATTTGTTTATAACCAAAGGGTTTATAATGACAATTTAAAATCAGAATGGGTTGTCAGGATAGCAAAGTCCTGATTATTGGCAGAGAGGTCAGGGTGGCACTGGAGACCTAGGTTTACAGTAAAAGGAGCCATTACATAATAGCACTGCTTTCATAATAGCACTTCAAAGAGCACTGCATTTTAAGGGGAAAATAAAATGAAAATTGAGTCTTCTCTCACTATCAAGGAGCCAAAAGAAAGCAGTTGAGCTCCCATCTCAGTTCGCTCACCTCAGCAATGGACCGAACCTGTCTTGCAAAATAATTACAAGAACAGAGAGAAATCATGCAGACCAAGGCATTTCATCAACAGACAAAGGCTCTACAAACTGAATCATTGTTATTCAGGCACACTTCTAGAAAAACAAAACAAAACAAACAAACCAAAAAAAAAAAACCAAGGGAGTTAAATATCTTCAGATTTGGCTGCCTTCTCTGAACTGGTCCCTTAACCTGATTATACAACATAAAAAGACATCATAGAAAGTGATGTCGACTTGCACTTCAAAAATATAAATAAACACTCTTAACGACTAAATTTTCTGAACGAAGCTGTTGGCTCTACCCATACTTTCAAAATGCACTCTGGGACCCTTGGCCTCCTGACTGCCCTTCCTCTCACGCTGAGGAAAACCAGCATCATTTACAAAACGCTTTGATTAGCGTTTGATTAAGGAGTTCTGACCTTTTTGGAATTAGTCTCATAATTACAGGGCTGTGGATGGTCCCCAGCCTCTCTGTAGCTCCCCTGGTTGAAACTACTTTGCAGTGGTCCTGAGTGACAGGCACTGAAGAGCAATGCCCCGCTAATGCTATAATCACCAGGTACCACTTAAGCACAGCTCAGAGCATCTTTGTTCCAGAGTGGAGTGCAAAGGGGAAGACTCCTGTGTGAGGCTCTCGGTCCTTTTCCTGTGCGTTCCGTTTCTGCTTTCAGCAGCTTTCTTAATTCAATCACCGCCTCTATCCAACAATAACCAGAAGAGGTTGGGAGAGGAGAGAAGGTAGTTTGGGGGCTGGAGGGGTGGGAGGTAGGGGGGCTGGGAGAGAGAACTAAATCAAAGCCTTCATTCCCCTTTCCTGAAACAGCTCGTGCTGGGAGAGAGCACCAGCTGGGCGAGTTGGCTGAGGGGCCTGGGCTACAGAATGGACAGCAGGTGTTCTCTGTAACGTGACACGCTAGAGCCAGGCATGGCCCGAAACGTGAAGAAGGAACCTTCCTCTGCATTGTAAGCACGCCTCCCTTTGGCCTCCAGAGTTTTCAAAAGCGTAAAGGAAATGAGTCAGAATGTGAGAATTCGCCCGTTTGGTGGTGATCGTCATGTTTCACCGCACGGCACTGTTTTATCTCACTAGTGAGACACTATGGAGAAGGAACGGGACCACCAGAGCCTAACGCCTCCACACTCAACTTCTGGAAACCCATGAGCTAATGGTGCTTTGGCTCCTGCTCTTAGGAGAGACCTGAGAATTGATGCCCAAGTTAGCCTAAACCTGGTCCAACATTTTCCCAAGTGTGTGAGATGTAAATAGGACTCATGTGAGAAAGATGTCCTGGATCTAAATAAGTATGGAGAATTCTGGATCCGATACATGTAAACAGGTTGCTTCACTGTGGGACTTCTTGGGGTTTTAAATTGCTTGATTTACTTAATGACTTTATAAAAGGAAGGCAGAAATGTGCAGGCCATTGCAAACGTTTCTGAATTATAAAATTTGTTGTATGAGATGCCACTTGGAAATAAATGACAGTCAACTCCATGTAAGTCTTCTGTCCTTGGGGTTGCAGATGTGCCTTGCCTGTGAGAATTTGTTGTTTTCCTAGATGTGAGTGTGTTTAAAAACAAAACATCATCATCAACAACAACAATAAAACGCTGCATATAGTTGTAAGCCTCCAAATATTCTGGTACAAAGAACTCATTTAATTTGCTTTTTGGAGAAGAATTTCCTCATTGGAATTAGTGCTGACCTTTCTCCACATGTTAGACCTTCAGTCCTCAGATCTTCCTTCTCTTCTGCCTTTGTAAAGCTAAGGTCCAAGAGAAGAATAAGCCCTGGTAATACCGTAAATTCCCAGGGGAGAAGAGCACGGTAAACTCATACTGGGTAGAATCCTGAATGAGCTCCGCAGAGGCTAGAGGATCGGGACAAGTCGGTTCATAGCTGTGCCACATTTCCCATTTCTATGAAGTGGAGTTAAAATATCAAGGTTCGGCGGCGTAAGAAACCACCTTCCTCAGAGCTCCTGGAAGGAAGCCTGGCTCGTGCGCAGGTCCCAGCTGCTCTGCCTTATCCCCAGACAGGCAGTGCGCTAGGTAGAACCCCCAGCTGACATTTATCACGGTGAATTCAATACTCAGACTTCAAGCTACATTTCATGCAATCCCTCCCCCAGAAATCAGCAGATGGTAGGCATCCAAGTGGGAGGGGACACAGAGAAAATTAAATAAACTGTCCCCTAGGGTCATTCAAGATGTTACTCTTTGTGGTTTTGTAATTTTTTTTGGTTTTATTTTTTAGGTTTCCAATGTGATTTTGTTATTGAGAACATAAAAAAAAAGGAAAAAATGCAATAAAAATGCTTTATGAAGAAAGATGTTCACTCGCAGTATTACTTATATTGGTGATAAAGCAGAAACAAAACAATGATTCAATAATCAAGAAATGCCTAAGTAAATTGTGTTAGAGCTGTGTGATAGACTATCATGTAGCATAATGGCTATGTTTTCTATTTTAATAAATAGTTTTATGAGGAGTTTTATAAAAAAAAGAAAATGGTTATGATAGAATATTAGGGAAAACTGAGATAGAAAATAACATAAAGAATATGATCACAATTATGTAAAAATAAAGCTAGCGAAAGATCAGATGGAAACGGCCTTAGTTTACTTGGTATGGATCTTCTTAGCTATAAATTTCTGAAATTACCATAACTATGAATTGTTTATAGTTTTTAAAGATCATTTACTTAGAAACAAAATAAAAAAAAACAGCAAATCTTTCAATTTTTCCAAACTTACTGCTTGCCCTGGATACCAGGCTAAGTGGGCACGTGAGTAGTTAGCCTTAGTGACAAGATAAAAATAAATGTAGATAAGGGGTTGGGGACTTTTGGCAGGCCAATGTCAAAGTGTACTCGTGAGAAACTATGATATACAGAAGATCTGGTATAAGAAGCTTATTGGGGGAGGGGAGGGGAGTGGGGACATGAGGGAGAGATAGAGGCAGACAGGCAGACAGAAAGAGGAGAGAGAAAGAGAGAGAGAGATCTGAGGTGGCTGGGTGCCCTTTTATCCGTAGCACACACCTGGCACACCTAGTAGCCAAAGATGACTTAAGCAGCTCCCAGGTTCCTGAGAGCAGGTCAGTGGTGTCACCTGTATACTAACACTTGGGTCAGAGAACAACTCAGACCCATTGTCAACATTGGCTGGAGATAAGGACTGTGGTTCAAGCCACAGGAGTGCTTTAAGCCAGCCACACAGAGAAGTCTGAAGAGGACATCAGACATGCCCAATAGATCTTCTACATACTGATTTCTAGCCCTTTGATAGTATCTATAACCTTTGCAGACAAACAGGCAAAAAGACAGCTTATCTGGACTATCCCTAACTAAAATGCCTCCCCGCCTCATTCATCCTCAAATGTCTAAACTGTCTTCTATTTGAATTTTCCTGATTATACCCACCCACATCATCATAACCGTTATCTTCACACAAAAATTTGTCTGTGAATGTTTAGTCTTAACTGCCCAAAGCTGTAAACAGCCCTACAGACTCTGAACTGGTAGACTGACAAAGAAATGTGATAAGGCTATACAATGTGGGGCATAACTAATCCAGCAATCTGGAGGCTTGAATAAGATTGAAAGGTCACACAGTAAGACCTTATCTAAAAATAATAATAACAACAACAACAACAACAACAACAACAAAGAAAAACCCTACCTAATGGAGGAAGAAATACCTTACAATAGTGATATGAATGAATTCCAAATGTATTGTGTTAAGTGAAAGAAACCAGCCTTGAAAAGTTACCTACAATTTTGTTCCCTTTACATGATATTCTAGAAAAGAAAATAGAAACAGAAAATAGTTGAATTGTTCCCAGGGGAGTGGGATGAGGAGAAAGCCCAGGTATAAAGGGCACAAGATGAAGGAACATTTTGGGATGATGGAACAGGTCTGTAACTGGAATGTAGTGATTGACATATGAATGCACCAATCCAAGACTCAGCTAATATGGGTAAAGGAACAGTTCTTACTTAAACAAAATTGTAAACAAGGGAAAGAACACACACACACACACACACACACACACACACACAGAGCAGTAACGTTCAAAGTTTTTGGTTTGAAACATTGTTTAAAAGCCTAAAGACATCTATGTATATGAACATTTATTGCTTTATATTTTAAAGAGAGAGAAAATAACCACTTTAACATCAATTTTAAAAGTTTCACTATATAATAACATAAACTATATTTTTATGGAATTTTTATGGTTCACAGAATGAAAGGGTACAAAATAACATATAGAATGAGGGCAGAAGACACCTTGCATTAACTTCTGGGCTCTGCACAGACATGCACACACACAGACACACACATTATACAGACATACGCACATATACAGACATACACTATACACACATATTCAAAATGTGTTAAATGAATGACATACTTTCAGAACTATCGAAAGCCATGCAGTCCTCAGCTTTCATCACACTGCAACCCTTTAATACAGCTCTACACGTTGGTGGTGACCCCAACCACAAAATTATTTTTGTGGCTACTTCATTTCATAACTGTAATTTTGCTACTTTTATGGGGTGTAATGTCATTATCTGTGTTTTTAGATTGTTTTAGCTGATCTCTGCGAAAGGATCAGTCAACCCCAAAGGGGTCATTTTTACATCCTTCCTTAAATCTTACTATCTCCGGGCAGATGCTTCTTTCTGTGCTGCAGTTAACACCACTTGCCTCTTAGTCTCTTTCGTGCTTTTCTGTTCCTCCCCTATTTCTTACACACACACCCCCACTGACATTTATCTTGTTTTTCTAGTTGCTTCTCTAACTTTTGGGGAGTGAGCCACCTCTTTCTGAATCCTCGCCCACCTCTGCCTTGGTAATCTAGAGAATCTTGTGTATTATCTGCACTATAAACAGTTTTTTTGATGACATGCAAAGGTTAAATAGTTAATTATAGACAATAGCTAGGTCTAGGTACAGGAAATAGACTCAGTGTCTATGCCATTTAAGAAATACTTTTGTGACATCATCTACTTCTAGTATCAGGCCCAGCTCATTTGGATTCAGATCTTCTTCATGTGGCAATTAGAAATGCATATTTTACCCTTTAGCTGGCCTCACCCCAGCACAGGCTAAAGAAAAGGCGCTGATGTTACAGGCATGATTGGAGCTTTACAATAAAAGATATGGGCTCATATTTTACCTCTACCATTGACCTGAACTTCACAAGACACAAGGTCTCTGAGACTTAAGTTAGCCCATGTGAAACAGAGACGGGAACTGCTGCCTCGTGCACCTCATAGGTTGTAAAGATTAAAGAAAATGACATCAGAAAAACTCTGAACACAGATTTGCTCAAAACCCTCCAGTTGCCTTGGCCTGGCTTGCATTCAGTCTTCCGGTGTGGGGAGCAAATTTAGACATTCCCGGAAGAGGCCAACTGCCCATGCCTGGTCTCTAAACTTTGTGTGTCTTTCCCTTTTGTTCAACAGCTTTACAGAGACTCTTCTTGTCCCAGTTTCTTTACCATTCTTCCCCTGGTCTCCAGCTATCTTCTCCTTGAGTTAGATCTCTCTGTAAGCCTAACAATTCCAATCTTTGAACCTAAGCCATCATCTGGCTTGTCTCCAGCCATTAGACAAGAGGACAGATGGACCCCATAAAGGGATAAAGAAGGAACCTTTTACCAAATCCACTCTCTTTATCCAAGAGACGGTTTCCTCATTAGGCAACTTTGTCAAGTTTTTCACTTATAATTACTGATTGTTTTATTGGCGGAACTTTTGTCAATATATTACTTACTCATAAATTTTGTTAGTTTGAGTCTTTGTTTTCCCTTCTTCTTCACTCACTCAAGTACAGGTAAGCCTCACTTAAAGAAAAAATTTAAAAAAGACCTTACTAAAGGCCTTACTAATGTGCCTAACGCTGTGTTTAAGCCACTGGCAACAAGAAAGAAATAGCTTACAATGTGCCTGGCATTGTGTTTAAGCCACTGGCAATAAGAAAGAAAGGCTTGGTTGATATGATGGCAGTCTGAGCTGGATCCTGAAAACTAAATAGCTTTGGCATCCCCTCAGTGCTATTCAATACGATTCTATTACATTTAAATGCTAAGCCACAGCCTGTAGAATTCTGATTCACCGGAGGACTAATGTTGCTGATAGCCACACAGATAGCCTAGTCGGATATTACATTCTGAGCAATAGCAGAGCAAAACCCTCTCAACCTTCCATTCCTCCAAATGCCCATAAATACAGCTTTCCGGGCTAGAGACATCCACAAAAGGAGAGGAATGCTGCAACTGCAAACACACTGGCTGAGGGATGTAAAGAGCAAGTGTGCATTTTCTGAAATCTGATAATCTCAATGTTTTAAATTTTGGCTAAAAGTTTCTCACTTTGTTTTGTTTTGTTTTGTTTTTAAAGCTTGGGGTCCACAGATTTATTCCACGCTTCTGTCCTCAGAATATTATGGTTGGTCAAGGACCCTGGGCCAGCTTCTATTCTACTATTTTACTGCCTCTTCCCCATCTGCATTTTCCTTCATCCTGACAATCCATAAATGTATTTGGTATATGTCCTGTGGATGTAATTATTTTTTATAAAATTTCAATGTTGTCTTCTATCTATATGCATTATTTATAAAATGAAATTTAATTCTGTTTCAAGTGATTTCTTACTCAAGACTGTGTTTGAGTATCAATACATATTAATATAAACACACACACACACACACACACACACACACACACACACATTTGGAAGGGCCCAGAGCATATACATCAGCATTTGATTTATCTGTTCTACTATTGAGGACTCCTAAGTGATCAGTAGTGTCTTACAGAGGGGACAATGCGTCTATGAATATTTCCGTTGTGTATTTTTGTGTCATGTTTAAGAGGAGATGAGATTCATCAAAAGGAAGCTGATTTTTTGTGGCAAGCGGGACCTAAGTAAGGCCCTTGAGTTTACAGGAGCTCAGGATTGGGAGGTACACACGTTTCCATAGAGACTTGGACAGTGGCTTCCAAGGATGTCCTGGTCTGTATGTGGTCTTGGGCCACTGTAGCTCATAGAAACAAGGCCTGTCTCTAAGATGGGATGCCTGGTCAAGACATGAAGATCAGCTCCCTGGAGGCATTTTTTTCTTTTTCATCCTTTCCATCAGAACCCTGAAGTTATGAACTCTTCTCAGTGAGTGAAGAAGCAATGCTTTAAGGATGCTATATTTAAGATCATGCCAACAGAGAACCAGCCTCATGATGGCCTGCCCAGTGAACCAGACTTAGAACATTTATTTTCATTATTTTTATTTTTTGTTTTGTTTTTGCTACCAAGAGCCACAATGGTCATATAGGTAGAGCTGTTCAGAAATGTAACAAGGAAAGGACAACCATCTGAGCAGCCACCGCCTTGGTCTATCGATTGTACCTGTGAGGAGAGGCAGCTAGGGGACCAGATCATCAAGCTCCATGACGTCTCTTCAAGGCTTCATGGTTCTGTGCTGATTTACCTCATCATCATGCCAAGAAACACCGGCATTGTCTCAGCAGCTGCGCCTCTGGCCTGTGCCGTTGGTGAGCATGCTTCTGCCAGGGGGCTGCACTGCCTCTGTGGAAAACTTTTCCAAGGCTACTTTTGATGCCATCTCCAAGACCTGCCACCACCTGACCCCTGATGTCTGCAAAGAGATGGTGTTCCCCAGGGCACCTTATCTAGAATTTATCAACGCTCTTGTTAAAACCCACACCGGCGTCTACAGACAAAGGACCAGGGCTCCAGCCATGCCTCAGATAGGGTTTTATGAGAGAGAGAGAGAAAAAAAAAAAAACAGAATAAATGAAGCATACTTTAAAAAAGACTAAGACTAGGTTTGTGTCACTGGACTGTGGGATAGACATAGTTTGATGCACCAGACACCTTCAGGTTACTGTGCAGAGAGGGTACCAGGACCAGCTCCTGCCCTTGAAAATGTACCTTCTCACAGTATCCTTGTTGGCACTTGTGGATTTTCTCATGCCCAACTCCTGTAGTTCTGGTGTTTGCGAAGCATTTTTATTATTTTAACGTTTTCTATTACAGTAATTTAATCATTTTTATGTTTATGTGAATTAGTATCTTCTGCTTTGTTTTTTAATTACATTGCGTATGACTGTATTCTGATAAAATTCACTTTCAAAATTTGAATGGTATCGTGAACACTAGAGTTTAGTGGGATTTTCTAGTTTGTTAATGCTGCTTAAAAATATTCTATCGCATGGTAATTTTGTTTATCTGCTTTATTGAACTCAGAAAGTTCCTACTGATTTGATTAACTTAGATCGAATTCAAAATTGATTGAATTTTTAATAGAGACAATCATACTATCAGTAAAACATCAGAATCTTATCTTTTTTTTCTAAAACTTTCTCTTTTCTTGTTTTATATAATTGGCAAAGATATCCAGCAATGGGCTAACCAGTATTGATGATAATAAATATTTTTAATTTTATATATGATAATATTTAGGAAAAACATCCACATTTTTTGTTAGTATGATTTTTTTTTAATTTTAGGCAAATGGTTTTCTTTTTATAAAATTAAGGATGCTTCCTTTAGTTTTTGTTCACGAGAAGGCATATCGTCAATTTGACTCATATATTTTATATCCATACATTTTGACATATATACATTTTATACACATGAATATGTGACCGAATACAGATTTATTTCTCTGCCCTGAATCGATGCCATGATCTGCTGTTCATCACTCTATTGAACTCTACACAGTTGGTTTTTCCAATGCTAGTCAGATAATGCTTTTTCTCCTTAGACCATCAATGAGGTGACCTTTTTAGTTATTGTTTTTTGTTTTTTTAAGATGGGAACTTTTTAGTAGCCATGGGTGTCCTGGAACTCACTGTGTAGACCATGCTGGCTTTGAACTCACAGACCTCCCCTGACTCTGCCTCTTGAATGTTGGGGTTAAAGGTGTGAACCACTGTGTCTGGCAGAACAAGGTGAACTTCTGTTGGTCAACTAGTCTTTGATTCCTGGAATCAATGCTTGTTGATTATAATGTAGCTCAGGGATTTAATTGGGTATTTTTGCTGTTCTGTGTCTATTTTATCTGTGCAATGGTCCCGGTTTCTTTATGTCACTGTGCTGTTCTTACCCAATTTTCACATCCAGATACTTACCTTAGATCTATACAATTATTTAGATGGTTTATTTGCTTCCAGAAACAACACGTATTTCTTGAAACTTCAGTAATTCTCACCTATAAAAACATCTGAGGCACTGTCTTAAGACACAAGACACAATCATAGATTAACAACTCAGTCTCTTCACTGTGTTCTATACACACACACACACACACACACACAAACATGCATGTGCACACATACACAAATATACACACGTACACACATACACACTCATACACACATACACTGATACACACATGCACAAATAGATACACACACACACACACACACACACACACACACATATATATATATATATATATATATATATATATATATATATATACACATACATACACACACACACTCTCTTCAGACATATCCTCATCAGCTTGCAGTTGTACAAGTAAAACATAATTCATATTTATGTTTCTCCAATAGAGTTCCAGTGCCTGGATGCATGCATATTACATATTAACACTAAAAATCCAGGTCACCTTGTCTTTTGGTCCACATAAGGAGCTAAGGGTTATTTAAATGATTTTTACTGCGTTTGCTGTGCAATCTACCAGAGACTCAAAAACAAAAGAAAACATTCTGGGTGATTCTATTTTGCTTCAGAGCAGCAAGTCTCAGGCTACAGCAGATAGAACCACCCAGATTCATTATTAAAATTCAGATTCTTTGGCCCTGACTCCAGAAAAATCTATTACAGTATTTCTGAGCTGGGATCAGGAATACTTTGATAGAGATGATGTATGAACCTTGCTTTGAGTCACATGGTCCTAGATCCCTTGACAAGTAACAATATTTGCCAACAAATATTCTAGAAGGAAACAGAATAAGTCCTGGACTAGTTTGGGTGTTTGAAAGATTATAAGATTGGGATCTCTACAAACAAGAATTGAAGTTTAAACAGCGTATCTTTTTTATAGGTGAAGCTCGTGTGTGCAGGAATGGCTGCCCGCCCTTTTCAGCTGTGTGCAGGAATGGTCGCCTGCCCTTCTCAGCTGTGAGAGCTTTGCACTTGCTTATATAACCCCTATGATGTTTCCTATGACATAACCATCGGTTATGTTATAGCTGATAGTGAAAATGAATAGGATGCTTTTAAGGTTTGCTTATATTATTCATTACTTTCTCTTCCACAATTCTTCCAATGGAACCCAAGCTGTAATAGCATAAATATACCAAAGAAACAGACAAAGGACAGGTTTGAAAGCATATTTTTAAAAATATGGATAAGCCTGATTTTCCCCAGCTTACACCTTCACTTTTCCTACAGCTTGTGTTCCTATTTTTAGAGAGAGCATCCAGCAAACAGTTCACTGTGATTGCTATTTCAGGCTTTAATGGCAAGAACAGCTGTGTGAGATGTGTACATCTGTAACTCCAATACTCCAGAGGCTGCACTGAGACCACCTGAGAGAGGCAAGCCTGATTTATGGACCAAGACCCTGCCTTAAAGGAAAAAAGGAAGAGATAGCTTCCATATTTAACATTCAAGGCCCGAAGTGATTCTGCCCAACTTGAAGCAAATATGCTCTATAGTCTTCTCTGGCAAAGCAACACAGTTTTCTTTGCCTTGTTTGCATGGCTATGATAAAATACTCTGACAAAAGCCACTTAAGGGAGAGAGGGTTTCGTTCACACTTGCAGGTTATAGCCCATTGTTGCAGGGAAGTCAAATGGCAGAAACTCTAATGGAGCTAGAGCAGAGAGCAATGCATTGGTGCATGCATACGAGTGCACCCTAGAGCAGAGAGCAGTGTATTGGTGTATATCGACTAGTGCACCCTAGAACAGAGAGTAGTGCATTGGTGCACACATATTAGTGCATCCTAGAGCAGACAGAGGTGCATTGGTGCATATAGACTAGTGCACACCTCACTTTCTCCATTATTATACTTTCCGGGATCATACAAGTCCAGGAAATGGGCCAAGCACAGTAGGCAGGTCTTCTGGCTTCAGGAAAACTCATCAATAAAATCCTCACAAGTGCTCAATTCCTTACCTGCTAGTTGATTCAGGTCCAGCAACATTGACACGCAATATTAACTACTTCACCTTTCTTTGGTTCTCCAAACGCACTAGCCCTTCTGCAACATGAAGTCTTCACTCACCCAGGGACTTCTCAGGGACTGTCCTCCTCTCTTTGCTTCTCTGGAGAGAATTCTGAGACTCCTTTAAATCCGTATCCAGAATGGCATATCCTTGCTTGATTTTTCTGGCCTGGATTGAGGGGTACAAATGTGGCTTCTTGTAACATGGAATTCTCATGACTTGTGCTCTAGGATTGAACCACAAATTGCAACAGTTTAGCTTCCTCCAGTTCATAGTTCAAATTACCAAGGATCCTAAGAAGGTGCTAAGCATGAAACACACCCAATAGACTCTGGAATTCAGATTACTCGGATTCATTCAGCCCTTCTCTCAAGTAATCCCAGCAGACAGGCTGAAAAGTGTAAAAAGGTGAGCAAACTCAGCTTTTAAGATTCACATGCTTTTCCATGGTTCTGAAACCCATTTCATCTCCAACTTAGTGCTATCCCGGCTTCTATTTCCTCCTGATTCTATTTTCGGGGTTTTATCCAATCCTTTGCTAATAACCAGATGAAAGCAGATTACAAGTGGATAATATTTTCCACATACCTCTCTTTAATCTAATGTTGAAGTTTCCGTTAACATTTTGGAGTTCTCCAAATGTAACAGCCCAAATCCCATTGGTTTCCAAGGACTAATTTCCCTCTATTGCCCGAGTACCATCTGTTTTGTATTTTGTAATCATGACTTTTATCTATAAGTACAGTTCACCCACAAAATAATTACTGTGACCACTCTCCTAAGCGCATGCTCTTGCTTCTGCACCGTTCCTTCCATGACTGATTTCTGACGTTTCCAGGGTCTTCAGCCTCCAAGAAATCCCTTAAGACTCATTTTGCAAATGTTACTTCATCTGAGAAGCATGGCATCTTGACTAGGAAGGGGGTTTAAACTAACATTCCTGGGTTCACATCTCCGTTCAGCTCCAGCTATGTCAGAATCCCAGCATGCTGAAGCAGAAAGGGGAACTTGAGACAACCTACCGCAACCCCATTATTTCACAGAGACGTTTTAAAAATTGCATGAAGTTTGCTTATATATTGCTAATTTGGAAATACCAAGTTTCGTGTGGGAATTAGGTTCAAATAAAGTTAAATTAATTAAGTTTCGTGACGAACTCTATTTGGTTTATCTTTGAAAGCAGATGAAAGAAGGTTAAAAAAACTAAATCCAGGGTGTTAATATCAATTACATCCAGTGATCTTGAACAATAATGAGAAGAAAAGACGAATAGAGTAATAGCTCCCTCGTGCAGTTTAAATTTCCTGATCACACACTTGCAGTCCAGACAGAATGAAGCCAGCATCGCCATGCTTCCTTAAAACCTTGGAGACATTAGAGGCCGCTGACTTACATGGTGTGAACTATACCCCAAACAGCTATCAATATGGCATCTTGTGGAAATGGCTTTAAACCTAAGGCAAAAGCTCTCACTATTGTGTGTGATTTGTCTCAACAGGCATGTATATGAAAAAGACATACAAGTGGCCAAAACCCACATCAACAGGTGGTCAGCATCATTGTCACTAAAGACAGGTGACTTAAAAGCACAATTGGGTGCCCCTTTATACCTGCTAAGATGACTATTAAATCTTAAACGGGTAGCAAGAAAGTGTCCTGACTGGAACCTTTACTCACTACCGGTGGGAAGTAAACTGTTATGTATGTTATAGAACACAGTCCTCAAATGGTTAAACATGGAGTTACCAGATGGCCCAGCAATTTCCCTCCTACATATATACCCAAGGGAACTGCAAGCAGACATTCATTCAAAATCTTGTCTACAAATGTTCATAGCACTGTTATAATAGCTTTTACAAAAAAATAGGAACAACTCAAATGCTATCAACTGATGGATAGAAAGTGAAATGTGGTAAAAGCATACAATGAAATATTATTCATCCACACAAAGGCAATAAAGTATTGATACATGATACAACATAGATAAACTATTAACTCATCATTGCCAATAATGTGAGTGTCTACCATAAGAAAACTCCATGCAAACAGGAAGTGGGCTTGTAGCTGGAAAGGGGCTGCAGGTGCAGAAGGAAGGGGGAACTGCAGATGGGAACAAGGTTTCAAAGGAAAATGGTTTTTAAAAATGATCTGGCATTAGGCGTGAGGGTTATACAAGTAGCATATTGTATTCTTTAAGATGATTAAATGTATGGCATGTGGATGCATAACAAAGAGAAATGTTAAAAAGAAATATTCTAGCTGATAAATTCAGTTCCTTTCCAAATGAAGAGTTTTTAATGTCATTTCTACCATCACTAGATCCACTTGATTACTTGACTGGGTTTCTTCCATGGGCTGTACCTTCTACAACATTTAAAAATATTAAATATCTTGAAAGAGAAAAAAAATGGTGTTCACGGAAACAAGGCAGTAAATGACCAAGGTCACCTTGGGATGGTAGAGAAAGAAATTCACTGAGTCAGTACTAGGACCATTTGGAAAGTTCTAGAGCCAGACTTAAAAACACAAAGACCTGGGGATGGTTATTAAGGTGAAGAGAACAAAGCCAGTGTCCCCAGGAATAGCCAGGTGACATCGTGACTGAGAACCTGGTCATCCAGCTCTCAGGACTTCTTCACTGCCCCCTCTATAGGGGCTTCCTCTCATTGTTTCCGCTTTTTACCCACTCCCTCAATCTGCACTGTGCAGTTGATGGGACCAGACAGAGGAAGGGTCTCACCTCTGTCACCTTTTGCAGTAGAATAGGCAGGCCTTCAACCTCACCAAAACAACAAGACAGACACACTCAGGAGTCTGAGATACTTTGAAGTTTGGTCTCACAAATATTCCCTTTTCTTTCCTTTTCTCCATGAGCTCAGTTGGACCTATGTCTTGGTTTGGCTAATGGCTTCTCAGCAGGAATGACATAGGCAACGAGGTCACAGCTCCTGGGCTCATGACTGAAATGTAAAACAATGAGTACTGCCCATGTGAGCAACTGTCTGCTTTGAGGAGCAGCAGAATCCATCAGCCTGGCAGCGAGACCCTCACTGGAGAGGACTGACTTGGAGCACCTAGTCACACACCTTGTCCGAATGCATAGTAGACGTGGCCTGTGTGCTTTGCCATGTATCAGCTGCACCTGTCTGACCCAGTCAGGACAACCCACCCAAATATCTTGTGGTTGAGGCTAGAGCCAGGGGCCAAAGGGAGTTTGAAGTTGTCATTTTGGTCTTTGTTTTTCAGATGGAATTCCCTCCTGTAGCTCATACTTGATAGAAGCACTCAGCTATCCTGTAATTCTTTCCAGGCCCGTAAAAAACTTAAATGGAGAGCCTCACACCAGGTGTCTAAAGACTTAAAAGTTATAAACCAAGCTAACGAAAATTGCATAACAACACATGTCTTAGCCTCCTTATCTCAACAAATACCTTTGTGAAAACCATTAGTGCCAACAAAATGGAGTGATGGAGCGATGGAGCCGTGGGTTTCAGATTGCTGAATTCTAAATAACGGAATTTAAACATTCTGCCAATGCCTGTGTATCGAGTTGAGCAGTTGCTTCACCCTGAAGCTAGAATTCCTTCATCTGAGATTGTGAGTGTCCTGAATGTCTGTATTTGTCAACAGATGCTAAAGTTTGTTTTTTGTTTGTTTGTTTGTTTAAAGTGAAACTTTCATTTTTGTTTAAAATGTTGGTGACAGTTTGGGAACAACTGCATGAACCAACATTTTATAGGTGCCGCCAACATCTCTCCAAGGCTTTGATTGAACCAGAGGCCACCTGTGTTCAGTGTCTGCCATATAAACTGCCTTAGCCCTAACTACCTCATTTCTTTTTAAGGCATCAGTAAAATGAAGGAGAGTAAAACCAGAGATACTCTATCTGTAAAGTTCCAGTGAGCTAAAAGCCTGTGTCTAGAACAAGTCAAAGCTCCGAGCTACCACATTAAAATACAAGGGAAAAAAAAACAGTGAAATTAATGTTAATGATATTTTATGGAGCACAACACAACAAAATAGTATTCTTTTAATACAATACCAATACGAGATTTTTATATGAGATATGCTACAATGTATATAATGCTTCCATATACATACTGTCTAATTGTTATGTGTAGATTTTACACATACTGCACATCTCTGTTTGGACTGTCTGTATTTCTTTTGCTCAGTGGCTATGTGTGGTGCCTTCACAGTATTAGCCAATTCAAAGTGGTAGGCACTATGTGAGAGGCATTAACAAACAGCTATAACCTACTGTGGCATCTCAAAGTATGTGCCCAGAGTACCTACATCCAAATCAAGTAAGAGGCTTGATGATAAAGATTTCCAAGCCACACCTTCAAAGTCTGGTCTTGGAACCCCAGAGAGGAAATGCATGAAGCTGGTCAGTTAGCAGAAGACCTTGTCAGTTCTAAAGTACAGTTCCTCACAGCAACAGAATAGGTAGTTTTGTTTTTAAATGTCTTTGTGACCTGGATAATTTGATCAACTCAGAATAAACCAGGAGTTGATCGTTGCTATGGTATTAAAAACATGGCTGCTGCCAGCCAGTAATTAGCAAAAACTCTGTTCCACCTGAGCTGTATGAAGCAAATTGTAGTAACTCTTTCTCTTGGCACAATTTCTCCATCAGAAAGAAGTGGTGGCACTAATCTATGTCACTCTGTTCCCCAAGGGGACGAACTCTTCGTAAACAGGAGTTGAGAGCTTAGCTTTCCTCCCCTGGATCCTGCACTTCTGATTGCAGTCTCCAAATCCAGACGATAGTTTCATTTGCATGTAATGTGGACAGAGTGGCACTTTTTGTTGCTGTGTCTAGATTCTGGATTGAGTTCTCCAACTGGGTGGTTTTTGGCTTTGCACAATATACCAGAAGGAAGGGAACTGGAGTGGCTGTGAGCTTGTGTGCAACACAAACTGCCCAGGCTGAGTTCCCAAATTCAGTTTGCCCCGAGTTTGCCACACACAACCCTGCCAGCAGCAGGAGGCTGAATTTTCAAACATTTTGGATAGAAGGTTCTGGAAGCTCTGTGGTATTCTGAACTTTACTAACTACAAGTGGTCTGAGATCCTCAGTTTTCCAGGGAAACTGTCTTTCTTGGTGTTTTAAAAGCCTTCAGGTAGACAACTAATTCTCCTGGAAGATGGGGTGGGTAACTTTAAACACTTGATGTTCTGAGGCAAAAGAATTGTGGGAGTTGAGTTGCAACAGAGCGGGAAGCCTGAGGCATTCAGCCAGGGGTGTTGGCTCGGTCCCCTCGTCTTTCTTCCTCTTTCTCCTCCTCCTGATTCCCAGTGCTACTCCTACCTCCTGTTATTATGAGTCTTCATGTCAGTTTGCCCCACGTCTCCCCACCCCCTACCCCAATAAGGTCACAGGAATTCTAGTCTCCCTCCAAGAAAAAAAAAAACAAAAAAACAAAAAAAACCCCACAATTCTATGATACTAATTACAGGTCTGGAAAGTGACGCCCTCGCCTGCGGGTGGCATCCTTTAACAGCTGCCACTGTTACTGTTTGTTGTTACTGCCATTGTTATAGCATCACATGGTATGGAACCTTAGCGTTCAAGGACTGAATTATCTCCCTTTGGTTTTAATGCCATGTGGCCTTTGTGTGTGTGTGTGTTTTGTTTGTTTCTCCACCAGGCATTTTCTTATTCCTTTATGCATCTTTTCCCCCCTCCTTGTGTCCAGAATTATTTGGAATAAGAAAGAATTCTTAGATATGTTAAGAAAAATGTTAAGAAAACAAAATAATGCCTTCTGTCTAAGCAATGTGAAATGGCATAAATACTAATGAAAGGTGTGACATTTTAATGACTTTTATGCCAGTGTTTGAGGTCCTATTGTGTATCGGGCATTCCTTAGGGAATACACAGGATGGGAAAACATCTCTGCTCCTGCATAAGAGGCAAACAGTAAATGAATGTGAGGAAAAATATGTCTACAGTGATGGATGCAACAGGGCAGTCATTTCAGAGGACAGACCAAGGACCAGAAGGGGACTGGAAGAAGGTTAATTAAGGCAGCCAGGTAGATAGCACTAAGGAAGTGACCTTCAAGCAAAGGCACTCCCCACCCAAATACAAGCAAGACAAGCAAACTTAGGGAACCTCCTTTCCAAAGACAACGGAACAAGTAGCAATGCCTAGGGGCAAGATATGCCTAGGACTCCGTGAACTCGGATCGAGGGTGGATGAGAAGGGGAAGAATAACAATGGGAGGAGAGCTCCGCATCCACTAACAGCTTTGGGGTTGCTACTAACCTACGCTGGCTCTACCTTTGCCCAGGAGAAGACTAAATGTGGCGCTGGGTAGACTGGGTCTTAAGATCTCATTGACGATAGGATGAGGTCACCGAATAGAAGCCTTGTAGCATGGCGGGGAAAGCAAGCAAGCTAAGAACTTGGTATTTATCCTGCAGTGGGTGTTTAAAAGGTTACTCGGAGGCCCTTGGGCCTCAGCAACTTGCGAATACAAATCAGATCCCACTAACCTGAGCTCTCTGGGGTTCTACGATTCTTTGCCCTCACCAGCTTAACAGAGGATTACAAACTCACTTCCCACCTCTCCTCCTTGGCATCCTGTCGGTGGAGGCAGGGCCTCAGAAGGTGTCACCTATACACTATCTACAGGGTTTTTCACTATCTGTCAGAGCTTCTCTGCAGCAGCTAGCTGCTGTTGCCTGTGCCCTACTTGGTTGCCTCTCTTGCTGAACTGCCCTCGGCCCTGCCAGCCATTGGTCAACGGGCTGCTTCTACACTCTGCTGCTGGAGACCGGAGGAGGATGATAGTTGAGTATTGTCACGATCCAGCTCCAAATCCACATGGTCTAGTCTAGCACAAAGGGAGAGGGATCTCTGTGCTTTCCTCTCTGGTCAGTCCTCGGCAGGATGGTTGCTCCCAAAGGTAAGGTGGGTGGTCCTACTCCTCTTTCTCACCAGTACCCTCTTTCCCTGAGGATGCTATAGGAGTGGAACAGAAAGGATTCAGGAAACATCCACAACAATACTGTTCTGAAACTGGCTCCTTTCTCTCACCCTCAGGTCTAAGTAAGTTTTATATAAGGGCCCCAAGCCTGCTCATTCTTGCTTCAGTTTCCCAACCAGTCTCTTCCTCCCAATCTGCTGTGAAACCTCTCTAACTCCTTTAACAACCAGATAAGACAGGTGATGCACTACATCCATTCAATATCAATATTGCTTAACATTTGTTTTCTTTACGTTTGTCTCTTTGGTATTGGGGGTTTTTTGGGTTTTTTTTGTTTTGTTTTGTTTTGTTTTTTACATTCCACTGATATGGAAGGTAAAATTTTCTTATGGAAGCGTTTTTTTGTTTTGTTTTTGTTTTTGTTTTTCCATTTTGGGGCATGCATTTCAACATCTCACATTTCATAGCCGTTAGATGTGATAAGATTTCCCCTCAGAGATAGAGGTCACGCGTGGCTTGTTTCTGGATCCATGTGGTTCATTCTTCATTCGACTCAATCCTTACCACGACTGTAAGGCAAATTATTCATTATTCCTATTTTATATTTGAGAAGATGGATTCAGACAAGTACAGGAAAGGTCCAAGTTCACAGAGTGGCTAAGAGGTAGAGGCGACAAGTAACCCTGTCTGATTTTATGTCCTCAAAACCCAGTACTTCTCCTTCTCCATCCTGAACATCACACGTGAAATGATGGCGCAAGGAGCCAGAACCACACACGGAAGCTGGCAGGGCGCTGTGATCACTGCGTTGGGAAGATACCTTCCAGCTAGGCTGCAACCCAAGATACCTTCCAGCTAGGCTCACCCACATCCAAGAGCATCTGTCTCCTCTTGCTTGTGTTGCCTGCCCTTCAGACATCATGGCTCAAGCCGATGCCAACGAGCTTTCCCATGTCATTTCTTTGGATAATTCTAGTTTCAATTCTTCAGTGTTTGGTGCCTTGTCTAAGAAGAACTGACCAAGAATATGTCCTTTCTGGGTTCTCCATTCTGTCTCATTCCTCTATCTATATCTATATGCTGCTACCATGCTGGTTTTGTTCTGCTTTTAAAAACATTTCATACACTTGTGTAATATAATCCAATCATCTTCCCCTTTCATGTATATAATATACTTTAATCATACGCACCCTCTTCCGTTATCTTCCTCAATTCCTGCTAGCACTTCTCCCCCCAAATATCCTCCTTCAACTTTTTTGTCTTTCCATTTTGAAAATCTAGATTGCACGTGAGAGAAAAAAAAAAATCTATGTTGGTCTTGGACCACAGCTTTGCAATATGTTTTCAAATCACATATTATGATGTTTCCTTATTCTTTTTCCTCAAGATTCCTTTAATGAAGTGGCATCTTTTGTAGTTCTTGTTAGCATTTCCTCTAGCACCGCCCAACAGTTACCTAGCAACAGCTAGGTACAAGCCTCGCTCCCTATAAAAGGACTGTCTGTCTCTCCTATCTCTCCCCACATGTCCTTGGCTGGCCTCTTTCCCTCTTTCTTTCTCTCTCCTCTCTTTCTCTCTGTTCTTCTCTGTCCTCCCCTTTCTGCCTCTACCTGCTTCTCCAGGTCCCAAATAAACTTCCTTTTACATTAGGCCTGCTACATGGCTTGATTATTCAGAGGAAAACCTTGGCAAGGCCTGCCAAGGGTCCCTTCTCACATTGCAGTTCTATAAAACCTAACAGTTCCATATGCATTTTGGCTGTGTTTTTGTTTGTCTGTTTATGTGAAAAATGCCATTAGAATTGTAATTGGGGTAGCATTAAATCTATAGATTATTTTTGGTGGTATGAGCATTTTGATAATATTAATTGTACTATCTATGGTCATAAGGTATTTTTCATTCTCTTGTGTATTTCTTGATTTCTCTAAGCGCAGGCTTTATCTCCTTTAAAACTATCCCTAGAATGTATATAAAGAAAATATATAATAAAAAAAGATTTAAAAAAACTATCCCTAGAAGTTTCTGATGCCAATGTATTAAATGTGCTTGTGTCTTCCCCCCCCCTCAACTATTTCATTGTTACCATTTAGAAACACCCCTGGATTTTGGTGTTAATTTAAATTTGATCTAAATAAAAAGCTTCTGAATGACAAGGAAACCAATCCACAGACTGAAGAAGCAGCCTGTGCAATAGGAGAAAATATTTGGAAGCCATCAATATGATGAAGTGTTGAAAGTCAAAATGTACAGAGAACTCAGGCAGGGCATCAGCAAGGGAGCAGGTGACTTGCTTTAAAACGTGTACAAAGCCTGACTAGACCTTTACTGGAAGAAGACCTACAGGTGGTCAGCAGGTGGATGAAGCCCTGTTCACATTGCAAAGCACCAGGAAGATGCAAATTCAAACCTTAGTGAGGGGCCACCTACAGCAGCTCCGATGCCTCTTATCAAAAGACAGCAAGTGTTATAAGGAGAGAGAGACCAGGGAACACTTGTGCAACATTGGTGGGATTACAAGTTAGTATAGCCATTATGGAAAATGGTGGAGAAGTTTCCCAAAGCAGACAGACAGACAGACAGACAGACAGACAGACAGACACTGCAACCGTGTATGATCCAAACATCCCATTTCTAGGTCTAAAAATGGAAATGAAATCAGTATGTCAATGAGACCTCTGCAGTCTCTAGTGCACCACAGAACTGTTCACAATAAGTAAGACCTAGAAGCAACCAACACATACATTGACAGATAGAGGATAAAGAAACGTCACACACACACACACACACACACACCACACACACACACACACACACACACACACACACGTGGGGTGGGAGGAGGGGTGGAGAGAACATTCTGCAATTCTCAGCCACACAGGTGAAACCAGGCTGATCACAGAGAGACGACTAGTGTATAGTTCTGTCTACACACGGAACGTAAAAGAACAATACCACAGACGCAAAGAGGAGAGTGGTAGTGTAGTGCCAGGATAAAGGTGAGGGGCAGAAAGGTAGTGTCAAAGATCAGAGGAAAAGCTAGGCAGCAGAAATAAGTTCTGCAAATGCATTGTACAGTGTGATTGCTGTAATTAATAGATCTTAAACGTTAGTGGGAGGGGATAACTGTGTATGGTCAACTTACATTGTGTACATACATTTATATCTAATGTACATATTACATATTACAACATTTGTCAGTTATTCCTCAGTAAGGCTGGGAAATCATACAAATAGCGTGCATGATAAGGATAAAAATCATCCAAATATTCAAGATATTTCCTTTATTGTGACTTTAATCCCCAGAGGTGCTGAAATTCTGAGTTCTTCAAACCACCCTATAGGGACCGTACCTAATTTCCTTATCGGTTCCATATGTTTTAGTAATGTGGTCCCAGGGGTTGGGAATCAGCATTCCTTGGTTGCCCCTTTTCCCTGGTTTCCAAAAGTTCAGAGTGAACCGGAGACGAATGCTAGCATCCTGGTTTGCAAGTTTCTCTGGGTCCTCAGAGACCACTTGCTCGCTGACTTTTCTCAATGGCTTCATCTTGTAAATTCCTTGAATGATTTTGCAAGGGGCCAGAGAGCCCTGGGAGGTACTTCATACTTATGAAAGTCATCTCTGTCCATGCCCCCCCCCCACAAGCCCCTGATTATTCATTTTACAGTCCCAGTTAACACATGGGCATCAGAATGGTGTGACAGAGTGAACTAGCTGGTTTTGAAGCCTGCCTCTACTTCCAGAGTCACCTGCATATGTTCTTTAGCTTCCATGTTCTTGCCTATAGAATAAACGAATTGCTTCTTAAGGCCAAAGTTTTGAACTGATTAAAGAAAATGGCATATCTTAGCAAGGAGCTCAGGTCAAAGTAGATACACACACACACTTTTTTTTTTTCATTTTTCTGTGTGGTGGGGAGAGAGAGAGAAAGAGAGAGAGAGAGAGAGAGAGAGAGAGAGAGAGAGATCAACAAGCAAGACAAACACTAGTAAATGCTAAGTTGCTGTATGCCAGTGAATGTGTGCTCTAAGAGTCTTATGAAGTGGAGAATAACTAAGCTGGAATCTACAGAGAAGGGCTGGCCAAGGCGAGGATAGACCCTCCATTGGAGGGTGGTTAGATGGGGCATCCGCTGCTAGGAAACAAACTCCTTTTGCCTCTGGTTATGAAACATCACAAACATTTTGGGGGACAAACATGCTTTACCGCTTTGGACTTCCTGGGCATTTAAAGGCCGTACAGGATACCAGCCAAATAGCCATTATAGACATAGAGTTACGACTCCCTGCACCACAGCTGTAAAGAAACAGAGTGTGGTATGTGCCCAGCTGGGTTTGCGGGACCACGTTTCACATTTTCTTCTTCTCGGATCTGTGGCTTCAAGAGGTGCAGTGGTTACGGTGAGATTAAAAAAAATTCTCAGCTGCTGATATCAGCGGAAATGATTAGAAAGGGGGTGGGGCAAGGCAGAAATCATCTTTTAGTTCAAATTGTTGTAAATCAGACCAGAAAACTAGGCTATACATTATGCTTTTGTTACTCTGAGAGTTAAATTACAAGGAAATGAACTGTGCATAATAATTTCCTCACGTCACCGACTTTCCTGCTTCTCTGCTAATGTGTTTGCCTCCAAAGCTGGTTAATGCAAAGAGCCATCTCTGGGCCAACAGCGCTCCCTAGTGCCTGGTTTCAGCAAGGTGGCTGCGGGGGCGGGCGGACTGTGGCGGCAACCTCCTGAACAAAGAGGCATCTGCCTTATACACGCTAGCCTTGCAGACCAGCGGCGGTGGCTTAAGGATTGGGCATCTCCAGTTTTCGGTATCAATAAAGGACAGTATTATTTCTCACAGATGTCTTTGTTAGTTTGTTAGTACCTACACAGCCAAACCTGGGGGATCATAGACCGCAACCAGAAATTCTCTCATGTAAAGAGTGAATAAATGCAGGGCACATCATAACATATTTGATGAAAGAAAAAAAAAGCAGCTACTATGGGTATTCCTGCCCGTTCCCACAGTCCACTCACCGATTGAGCTCTTCATGTTTTCTCATTTCTATTTTCGAAGGGGGTACGACCCTCCTATGGCAGCCCTGCCTGCTCCACCCTTCCTCCCAAAGGCCTAGCTGAATTCCTGCAGAGCAGAGGGAACGACCCTGATTGTTCCCTGGACCTGCAAAGCCTTTGACTGGGATTTTTTTTTTCCCTCAAACCAAAGCATTTTTTTCTTACATCAGAGATTCAACTAGAGAACTCATAAAGTGGCTTCCAACCGGCTGGTCTTAAACAGCAACAGAAAATAGTCTCATTTAAGCACTTTCTCCCCAGCCTTCCTGAGTCTGAAAGGTGACTTAGGAGGCAGGACAGAACGAGTCTGCCTTCTGTCGATTGCCCTTTGATTATAACTATGGACACAGAGAGCTGTTCATGCCCAGAACACTCCCTGGCACACACACACATTGCCTCCTTCTGTCTACTAAATGGACAAGGTTGGGAGGTGACATTACCATGTGACTTCAAATTACTCTAAGCTAACTCTTCTTTCCCCTTTCTGCCCCCAGCTCAGTTGGGACCAGGTACAAGTGACTACCGCCTAGATGGTCTTGCCACATTTCAAAGCCTAATGTCCTATTAGACACACACACACACACACACACACACACACACACACACACACACACNGGGGGGAGTAGAGCTGCGGTGAGCCCAGAGTCCAGTGAGGAAGGTAAGTGGGTTTAGTTGGAGGCACGATTCCCTTCGTAAATAGCATGAAATAGAATTTCATGTAACAAATTAATGTGTGTGTGTGATTTTTTTTTTCTCAAAGCGAGTGCTTTGTTTCTGAGAGTGCACGAGGCATGCTGCGGTTGCTATGGTAATTACTAGCCTCTGTTGAATAGGGACGCGAGGGGTTACATAGAAAAGAGCCAACTGGTGAAAGTGCGCCTTAGAGTGAATCAACCCACTTATTTGTAAAAGGTTGCAAGAGGTACTCGAACTAACAAATAAATGAGGTGGGGGTAGGGACATGTTATTCACAAGACCCAACCAAACTGCAGTTTTCATCACAGTTACAGAGTTAAACATGTTAAAAAGCCCTTGAGACATTTCCCTGTGGGCTTCTCTAATCAGAGGACAGAATCCTACCTAAAGCCAGCGCCAAGTGATATAGTGGTATGAACAGTAATAATAGCAGCTATAGTGATGATAACACGAACAAAAATTATCACTTATTGAGTAAACATGAGGTTTTTATTGCTTTCTTACTTTATCTTCTTTAATCTGTACTAAGTCCTAAAGAGATAGAAAGATATGCATATTAGCTTATATTTTCATTTAATTTCATTACATTTTGGGGGGATGTTGCTAGTGATGACTTTGAACTCCCTGCCTCCTACTTCAACCTACCAAGTAGCTGGGATTAAATTCTTGGGTCCACCACTGCCTGACTTATTATTTTTTGCCCTTTTTCTCTCTCTGTGTGTGTGTGTGTGTGTGTGTGTGTGTGTGTGTGTGTGTGTGTGTGTTCATATGTGTACAGGTATACATGTGTCTGTGTGTTTCTCTCTGTTTGCATATATATGTACAAGTACACATGTGTCTCTGTGTGTTCATATGTATACAGGTATACATGTAGCTGTGTGTCTCTGTGTATGTGTTCGTATGTGTATAGGTATACATGTGTCTCTGTGTATTCATATGTCTACAGGTATACATGTGTCTCTGGGTGTGTATTCATATGTATACAGGAATACATGTGTCTGTGTATGTGTTCATATGTATACAGATATACATGTGTCTCTGGGTGTATGTCCATATGTGTACAGGTATATATGTGTCTGTGTATGTGTTCATGTGTACAGGTATGAGGTATGGAGGTGTCAGGTATTGCAACTGAGATGTCATCACCTCTTGTTTTGAGACACGGCCTCTCCCTGTCCTGACGCTGACTGAGTAGACAAGGCAGGCTGGCCAGTGAGCTCCATGGATCCACCTGGATCCTCAGTGCTAGGATTGCACAACTGTCACTAAGTCTGGAATTTATACATGGACTCTAGGGGACCAAAGTCAGAGCTTCAGAGTGGTAAGCCACCCATCTGCCAACTTAGTTATGACATCAGAACTTGTTTCACAATTTTTCAAACCAACTTCTATGAGGTACCTTGAGGATTTAAAAAAAAAAAAAAGATTTTTCCCTCTAGAAGCAGAGGGCAAGTGAATCAGTGAAATAAAAATAAACTCATGCTCCAGTAGGGGATTAAAGAAGGTCAAGGGAAAAAAATCCTTCTTTGGGCTTTTGAGGCTGAGGGGGATCAAGGATTCTTCTCTGAAGGTGGTATTCAGAGAAGGCTCAAGAATAGTGAGTGTTTAGCACAAGACCAGGAATAAGGAATATTCCAAGCCAAAAGAACCACAGGAAAAGTCTCTATTGGACGTCTACCCACTTCTCTCAATAGGAGAGCTCACTGTGGTGAGAAGGCCACAGACAAGGCTGATACGGTAGTGCATGATCCAGGAGAAAAGCCGACGTCAGTTCCTGCCCAGGCATGGTCATGATGCATCATTTTGTCTGGACTTGAGAAAAACTAAGCAAAATATGAGCGTGAAAGTCAACCAAAGTTCTGTTTCTCAGTAACGTAAGGAAGAAGCCTGCTAGACATGTGCTCACTCGAGCATAACGTCTGTAAATAACAAGGCTCTTCAGTTATCTTTCAGGAAAAGCCCATAGCATGGACTCAGAGACTCCTTGGCATCCTACAATGGGTGCATGCAGAAGCCACCTATATCTCTGCAAAAGAACCCCCAGTACTTTCCCTCCTCACTATCCAGCCAACCAGCCCCATGTTTCTCAACCAAGCAATCAAACAACTAACCAAGCAACCAAACCAATCAGGGAGATCTTTTTAGATCCCGACCCCCTTGTAGAATGTGCAATTAAGCCTTTCCCTTTGGTAAGAGCCCAGCGTTGGTTTCTATGCATGTTGGACATGTTCTTGCTCCATCTCCTAAGCATTTGCTCCCTTATGAAGGAAGGTTCAAACATAATTCTCTGAAGACTGATATTGAAAATAAACTTTTAGCCATATAACTCAATGAAACTATCATGTCTGACTACATACCTTCACTATATCTGGATGTGTTTGACTTCCTAAATTATCTTAGAGCCTTGGTTGTATGCACCATGCAGTGACATTCTATGGCCAGAAGAAACAAGGAATGAAACCTGTAACTCTTTCCCCCATCACATTGACTGTAACAGTATCCCATGACCATACTTAATCCAGTCACTGAAGAGAGGACAGACTTATATAGTAGATTCAGAACAATCACATCCATCTTAGGTGGAAGCAGAGAAGATGGAGATGCAACGTGTTAGAGCACAGTCCATGAACAAAGCTGTGTGAGGAGATTTCTGAGTTCCTGTTAGAAAACTCTAAGGAAACAAGAGTCTTGCGATCTCTGTTCCTCCATAACAAGGTTCCTCCATAAACTGGAACGAGCTTTCCTGCACCCCCAATGTGTAATAATGGGAGTGGATTTCACTTTAAATTACCTATCATCTTACCCATTGTTATCCAGAAGAATGTTATTCACAAGTTATCCTCATGTGACCTTGCCCTTATAACTGTATAAGTAAGCCATGGCTCACATGACCCTCACCTTGTGACTTGAAATCAAGTGAACTTCGCTCACATGACCTTGCTTAAGCCTCAGACTATAAGTTGTCCAATGCTCTGAATAAAGTTGGCTATTGCATGAGACTTTAGTCCACCTCATTTTTAGGCCCCATTCTCCCATGTTCATGCTGCCAGAGAAGCAACACTACTTTCTTGACAAAAATGGTCAACCTTATTTGACTGCAAAAAGGTTTCTAAATTTTATCTACCATAACAAGGATACCAAAGAAATCCCAACCTGTCAAATGCATTGCCTCCTTTGACACTTTGAAGCAATTCCACCCGGTAGAGAATGCTACATTGGAGAGAATCTACTCCAGGTTGCTTTGTCAAATGGCTCACTTTGTCCTGTCCTTGGGCAGTTCTTAATGGATACAGATTCTAGTATGTGCTTTATCAAAGGAGAGTAGTGTCATTTACTACCTCCTGGTCTCACAGTTGGTATGTAAGATGATTAAAGGGAACCTCATAAGGCCTATGAATTCCTTTGATTAAATTATAAAGGACCAACTCTCATTTTGATGACAAAAAAATGCCAAATTGCTGAGCGCAAATTAGCTTCAGTTTGCCTCTCAAAGTGGTTTGGAATTTATAAGGACTAAGTATGGACTGCTTTCTTGAAAACGCTGGCATGAGTCCCTCTGACTCTTACCCTCCTTTGTCAGCTTTTCTGATGGCCTTGGTTCCTATTTCTGCCCTCCAGCCTATGTCTTTCTCAATACCTTGGAGGACCTAGGTTTTGAACAAGAGGTCACTATTAAGGGTGAGAGTGACAAGGGAAAGGAAAGAAGTGCTGTTGACCAACCCCTGCTCCCCCATAACCATGCGTCGTCTTCCTCCCACCTCCCTTCCTGGATCTTCTGAATTCTCCATCTTCTCTTATCTTTCACCCAGCCTTCCTTGGATCTCTCCTATCTGTTCTCTACTTCTTGAAATCCACTTTGTATTATATGGGGGAAGGGAGCTTGTTAACACACAAACTAGGAAACTAATACCCTTCAGTGATTTGCTATTGTCCTGGGACAAGGTCTAACCCACTTTGTGGGTTTGTGAAGCCCTCTGAATTCAGCCTCTTCTTGGTTCGTGGGTCCTCTGGCACCAGTGCCATGTATTCTTCCTGAGTGGTTACTAATTATGGCAGCTTCCCCTTTATCTGGGCCAAAACCACTTCCTCCATCCCCACACCTGTGTTTTCCACTAAGAGGATATTGAGTTATCACTGCACCCCAAGCCCAAGCTGGTTTTTCTGTAATAACCTTCAAATTCTGGGCTGGCCTCCCTGAAACATCCTTTGTGGAATAATCACAGCCTATGTGGCCTACAATTACAACTGTTTGTATCTCTGAGCATTGACACATGGGAACAAATGCAGCTCATTACAAAACAGACCATATGCCCAAGTATACTCATCTTGATCTTTAAAGAGCTGCTTGATAAGTCATTAGAGCCAAAGAAAATTCCAATATTGTGACTCAGTAGACAGAGTGTGAGGTGAGGGCGGAATTCCAGTACAAGTATTTAAGAAAGGCTGATCCAAATCCGAGCGACGAACCACAGCTGGTGCTTGCCAAAGGACTGGTAACTATCCAACACAAGAGTTCTAGAACCGCCGGGCGTGGTGGCATACACCTTTAATCCCAGCACTTGGGAGGAAGAGACAGGTAAATTTCTGAGTTCGAGGCCAGCCTGGTCTACAGTATAAGTTCCAGGGCAGCCAGGGCTACACAGAGAAACTCTGTCTCAAAAAACAAAACAAAAACAAAAAACAAGCAAACAACAACAACAACAAAAAAAGAGTTCTAGAACCACTGAAATGCAAGAATCAAACACACCACAGTTATACTTCCTCTCTGCACATGTGTGAATGTACTTTCCATAAATCAAGTCCCCTTTTAAATACACATGGCATGATTCATACCTATTTAAGTCTTTTTTTTTTCTTTGTAAACTGGGGATCCTCTTGATACAGTCTAAGGGGTTTTTTTTTGTTTGTTTGTTTTGGTTTGGTTTTTTTGTTTGTTTGTTTTTCTCTCCCTCTGCTGGTTAGAGAACTAAAAGGCAGCAAATGTCTGCAGTACAACAGGTAGCAGCAGAGAAACCTGAAGTACCACACACAAGATCAGCAGTTGAAGAAAGGCATTTGGGGGAGGAGAGGGTTGAGAAAATTCACACATACATTAGGTACATAGGCCCTCTGCAAGGCACAGGGGGGGAAATCAGAAAGCCAAAAATCCTGTCTCTTCTCAATATTTGGGTTTTTTTTTTAAAGCTTCTAAAAGACATTTTCTTCCCTAACTTAAGGTTGGTCAGTTTAAAGAAAGCTAGGATGGTTGATTGGGCCAGACTGTTGTGCAACACATCCTGATCTGGCCTTGAATTTATTGAGTCAATCCATCAGCAGAGGGCCCACTGTTGGGACAAAAGACAACAGAGCCTTTGTTTTACGCTGGCAGGCTTTGGACTCAAGTGGGGAGAGTGAGGAAGAAGCTAGCCATCTTGGGAATTCACGGCCTTTATTAGCTAGCAAAGGTCCTGTCTGCATAAGAGAGTCCAAGTCTCTCACTGTGTATATAAAACTCCTTTTTTTTTTTTGTAATCTAGGTTTTGAATTCTATGGGTACTTTTTTCCCCATTCTGGAGGAAGACAGAAGACATCTATCTGTATTGCTTAGATACAGCTCATTTATGGTCTCCACTTAAGTTGAGTCATTGGATGCTAGATCATGTCTCTTTGGTGGCCTTATTAGAGGATTTACCCAGAGTCCACCATCTTGGCTTGTCCACAGTGAATTTACAGTAAAGAGTGAACAATGAGCATGTAAGATTTGCACAAAAATGAATACGTATGTGTGGGTGCATGGAGAAAGCTGCTGGAAAATATTATCCAGGAAGGAAAGGCCTTGGGGCCAGGGAATTTTTCTGGGAGGATCCCACATCTTGAGCACAGATTGTTGTTGCAGTCAACGCTGTGATGTGTGAGCTAACTCCAGCCCAGGGCAGGTCATGGCAGAATTCTAATCCCTTGTACTCTGGAACACAAATGCCTACACAGCATAGTCTGCTTCTGGAAGATGCATAGTAAGAAGACTTTGTAAATGTCCAAGAACAAAATGACCCAAAGCAAAATGGTTCCCTCGTTTTCGGTGTATGGCTATATCGGTACAGGAAAGTTCAGTAAGGTTGTAAGAACTTTGCAGCATGGCAAAAAAAAAAAAAAAAGAAAGAAAAGAAAAGAAAAGAAAAAGAAAGAAATCTTTAGAAAGAGATTAACCTTTCAAGCGACTCCTAAAAAAACCCAAAGATTTTTATATCCAGTGACACCCCGGAGTAACAATTGTTTGTATTTCCACTACCCAGAAGTGTAAAGAAGCAAGCAAGGCAATTTGCATTTCCCTTAGCTATAGCTTGTTTGTTGTTATTTTCTTTAACAGTATCAGGGTAGGTGCCTGCAAATGGAATTTAAATATGGAGAGTAAAGTGCCAGTCAAACTAAAAGTAAATGAGGTTTTGAATAAGCTCTGTAATATTTATAATCTGAGCACTCAAAATTCCCATCGTTCCCTACTCATCCAAACAAACCCAAACGGGTTTCTGGTCCATGAGCCTTCTTTTCACTAGATACACCTAACACACACACACACACACACACACACACACACACACACACACACACACACACGCACACACGTGCAATATAAAATGACCTGATCTATGACTTTTGGATAGGATAATGTGTTTGAAAACCTGAAAAATCCTTCCTGGTGAACCTTGGGTGGTTTTCTACCCAGTTTGTTTCTAGTCCATGTCTGTGTCCACAAGTCATCCTAGAGTCTCTGGTTAAAAGAGGAGAGAAGAGAGGAACCAGATTAGTGAATAATCATGCTGAAGCAAAGCCAAGGGGGAACAGCTCCGGAAACAAGAGGGAGTGCATGTGCACAAGGGCGGGACGGAAGGCTCCCCTTCCCACCACCCCCACCCCCACCCACCCCCACCCCCACCCTGACCTGGAGCTGGAATACATCAAGGTTCTCAGAGCACACACATTTAGCTCCTGGATTGAGATCAGCACACCTGACTCCTCAGAGAACACAACCTCCTCCTGAGATAAGTGCACCTCCTAGCCTGCCTCCCCTGGAATCTGATAGTGGAGTCCAACATGTCATGATGCGGGAGCTTCATGGTGCCATGTGCTTTTTGCCTGATCTCCCACGTCTCTCTCCATAGTCCTTGAACATTACAAAGGGCAAAATGTCACCTCCATCACTTCAGTTGCAATCAGAATATAGAAAAGTAGATGAAATTGTTTCAAAACACATGGTTGCTGGGTGTCAGGGCTTGGAGCAAAAGCCAGGCTTTCTGATTGGATGAAATGCTCTCCCCTGATGGCTTGTCAGGCCCATGGCCATGGCCTTCAGCTTCTTTAAAGGCTTAAGCATGTTCTTTGCGGTATTCTCTCTACACCACGAAGATATAGTCCTGTTCAGAGCACTCAGTAATTCCCTACCTATCTTTGTTTTGATGAGTTAAAGATACACAGACTCAATGATGAAGCAGGCTGTGTTTGATAATCTTAGAATCCTCCCATTTCCCTGTTCATTTTTCTCATGTGAAGCACTAACCGCTCTGTCCACAGACAGAATATGGTAAACTCTCTTCCTTCAAACTAATTGTTCAAAGTTTTGCAGGAAAACCCGTTTTAACAGTTAGCTGGCTAAGCACTGCTGTAGATTGCAAGTTTCCTCTGCCAAAGAAGCATCCCTGGAAGAGAGAAACGGAGGTCAGCATGAACTGTGACAAACCCAAGGGCTGAGCTTGAAGTCCTTGCAGAGTGCCTGGGCGAGCCATGGCCCCTCCTCTTTCCTTTCCCACCTTCAAATGCCCCTCTCAGAGGAGAGCACAAAGGTTGCTCCAGATAGAAGTCTATTCCCAAGGGTTATGCTTTTACAAAAGCCCAGAGTGGTAACATTGCTTCTCTCTTTCAGCCCTGGCCCAAGATCACAAAGACTTTCTCACACCATTCCTCAGCCTGGTGTGGTGCTGCAATTGGCTCTAGCAGTGCATTTCTCAAAAACATCTTGAAGAGTGGAGAGTACTTCCACTGTGGTTTGCAATATCTTTGGGGGTCACAGATCAGATATCTTCCTTATCAGCTTTTTCTATTACAATTCCTAACAGTAGCAATTTTTTAAATAAGTAAATAAATATCAAATTAAGTAAATAAATAACAAACATTTTAAATAAGTTTTAAATAAAGGAACGGTATTAAGAAATAGCAGCCCTGGAAGGTTGAGAATCACTGGTAAGTTGTATTAATCATCACATATGAACCACATATCAACACATATCACAATAATAGTTACAAATGTTAAAACCCTATTCTGCTAAGTCACTAAATTGTTTCAACATATATGACCGATATCTATAGTTATTGTATCTATTGCTCCTACTAAGCAACTATTTTTAACATACTTATAGCATATAACACTTGGAATTTCATGTACAGTAAAGGTTTATACAAAATAAATTAATTATTAATAAATAAAACATTAAATTAGAAAAATTAAATATATCATAAATGATATCAAATTATAAATATAGTATATGAGAAAAGCTTCCATAGACTCATATGATTGAAAACTTAGTCCCAGTTGGTGAAACTGCTTGGGAAGGATTAGGATACATAGCCTTCTTAGAGGAAGTGTGTTACTAGGGGCAGGCTTTGAGGTTTCAAAAGACTCAGGCCATCCCCAATTCTCTCTCTCTCTCTCTCTCTCTCTCTCTCTCTCTCTCTCTCTCCCTCTCTCTCTCTCTTCCCTCCGTCACCCCTCCCCCCCAGCCACTTCTCAGCTTCCACTCCAGTGCCCTGCCTGTGTGCCAGCTGCCATGTTCTCCACCATGATGGTCGTAGACTCACCCTATGAAGTTGTAAGTTCCAAATAAACTATTTCTTCTGTACATTGCCTTGATCATGGTGTCTCTTCATGGCAATAGGAAAATAATGGAGACCATAGTTTAGAGTACTTGTTGCTCTTTCAGAGAAGCAGGGTTCAGTCACCCAGCACCCACATGGTGGCTCACAACCATCTATAACTCCAGTCCCAGGAGATCTGATGCCTTCTTCTGCTTTCCCTGGGCACTGGGCATGATTATCGTGTACACAAAACAGGCAAAATAGTTATACACATGTAGTAAACAGAAATAAAACCTTAAATAGATATTTATATTATATATTAATAATATAACAATAATATTATATAGATTTAGGGGCTATGTAATATAGAATATGTGAAATATATAGCATTGATTTTATATGTAATTAATATAAGGTAACATAATTTTTATATATGAATAATATATAATATTATATATATATATATTTGTGGTTTGAATGTGAAATATTTCTTACAGGCTCATGTAGCACTGCTATAGAAATTTGTGGGATCTTTAGCAGTTGAAGCCCAGTTGGAAGAAGTGAATCTCTGGGACTGACCACTTTCTGTCTTTTTTTTTTGTATTCTAACTGCAGATAAATTATGACTATCTACCTCATGTTACTTTTCCATCCTGCTCTGCAGTAATGAACTGTATCTGGTCATACAGCAATTTTTTTCCTTAAGTAAAAAGACCCCCCCTTTTTTTTTCTCCTATGTGGTGTCTTGTCTGGTATTTGGTTCCAACAATGAGAAACATAACGGACTATGACAGATGACCTAGGAGGTCATTGTTTCCTCTTCTCCATTTGGAGACCTGGTGGACACCATGCAGAAGGAGCTGCGGAGGATAAGTGAGCTTCTTAAGGATGGACCCCCATCTTTGCTCAGCTACATGGGGTATATGTTTTAGAGGCAGAGTTCAAGAGGCTTTGCCCCAGGATTGCTTCTTGCTACTTTTGTGTCTTCTCATGTTTGTCATTGCTACACTCCTCATATATCTGGCCTGGTGTGATTGAGCACGAGGACACTCTCTCTGCCTGTAGCCTGGTGTGGTTACTTCCTGGGTGATAGCCCACTCTGTTGGCCAAGTGTTCTGTAGATCAACATGAAGGTGAACTTTCATGAGATAATGCTATTAAATGATTTTATGGAAGTCCGAATTTTAGTTACATAGTTTTAGGAAGTTAGAGTAGTTGATAGAATGTGTAAGGAGATGGTTTAAGTTATTTTGCCACAAAGATGTAACAAAGGTCAAGAGCAGACTGTGTTCCTTTTTTATAGAATAGTAACTAAAGGGTACACAGGCTAGAAAAGAAGTACAGTGAGCTTTTATGTGTCATAAGCTTGTAATTGTATGAGAGCTTGGCAGAGGTTAATGACCATAGAAAACATTCATTCGAGGTTGGGTCTGAGTTCCTGAATCTTGTGATCTAGCAACGTGGCCACAAGCACAGGTTTTGGTGTGCACCATGAAAAGGCAGGGTTATGAATAAAGAGTAAATAATTCTATTACAAGTATAAAAACACAGAACATATGATTAGCCAGTTTAGCTGAATAAGACTTCAAACATAAGATGTAAGATAAGATAAATAACCATCTTTTTTTTTTTTTTTTTGTAAATACAAATTGTTATCAGCAAAGCATAGGAAAAAAACTCAGTACTATAGACTTAATAGGCTTGCTTAAACTTTGTCAATCAGTGACAAAAGAATTATTGCTTTTATGGTTAAATTTACCCTGTGGTGTCAATGCTGGTCTTCGACAGAGAACACTTGAATTAATTACTTTTATATTGCTGTGATAAAACACTGTGACCAAGGCAACTTATAAAGAACATTCTAAGTTAGGCTTACAGTTCCAAAGGGTTACAGTCCATGCAGAGGCATGGAGCTCAAGCAGCAGGAAGAGCTACCACCTCAGCAAGCAGGAAACGGAGGGCATGCTGGGAAAAACCTAAAGCCCTCCTCCCAAAGACACATACCCTCCAAAAAAGCTGTATCTTCTAATCCTTCCAAATGGTTCCATCGAGACAAAGCCTTCAAACATATGAAGCTATGGGGCTATTCTCTTTCTAACCACCACAGTTCATAGGCATCAGCATCTCTGTTAATATCCACAAACTCCCAGAGATTTGCTTCTACAGTGCCTGGTCTAAGTCCCCTTTGGAATTTACTTCTGTTTCCTGGAGCTGTGGGTAGCACATCCAAGGCCTTCATGGCCTTTCTCTACACAAAGGATAAACAGGCTGAGAAAGAAATTAGGGCAACAACACCCTTCACAATAGTCACAAATAATATAAAATACCTTGGTGTGGCTCTAACAAAGGAAGTGAAAAATCTGTATGATAAGAACTTCAAGTCTCTGAAGAAAGAAATCCAGGAAGATCTCAGAAGATAGAAAGATCTCCCATACTCATGGATTGGCAGGATTAATATAGTCAAAATGGCTATCTTGTTGAAAGCAATCTAGAGATTCAATGCAATCCCCATCAAAATTCCAACTCAATTTTTCACAGAGTTAGAAGGGGCAATTTTCAAATTCATCTGGAATAACAAAAAACCTAGAATAGCAAAAACTATTCTCAATTAAAAAAAAAAAAAAAAAAAAAAACTCTGGGGGAATCACCATCCCCTACCTCAAGCTGTAATACAGAGCAATTGTGATTAAAAAAAAAAAAAAAAAAACTGCATGGTACTGGTACAGTGACAGACAGGTAGATCAATGGAACATAACTGAAGACCCAGAAATGAACTCACACACCTATGATCACTTGTTCTTTAACAAAGCTAAAACCATCCAGTGGAGAGAAGACAGCATCTTCAACAAATGGTACTAGCTCAACTGGCAGTTAGCATGTAGAAGAATGAGAATTGATCTATTCTTATATCCTTGTACAAAGCTCTAAGTAGATCAAAAAACTCCACCTAAAACCAGAGACACTGAATCTTATAGAGAAGAAAGTAGGGAAAAGTCTCAAAGATATGGGCACAGGGGAAAGATTCCTGAACAGAACACCAATGGCTTGTGCTGTAAGATCAAGAATCGACAAATGGGACCTCATAAAATTGCAAAGCTTTTGTAAGGCAAAGGACACTGTTAATAAGACAAAAAGGCAAACAACAGATTGGGAAAAGATCTTTACCAATTCTACAAACTGATAGGGGGCTAATATCCAATATATATAAAGAACTCAACAAGTTGGATTCCAGAAAACCAAACAACCCTATTAAAAAATGGGGTATAGAGATAAACAAAGAATTCTCAACTGAGGAATACTGAATGCCTGAGAAGCACCTAAAAAAATGTTCAACATCTTTAATCAGCAGGGAAATGCAAATCAAAACAACCCTGAGATTCCACCTCACACCAATCAGAATGGCTAAGATCAAAAACTCAGGTGACAGAAGATGCTGGCCAGGATGTGGAGAAAGAGGAAGATCCTCCATTGCTGGTAGGACTGCAAGCTGGTACAACCACTCTGGAAATCAGTTTGGCGGTTCCTCAGAAAATTGGACTAGTTGTAGTTCTACTGCAAGATCCAGCAATACCAAAACTGGGTATATACCCAGAAAATACTCGAACAAGTAATAAGAACACATGCTCCACTATGTTCATAGCAGCCTTATTTTTAATAGCCAGAAGCTGGAAAGATCCCAGATGTCCCTCAACAGAGGAATGGATACAGAAAATGTGGTACATTTACACAATAGAGTACTATGTAGCTATTAAAAACAATGAATTTATGAAATTCTTAGACAAATGGATGGATCTGGAGGATATCATCCTAAGTGAGGTAACCCAATCACAAAAGAATACACATGATATGCATTCACTGATAAGTGGATATTAGTCCAGAAGCTCAGAGGGGGAACAAAATACCCATGGAAGAAGTTACAGAGACAAAATTTGGAGCAGAGACTGAAGGAATGACCATCCAGAGACTGCCCCACTTGGGGATCCATCCCATAAACTACTACCAAACCCAAACACTATAGCAGATGCCAACAAGAGCCTGCTGACAGGAGCCTGATAATAGCTGTCTCCTGAGGGGCTCTGCTAATGCCTGGCAAATACAGAAGTGGATGCTCACAATCATCCATTAGACAGGGTCCCCAATGAAGGATCTAGAGAAAGTATCCAAGGAGCTGAAGGGGTTTGCAGCCTCATAGGAGGAACATCAATATAAACTAACCAGTACCCCAAGAGCTCCTTGGAACTAAACCACCAATCAAAGAAAACACATGGTGGAATTTGTGGCTCTAGCTGTATATGTAGCAGAGAATGGCCTTCCTCAATGGGAGGAAAGCCCCTAGGTCCTGTGAAGGTTCTATGCCCCAGTATAGTTGAATGCTAGGATCAGGAATGGGAGTTGGTGGGTTGGGGAGCAGGGGGAGTAGGAGAGGATAGGGGATTTTCAGAGGGGAAAGTAGGAAAGGAGATAGCATTTGAAATGTATATGAAGAAAATACCTAATAAAAAAAGAACCATTTACCAATTAATTAGCAAGGCACCTGGCTTGACCTTCAAATCAACAGAGCCCAGTTATCACAGTGAGCAACTTTATCTGTTCTGTCGCATTCTGTGGAAGATGCTTGATCATGTTTCAAAATACCCCACACTAGCTTTCCATAGCTTATCTGGATATTTGGAGGTAAGTTTCTGGCTTTATTTAAATCCAGAAGTTTTTCCCCATCAGGAACAGGAAGAGTTAATAATAACTCCCTGATGGGAATGAACTAAGTGTTTCCCTGATCTACAGTCTTGTATTAAGGTCTGGCTATAAGATTAGTAGGCTCAATGCAAAAATAAAAGTGTGGATGCCCTTTGCAAAATGATTAAGAATTTCTAAATGTCACCAGCAGAGCATTAAACCTAGGGTGGGGACTTTCTGAACACTCTGTGTACAGGTCACATGCTTATAAAAACCAGCCCTGCTCAGGGGCTTCAAATGGCTTGTGCCCCAACACATACAGGGTCCATCTCCTTAGGCACACATACTTTGCAAGTGACTGGGCTGCACTTACAGCTCTGATGGGTTAATAACTGAGAGGACTCCTGACCCAGTCAGTGCACTGTAGTTTGCTTACTCCATTCCTATTTTTCATGTAGGAATACCCTAATTGGTTGTTATGTAGGAATATACTAATTGGCATGTAGGGAGAGCATCTGAAATTCTCACCCCAAGAACCTTCCCTGGCTTTCTAAAGCCCAAGTACACTCTACAGTTTGACATTGCTCACAGGGCTTTCAATTCTGCTCAGTGCTCACATTGTCAGGGACGTCTGCATGCTTTCAACCATCTATCTATCTACTGTGTCTTACCCATCACAGACTCCCTGATGCTTCTATGAAAAGTGGCCAGCCTGGAGATATGAGCAGGTGGCTCTAGTTTTTCCTGGCTTCATTTTTGACTAGGTTGTCCAGATACAAAGGCACACCACATATCTCACCTACTAATCCTTTGGCTCTTTAGTTTTGCAGTGATCTTGGTTACACAAGCTAAGCACATAAAAGACATGCATCCACGAGTCTGGAAAGGCTCTGGATTGGCCTTGACCTGCAGATTGGGCAGCCTCGTGGTTCAATCAGACACCAGGCTTCTTAGTCAGGCTGGGCATCAGTGGTGGGGAGCATAAAGGAGATCTGAGGCTCCAAGGAGATTCTCACTTTAATTAATTGGATTAAATACTAGCAAAGGCAATAGGGAGGTGATTTAGCCTTCGCTTACATGTTGTAAATGGAATGTTCAAGTTATTTTCTCTATAACTCTTTATGCGCTGTGAGCATTATGTACCAGAATTGGTGGTTCTTTTTCGCCCCTGGAAATGAAAAGTAGGAACAGAGTAAATTTCTTTTTAATGACAGCTCCTTTTTCAAGAGTCAAATGGTACCATCAGACAGCTATTTTCAAAGCCTAATTTTGGCTGCTCTGCTCTTCCCATTATAAACAAGATTCTCTTTTCTATAAGCTTGATTTTCAGCCTGTGAGAAGTGGTAATTCTGCTACAAAATTCTTCATTGACCTGAAATTCCATTTTTCTCCTTTGTAGGACTCTCTCAGATGAGTTTCTGATCCCTTATTAGTCTAAGGAGCCTCTCCTCAAGGAAGCTGTCCAAGCTCAACGTCTGGGGACTCAGGAGGAAATTGATTTAACTGCCACAAAATTCTTGCACAATGCCTGACAACTTCAGAGAATGAAGGAGGAGACCTCTAAGTCATCATCTGCAGCTCCATACTCCTGAAAATAATATATGTATAATTTTATTTAAGAGTCTAACAGTACTGATTGTTTTATTTTTAAAGATCAAACATCATTTAGTAGGAGTCTCTTTATTCACAGACCCTCTTCACTATCTTGAAACTTATTCTAGATCAATGACTTAGAAAGCAATTGAGAGATAGCGCAACAGCAGTGCGGTGAAGGGCTCTTACTGGGGCGAGGGGGTGTCTTGAACTCCAAGCCAGTCTAGCAATTTGGGGCACATCAAACCAAGCTTGTTGTCCAGCCTGGAAGGACTGGGGACTTACCAACTCATTTCCTCTCTTCTGTTTCTGAGTTAGCTGAAAAGAAATAGATTTAAATTGGTCATCCTATCAAGACTCCTTACAGGCTTAAAGAAAATATCCACCAACCTTCCTGAAGGGATGGCTTTCAATGTACTTCCACTTTTCTTCTTCAACTTTATCAGGAAAGGGAGCTACCCCTGAAAATGGCCCCAAGAAATGTTTAAATAATAGAGATAGAACAAGCCTGAAGTCCAAGACAGTCTGTCCATCTGTCCTCCAGGACGGAAGGATCAATGAGTGCTAATGTAGAGTGTGAACAGTTTCAAGTCTAGGTGTCACAACGTTTACAGCTGTCTGTACAATTCAGTCACCACACACACTGTGCAATGTCCTGATGCACAAACACTTGTGACTAGCTGGGAGAAGGGTTTCTAGAGTCCCGTGCTGTCAACACACTGCTTCTTTATTATTGGTTCCTGGCATCCTGCCCATCTAGCAGAGACCACTTTCTTTTGAACAAGGTTTAAATGTGATAGGCTCACTCTCTCTGTTCCCACTTCCATTTGCCTCTGCAACACAGCTGACATTCAACCATTTCCTCTACCTTTTGCTGCCGCCTGTTCTGGCTTTGTTTGTTTTTTTGTTTTGTACTACTTAAAGATTCTGTCTTTAAGAAACTCTAAAATCACCCAGACTTCTGAAAACATGCCTTCAAAGCTCACTTTGTACCAGTTTGGAAAATTACTTCTTTTAGTGAAGTTAAGAAGAGGGAGGAGGAGGAGTGGTGATGTAATTTCAAGAAGTTTCCTTGTTGGTTTATATTAAGGGAGAATTTTAATCAAATTAAAGCTAATGCTAAGTAGATGCAAGTATATACATCTGTGTACTCAGAAACTAGAGGAATGTCACAGTTGATGAGTGAGTCTAGATACCATAGTTAGAGGGCATTTCTATGTCCCCTCATTTATATCTGAAACACTTATCACTAAAACAAACAGAAAAAAGTATCCATAAGTGCCATTAAGCAGTGTTTTCCGTACGGGATCACTTTTCTAGATAAAAGGAGGTTATCGTGGAAATCAGATGTCTGAACATCATTTTTTTCCTTCTCTGTGGTGGGGTGACTGAGTTAGCTAGAAGAGAGGGTCATGAGAACAAATTCTCATTTATATTCCTAGAAGTTATCTACCAGTTGGCTTTAGACTTTCTAGGGGTTCTCTTTTCCTCCTTCACATTCAGGGGCGTGGACTAAGGCATAGTTGCCTCCCATTGCCCTCTCGATGCTTCTCTCTGCTCTGTCTGCCAGACAGTGCAAAGTTGTACTTTCTAACAAAAGAGGCAGATATAACCCTAAAGGATCAAAATGTCTCCCCATGGTTCCAGCTGAACCCCCCAAAAGTAACACTGCGGTGTTTTAAGGACTCGTACAGTTTGCTTGTTTGTTTGTCTGACAACAGAACAGTAACAATATGAGAAATAACTGCTTGAAAAGCTAGGAGGTGAAGAGTCCAGGGTAAATTCCAAGTATCTCGAATATCCTTCGTGCTTGTAGGTTACAAGGGAAAAAAAACACCAGTATGGAATGGTGACATAATGAAGTAGTGATAGCGTCTGTGTGCTTTCTCATTTACGTGGAAGAAAAACAAGCTTATGGTAGATTTGAGCACCAACAGAATTCATTTCACAAACTTCAGGAAAATTCTCTGCTTTTTCAAACAAGACTCAAGAATCGGGATTCACTGCTTGCCTGGGAACTGTAGGATCTCAGCATAAGGACAGGGAACTGTTGGGGCAAAAAACACTGTCAAAGTTCAACTTCACCAAAAAGCGACCTGAAAGAGACCTCTCTAAATGGAATTAATGTTTGAAGAATTTATATTTTATAGGCTGTCCAGAAGGTCTTTGCCAGGTTTTTCATGGTGACAACCCACACCTAGAAATGTAAATATTAACAGTTGCTAGAAAATAAACTCAAATGAAGCGCCCCCCCCCCGAAGAATGATGCTGAATCTCAACCAATAGGAAGCACTACCACTTTAAGCCATTCATTCCCTCATCATCTACATCCTATCATTTCTGGGAGCTTAAACACAACCCACACACCGCCCGCCCCAGTATGATGAACATGTCTAGGAAGCAACCTAAAGATAGAAATGCTTACAGGAGGGGGGAGGATGAATGGGAAGTGAGTTGCCATAGTCTTCAGGATGCTTCCCCCCCCCCCACCACTCCATATCATCACCCAGTGGTGCAGCATGCTCCAACAATTATTAAGCACTGAATATATTTCAGGAATTTTAAAGGGCATGACACTAAATAGCAGAAAAAAGCAAAGTACTGTTCCTTTCTTCAAATTGTTAAGTAAGGACATGCAATAGAGACAGAGTATGTGTCAGAGACAATGGCAAGATCAGAGATAACCCTAAGCAAGTGCCGCAGCCAATCACCTTCATTCACAGTCTGAAGAGTTACCATGATCAAAGAGGAACTGTTTTGAGATGTCACTAGGAGCAAGAGTCAGAGGGAAGCTTTATGAAGCAGCTATGCATGTGATTTATGCTTGGGATAGGTGTTTTCCCTGCTCCAGCCTCACTCAGTGCCATTACCCTGTACCAGATGAGGAAGCTGAGGCTCTACAGTGGAAAAGAGGTTTCAGGAAAAGAAACTTACAAGGGGTGGTGATGTAGTTCTGTCAGTAGCGTGCTCATGTAGGAAGCATGAAGCCCTGGGTTTGATCTCTAATACAGCATAAATTAGGCATGACATACTAGGAGAGAGGCAGGAGAGTAGGAAATTCAAGATCATACTCAAATATACACTATGTGTAAGGCCAGACTGGGATGCAAGAGATGCTTTCAAAGAAAGAAAGAAAGAAAGAAAGAAAGAAAGAAAGAAAGAAAGAAAGAAAGAAAGAAAGAAAGAAAAGGAAAGGAAAGGAAAGGAAAGGAAAGGAAAGGAAAGGAAAGGAAAGGAAAGGAAAGGAAAGGAAAGGAAAGGAAAGGAAAGGAAAGGAAAGGAAAGGAAAGGGAAGAAACAATTAAAAAATCAAGAAGTTAATGTTCATATTTTTGTGTTTTCTTCCCTTCTCTTTCTGCTCAATCCAAAAATCAAGAAAAGAGTCCTGTTTTTCTCTGGGCAGCTGGGGGTCTTCTGTGCTGCACAGTATGGAGACAGATGGATAAATCCATGTGAATCTAAAAATACACAACTGAATCCATAGGAGAATAGAGAAGACTAGAGAGTCTATGTGGACTGAGACAGAGGAAGAGTTCAAAGGAGTTTCCATTCCAATGGGGGGAGGGACAATCTAAAGATAGAGATGCTAACAGAAGGTGGGGAGAGGAGAGAGAGAGAGAGAGAGAGAGAGAGAGAGAGAGAGAGAGAGAGAGAGGAATGAGCTGTCATGTCTTCAAGAACTCTTCCTCCCATCTCCATACTCAAGTGAGTGCACACAATGACTTTTAATGTTAGACCAGTGTTTCTGGATTTTGGCCAGTCACTGAGCTAGTACTCATAAGTGGTAGGGGTTGCCAAAGTTTTCATCACTTGGCAATTAAATGATAGGATGAAAAAATGTTGTGTAGGCTGCCCATGGGAAGATACTTGGCTTGTGTCTGTGAAAGCGAGTGGCCAGAAGTACCTCAGGAACCTTCTCTTTGGGATGCCACAATAGCCTTACAGTGAATGGAAAGAATGGAGTATATACCTTTCCAGCATGAAAGATGGGGCTAGAACTAAGGAAGGGCAATTTCAGGCGTGAACAAAAATAATTTACTCACGTGCAGTGACAGAGATGTCCACATCATGTCAGGGTGTGAGGAGTGATGCTGTTCTTCCGCCATAACGGGCCTCACGTGTTGAAGAACTCACTTAACCATATTAGGTTGGAAATCCATTTCATTTTGAGTCTGCGAAGCCATACAGGTACAATTACAAATATCAGTTTTCATTATTGTATTTGCAGATGTAAGTGGCATATTTATACCCTGCCTGCCCAAGAGCCTGATTAACAGCCACTGCAAATTGGATTGGGATGCTAAGAAACGGACCACCACTCCGTGGACAGCTATCTTCGGGTTGGGTGTCAGCCCGGCAGCTTTCATCTGCCCCCCCATGCTCTTGCCGCTTGCCTTCAGCTCCTTTTCCTGACAGCGAAGGATGCTGACAGCCACACTGAATTCCCTAAACTCCGATTTTCTATCACACCAAAAGATGACAAATGAGGTTTTCACTCCTGTTGATGAGCACATCACGAAAATGACATAATGGTGTAATTTTTCGCCTCAAGACAAGGGAAAAAAATGTATTGGAAATCACTGTGTTCATGTTTTTGTTCCCTTTCCACCTTCATCTGACCATAGTTGTCACTCAGAGACTCTAAATAGAAGCAGAAATGGATGCTATTGTTGAATGGCTGCCTTGGTGTATGTCTATGACAAGGTCACACTCGTCCCAGTGGCTGGGACATGCTTCTCTTATGGAGAGAGGTTACCCCAGGAATGTTTTACAGACTGCTAACTGACATCTCAGAAATTGAATGTGACACCCCAAATGACATTTCTTGGAGATAGATCCTGACAGACACCTATCGAGAGAAATTACTGCTTCCATGTATGCAGTACCCAATGTACACGCATTCTCTCCAGTGGGCAATATTGCCTTTTACTCTCTTGTGGACAGTGAGCCCAAATTAACCTGGTAAGTTATTTAGGTGAAGCACTTAAAGTGAAGGAGAGCATCAAGGTAAACCATTTGTTTAGGTTTTTATTTTTTCTTATTAAATCTTGTGGAAGAGCATGCAGTGTTACCCAAGGGCGCACTACTTAGACTGGGTCACATTTCAGGAGCTTGAAGGCTCCACTGAGCCGAAAGGTCCTAGCTTTCACTTCCGAGGTGAAGAATGATTCACAGAGAACTAAAATGTCTGCTGTGTTTCCTAACTCCAATCAACAGGTTTGCTGTTGAGATGGAGACATGGTTCACTGGAAGAGTGCCTGCTTAAAAAGGACATCATCCTCTGTGTGGTACCCAGTGCTTTACAAAAGAAAAGAAAGAAGGAGGGAGGGAGGGAGGAAAGGAGGGAGGGAGGGAGGGAGGAAAGAAAGAAAGAAAGAAAGAAAGAAAGAAAGAAAGAAAGAAAGAAAGAAAGAAAGAAAGAAAGAAAGAAAGAAAGACAGCAGGAAAGCAGGCAGACAGGCAAAAATTTTAATTTATGCTTCTACAGTCCTCTGAAAGGCAAAGGTACTCACAACCAAAGCTACCACTCAGATAGGTAATGCCCTCCATCGTCTCGGTTTACCACCTCCTCATTTCAGTAAAATATGGTTCAGCTCCGTAGGGTTGGTGTCTGCATGTTTCACTTTTACACACAGGTTTCTATACATCTCACACACTCTCACCTGGCACCCACACTAAGAAAGGGTTCTACATTGTTGCACGACTGAAAGTTTTCCCACTCTCTCTAGGCTCTGCACGAATGCTTTCATTCTGCATTATTAAATGCATGAAGGCTGCGGCTACGTCTCCTAAGTGTGAAAGGCTTGAAAGGCTTAGAAGAATAGTTTTAGTTCATCTTTTATACTCGCACAATTCCGCTGCTTAGAGACTTCCTGGCATAATTTTTAAATATTAATAAACCAGGTTACGGCTGAATTCCGGGCTTGCTTAGGACTGACCGAAACTAAGCCATAGCCCAATCTGCTGGGTCATTTTTATAGAAATAAGACATAGGATATCTTCATGGTAAGAATCCATGTGTGAGTGGCCTCTCTGGAATGCATATCCTTGGGAAGCGAGCCTTCCCACGCTGACACTGGGCAAGGTCATACAACTTAATTTGCCCAGTGGAACAATAACAACCTCCACAAGTATAGAGATTTGGCAAGGCTTTTGTGCTCTGTTGCTCCCTCTAGCCTCTGTCATCACTGCGATTACATAACCAGGCAAGCTGGCTGGATGAGTGTGAGAGATACAGGGGAAGCTGATTGGCCCAGCCAAAGGAAGAGCATCTGCAGCTGGGTTCATATGACTGCATCCTCAGCTGGTAGCCATCTCAGACCTGAGTACCCCACTCCCCTCAGCTCTAGCCTCAATCGCCACCTTCAGCAATGTGAGCAACAAACGTGGATTGGTGTGTGCCACTAGAGTGTTTGGTAGTTACGTGTCATTTCTGTGGCAGCGGATGATTCCTAATTCTTCACCACATACCAGAGTTTTGGTACAAAGTTCAGTCAGGGATGGGTGTTGTGGCTTATAACTGTACTCATAGCCCCTGAGAGGCAGAGGCAGGAGGATCAAGAATTCAAGGACCGCCTAGACCACACACAGTGAATTCAAGGACAGCTTGACACGAGACTGTCTCCAAAAATAAGACAGCAACATAGTGGTATCGAGAGCTGTGGTTGTAGAGGGAATTATTCAGGAGCTGGAGACAGAAGGATCACTAGGTGAAGGCTACATAATGAAACCTTGTCCATATGCCAGAGCAGGTTGGTACCTGGGGGAGGCTCCCCTAAGGGAAGGGGAATGACGAAAGGAGGGTGTGAGGGTGGGACTGGAAGGAGATGGGAGGGTCTGCAATCAGGTTGTAACTGAATGAATGATAGATAGATAGATAGATAGATAGATAGATAGATAGATAGATAGATAGATAGATAGAATCTCATGGACTGGTACTCCGCTCTGTAATAGAGATGCCTAGCATGTACAAGGTCCTGGGTTACACCTTGGCACTGCAAAAATTAATGTCTATGACAGTAAAAATTTACAGCAGGAAAATGTTTTAGGGATTCTGCTCAGTAGTAGTTTTCAAATATTACAATGGAAGGATTTTATGTTACAGCAAATATTACAACAGGAAGTTGTATCTAGCTCATAAAATGGATTGAAGCTGGTTAGCATGTGCTCATGAAAAAGTCAGTGGAGATAGGTCAAAGCCAGTCTCCATGAAAGTCAGTGGGGACTCACCCATCAGCCATCCAGACATCCGTACTCAGTGCAGGAGATCTCTGTGGCAGACATCCGTACTCAGTGCAGGAGATCTCTGTGGTTACTGTTTAGAAAATGTTTCCAGTTTTACCAAGGAGACCAAGGATCTAAAGGATTTAAGCAAGTTGGACAGTCACGTAGTGAATGAGTACCAATGCCATGACCAGAAGCCAGCCTTCCTTCCATCCAGACATTCATGGTACAAGAGGTGGGAGATAGCACACAATATGACCATTTCCCAAATCCACCTGCAGTAGATTTCTAACTCCCTCCAGACCACAGAACCAGAGCCATATCCTCTTCACCTTCTAGCCTCTCCTGGTCAGCTACATGACACCTGTTCTGGACACGATTAGGAGACAGGCTATGAGCCAACATGAAAAAGCACCTTCCTATTGGGATAGCTAGCCATGCACAGCTGGATAGAACATGTGTGGCTCTGCTAATTCTAGCATTGTAACTCCATTCTTTCCTACAGTCTTCTCTCAGCCTTCCTTTTCTGTATCCAAAGTGCTCTGGTTAGGTCTCAAAACATAATCTCCCCCATTTATTCTTCCATAGACTTTACAGGGAAGACTTTTCTCATGGACTCTTCCAAAATTTCCTGCTATTGTTCAGGCTCCTTGAGCTGATCCTTTTTCATCAGGACACCTTTGCGGGACAGTTCCTTCTACTCTTGACTTTCTACTTCACTGCCCCCTCCCCATTTAGCAAACATGTTAGCATATAAAAAACCATGTTGTAACCCTGTTATCCATTTTTTTTCTTTAGAGATCTATGAAAAATTCTAGCCAGTTGTTAATCTAGGAAACCTCTTTTTTTTTTTTTTTTTTTTGATGTTACCTTCATGCCAGTCATCACTACCCAGAGAACCTCATCACAGCTCCAAAGGAAAATTTCAACCCAGGCATGTGTGTTATACATATTGTTTCCTCTCATTTTCAAAGACTCAAAACAAGAAATTCTAACTTCTTAGTGATAAGTTTTATGTAGGTTGAAATTTTCTGGAATCATTTTGGGGGTATCCTGTTTGCTAATTACAAAATCCCAAAAGAAATAGTTTGTCATTGTGTGCAAATTCTTTAAGGCCAAAAATTTAGTAATTGTATAGAAGAGATTCTCAAGAAGAAGAAAAAAGATCTAAAGTGTTTTCCTCACAAAAAAGTGTCTAAGCCTGGCGTGGTGGCGCACGCCTTCAATCCCAGCACTCGGGAGGCAGAGGCAGGCAGATTTCTGAGTTCAAGGCCAGCCTGGTCTACAAAGGAGTTCCAGGACAGCCAGGGCTATACAGAGAAACCCTGTCTCGAAAAACCAAAAAAAAAAAAAAAAAAAAAAAAAGTGTCTAAAGTGTCTCTCCCAAAATACTTTAAATACACCAAGAATGAATGATTGACTCAAGTCTACAGTCTTAGCAACTGGGTAGATTGAGTTGTGAACTGATCACAAGTTCAAGCCTTGCCCAGGCAACACAGTGAGTTCTTGGCTAGAGCAGAAAACTTAGTGAGGGCCTTACAAAAGCTGATGAGCTAGCTCTGTAGTAGAGAGCTAGCCTAGCATGTGATAGGCCTTTAGTTCAACGCCCGATCCCCAGTGCCCCAGAGAGAGGAGAAGGCTAGAACTTGGAGAAGACAGAAAGAGCACGTCTCAAGAGACATTAACTAACACGTGATTTGAGAGTGAATGAAAACTATCACTGTGAGGAAATCTGGTGGATAAGCCAAAGTGTTCAGGCTCCATCATTTCTTCTTTGTCATTTAGAAAAAGAAAGACATCGTTTGTTCTGTTAGTGGGTGTTTGCTTTCTTGTTTCTGCTCATCAGAAAACAGTCATTTATGACCATTTGTTCCATGTTCTAGTTTCAGTGTGGATCATTTTCACTACTCAGTGAATTTTTATTATGAGCAATTATTAATACAGAAACATATAGTATTAAAATCATATGGGGTATTTTTAGGAGCCCCAAGCGAATTCTGTACCATCTCTGAAAGTCTGATTTTTGAAGTCACTTTCCGCACCCCTAAATGTGAGTGTACAACTGAGAATAGAGGAGATGCGTAGGAAGGACTTAGGTCTGAAAGAAAATCACTGTAAAAATCTACCTCTTCAACTGCATACAAAGAGGCTAAGAACCTACCGCCCTCACTGCAGACAGCCAAGCTGTCTGCCTTTGTCACCTCCAGCATCGAAATGTGTCATTATTTGCTAATCCTTGCCTTTATGCCTAAAGAGAGATATGAAGAGGCAGGAACACCTCCATTTCTCCCTAAATATGGAAAAATAAGCTATGTTTATTCATCTGCTTAACCCCCCACAAGTCACTTTCCGCCTCACTAAATGCTGTTCTCAGAAATGTACTAGCTAGAAGTGTCCCTTTTGGGTGGAAAATTGCAGGCAGTTGTAAACCAAATCTTTTAAATTATCAAAAACTGGTTAAGTAATAAGAAAAATTATAAATCTAAGCACATTGTGCTGAGGCTAAAGGACCATATGATTGGTTGTAGTATTGCCAGGGTTATAGATTAGGAGGGGAACTTGGCTGGACTTGAGCCAGATGTTCCTGTGTCCATATTACTAATGGAAGGCACATCCACTAAAATACACATGTTGTGTTCATTTCCCCCTCTCCCATGCTGGGATATTTACTCTCTTTGATGCTACTGAATAGAAGCTGGAATCTGCAGAGACCACAATTGTAAAGACTCCCCCCAGGTAACTCTCAGTTGCTATGAGAAAATAAGCTTCCAGAAAACTCAACATGGTCCCATCCTTTTCCCTCTAGAATACAGAAGCCATGGGAGCACAAGAGATGACACTTTGACACTCTCTCTACTCTCTCACAAATCACTAATCACTTAGGAGGAGAGTAATTTCCCATACCTTCTCGTTGGCTAAAATACAAACATGGTGGGTCCTTAATAATTTTCGGCATTCCTATATCAGTGGAGAAATATTTTAACTCCAACCATAATTCAAAGTGCTGGCTAAAGCAATACATTGACTGCAACTTTCTCTAAATATTTTTGAATAAATGAATAAATAAATGTGTTCCTAGAAATATAATCAGGTCATGAATCAGAGAGTGCAAACTACTCGCAGTTTTAAAGAGTGGAAAGGTTATCAGAGCTTAAATGAGGTAGGTTGAAGAGAGGGTGGAAGGAGAAGATTGCCTTTGAGCCCAGGGTGAGGGGAGTGCGAAGGTATCATTTGGTGTAGGACCAGGGCTTTGCTTTGAACCAGACAAGGACAAACAGAAGCATTTGAGAAGGCATCTGAGTCCAGTTAGTGCATGCAAGCCGTTCAGCTTTCTATGATTTATAAGGAGTTAATCTCACTTTTAATATGAGTACTTTATTATAGAAGAGCTTTGCTCCCAGGGATTTGTTAATTGAGATGTCACCGTATTCCTGGTGGTTGTGAATCTTCCTCCTTGGGGAACAGAGATGACCTTTGGAGCCAGCCAAAAGTCATTTAGCAACAAGCAGGGTGGGCCAAGCGGGAGATCCGTCTGAGTAATAGAGTCTAAGGACCAAACAAAGGGAGATCATAAAACAGGAGTGACTCCTTCATGGGCTCCAAAATGGGCGCTGAAAGTGACTCCTGAGGACCCCAGTGTACCTGGAGCAGCAGCATCAAAATGCATACATCACCATCCAAGGTGACACTTTCAAAGGAAACTTCATTTGCATGCCTGTGTATGGATGCACTTACACTAGACAAAATTTACAATCTCAAGAAATTTTACAGGCGCCTAATATTATCCATATGTATTTTGAGTGTGTCTACTCTGATGTGCTCATCCGATCCTTGACTCCTTATACCATATCCAACCTCTAGTCCCAGCCAAAGTTCCACACCCAGGGATCCTGTCTCATCTGTTGAGTTCCCTGGGTCCTTCCCAGCCTGTTAGACTGTTACACACTGAAATGTATATTTCAGGCAGCTGAAGCAGGAGGATTGCAAACTCAAGGCTGACCTGGGTTATACAGTAAGACCCTGTCTCAAATAAAAAGTACATATGTGTGCAATAATATGTGGGATGTATTTATGCTGAAAGACTATTCATCACATATGCGAAGGTCAAGTTTAAGTAGATGCCCTATAGTTTATCTGGAAATGTCACAAAAGAAATCAAAAGTAGGGGAGTCAATGAACGATTCACTAGTGGGATCTCTGAGCTTCCTCCAGTGGGGAGCTGTGGGGTCTCCAACATCCTCAGAATGTCACACACAGATGTGTCTAGGTGGCCCCAGGGAAGGAAGACAGAGCCTGTGCAGGTGTTGTTCCTGAAAGTTGAGGGACTGAGGAGTTGAGTGTGGGGGTGGGTGCAAGGAAAGAGAAGCTCCTTTTATACTATGTGTATAAAAGAATTGCAAAGGAGAAGAAAGGGGATTTTTCCATGTATGGCTATAGATTATGAATTGGATCTCCTTTAATGTTCCTTGCGAGAGCAAGTCAAGACTAAAATTGCTTTTTAAATTACTTTCAGTTAACTGGATTGTGTGTCTTTCAGTGATACTGCACAAAGATTAAGTCATAAATCCTCAGGGATTTATTTGAGTTGCAAACAGTGTAATTTTTCCTGTTTTTCTTCTCTTCAGTTCCCTATGGTGGAATCTGCGGCTGTTGCCACCCATGAGACCATTGCCAGGAAGCTACCAGGCAGCTGCTGAGACCAGATGTCTGACCTTTCCACCTCCCCCAAGTCCTATTGAGCCTCTCCAGCACTATTTCGCTATGGACCAGACATCAGTCCAGGGAGCACATACTTTCAAAGCACGAGTATTACCTAAATATTCTCCTCATGTATGTGTGTATTAAATGTGTGTGCCTATGAAGTTATAGATGCCTACTTTTATCAAGAATTAGAATTGGTTAGCAATATTTTATAGTTGTGAAGCCATCGAAATAAGGGTCAAAAGGGGCAGGGGACAAGTCTTGAGAGTTTTGAGCTTTTAGATAACAGAATCCAATGAACCTGCTCCCTCCCAATCCAGGAAACATGGTCAATGGCTTTCTTAGGGGGTCGATTCACCTGTTAGTGACAGTCTGGCTTTCTCACAAAGATAGCCTGTGATTTGCTCTTGTATCAAAGTCTATTCTGGCTTGTTTCGCTCTCTGTGAATTGCTCCAAAGTAGCTACTAAATTAGCCAGGTGATTGACTCTGTGGCTTTTACTCTTAGTTTATCTTCAGTTTTCTGTTTTGTGCTGTCTCACCTCTCCCTGTGGCGGTTGCACCAAATGCTTGGAAGTGGTACTTGCCTTGTGTGGCAATGAATGCTTGCTTGTAAACCACTCCGAGATAACTCTGGTGCACTTCTGAGAACACTCTGGTGTTATTGTTCCTCTGTTCTTCTGCTCTCCTTTAGGTTCCTTTTCCCATTGATTTTTTTCTCTCCCTTTCCTTCTAAGAGATGTGTGTTTGACATTTACTGAAATTCCATAGACTAAACCAGAAATGCCAGATGCTCTTCTTGCCATCAATAAACCTCTCGCTCTTGCCTTAAAATTTAACAGGAAACAATTATTGTGACAGAGTAATTTGCAACCGCAATAGGACTTTGTGAATTGGCAAGGAATTTTCATCGACACCAGTAGGTGCTTAAGAAGGAGGCTATTTTTGTTTCTAAATTCACACCTTCTTTATAAACTCAATTTTCAAGGGGAGAAAGTGATTCTTCCATAGTTTGTCTGGTTTTGGGGGCATCTTCAGTTGCATCTCTTCTCTCTGGGCAGAGGATACCTAGCTAGTGAAAATTCTGCACTATGTCATATTTGAAGAAGGTACATTTAGTATTTAGCACTGTCATTTTCCCCTAAGTACTTACTGATGGTCCACGTGTACAACAGAATGTAGTTTTCTGACCAAAGACAATCAACAATGGAATTAGAAAGAAAATAAACAAATATGACTAATTGACCGGAGTTAGAGCTGAGAAGGAAGCCAAAGAAGTTGTCTTTAGCTCCTTTGTTCACCGTGGCCTGTAAAAACATCTGTGAATAAAGGAAAAATTAAAAGGCTCATCAAATTTGAAGATGGTTGGAAGATAAGAGGAATATGGAAAATGACTCCATCAGAATTCTAAATGGTTTTGACAGGCAAGGGCAATAGTGAGCTGACTATGACAATCAGGTTTAACTGGGATAAATAAAATTGCAATTGGGCTTAAAAATCTAATTGTATGTTAGCAAGAGAAGAAAAATCTAGCTTAGTGGCCTTTGACATTTAGTCAATAGAAGATCCAACATCTTCTAGATCTCTCTTCTAACAAGTAAAACCAAGGATAGCCATGAATGAAAACCAATGGGAAAGTGAAGGTAGACGTTGGCGGTTGGGCATAGTTTAAAGTGCTATCAAGAAGAGTCACTCAATGTAAAAATCCAGAGATGGCAACTTGGTGCTTGGCTGTCCCCTAACTGGGTTCTCTAGCGAGAAAATCAGGAGACAAGGATTCAAGTTCTCTAAGTGAGTAGCAGGTACGAAACAAACAACACACCGTGGCGCCTCCCTGTGCCTGCCCTGTACCAACATGCTGTGGCGCCTCCTTGTGCCTGCCCTGTACCAACATGCTGTGGCGCCTCCCTGTGCCTGCCCTGTACCAACACGCTATGGCGCCTCCCTATGCCTGCCCTGTACCAACACTCTGTGGTGCCTCCCTGTGCCTGCCCTGTACCAACATGCTGTGGCGCCTCCCTGTGCCTGCCTGCCCTGTACCAACATGCTGTAGCGCCTCCCTATGCCTGCCCTGTACCTGGATTACTAAGAAGTAAGGTAGACCCAACCCAGTTAGTGTGAAGACTTCTCTGGGAGAGAGACAGGATGGAGGAAGAATAGAAATTCATCTGTCCGCTTCCCCATCGGGCAGGATCCTAACAGAATCGCCAACACTATCCGGGTGCACTTCTCCATCTGCTGTGGCCTCGCATGAAACTAGCTAGCCACTCATAAGACCAACACTGACGGGACTTCATCTTATTTCAGAATAAGCCATCTTCTTCGATTATTCCCAAGGAGAAGCACCCCAGCACAGTTGAGGCGCCCTCCAAGAACAGCAACAGCAAGTAGTCCGGAGATGCTGAAAGGACATACGGCTTTTGTTCAACTTGATTTTTTATCTGGTTTCCAGGGTGTAGAAAATGGGAAGGTGGTGCAACCAGAGTCACAGGTTAGTAAAGAAAAACCAACAAGACACGTTTTTTTTTTTAAAAAAAGCTACTGTCACTTCAGGCTATATATATAGCCATCATGGTTTTTCTGTCACAGGCAGAGAATATGAAAGACCCAGAGTTATTTAGTCATTAACTATGCAGTATTTATGGCCTGTGTTCTTTCCAAAAGTCAATAAAAAATGTTTTAAGGCTTCAAAAGATTTACTATTTACAAAATATAAAACTGATAAACTGAAATTAATAAATGTTTGATTAAACATCTACAAAATGTAACAAGATGTCAGCTACATTATTTGTTGTGTTCAGCGTTCATAAAATTTCATTACATTTGAAAATAATTTGTATGTTAGATATTCACATTTTATGGGAATTCCTGACTGTGTGCGATGCCGGAGCCAAGGCAATCATTGCCAATCATAAATTAAATGAGTGGCTCATATTTTTTTTCAAAAGTACATGACTTGTAAAATCCTTTCAAAAACTTTATGACAGAAAGCAACCCATATGAGTTAACAATGGCTTTGTTATGTGATACATAATGTAGTGGAATTTTGAAAGGAATGGTGACCACACAGACCCACTGCTGCCCTGTGGGGCTAGTCCTCTCCACTATGAACAAGGATGATACTGAGTGCTGTCTTCATATCCAAGAACTGCCTCTCAAAAGGATCACACTGAGACTTGGGATGTTTGCTTTCCGTGTATTAGTTATTCAGACCAAATTAGTTGACGTCATTTTTCTGTGCCACAGTTCTTTACAGATAACTCAGGACTGACAATGTCTATCTTATTGGTTATGGATACTTTAGAATACTATCGGTTCTAACCCAGGGCCTAACACATATTAGAACCTCAGTAGTTACCATTAGTAACAGTGATACATTGCAGAGTGTGGAGAAAGAGAACCAGGCTGTGAAGCCTTCTATATTTTATGTCAAGTGGGAAGAGGTGAGGGAATTTAGATTGGAAAAGAAACATTGACACTAATATCCTGAAGTCCCTTTCCATGAAGATGTACATGTATTCAACATTAAATATAACTCAGCGTAAAATGTGAATTGAATGGATGAATGAATAAATCCATCAGCTAAAGATGGCTAGATGTTAATACATAAAAGGCTATAAGGTCTGAATTTGTGCTTTTGGCTCTAGAGGACAAAACCAGAACCATCGGTCCAGAGCTGTAAACGGAAGCAGATGTCTCCTATTTTAAGGGGTAACTCTATTGAATTAGAACTAGCAAAAACAGGAATAACCTTCCTCACTGAGGAGCTGCATTGCATACAAACCGAGAGGGAGAAGAGAGACTGGAAGGCTGAGGGTGGAGAATACACACAGCCACACCTGAAACTCCAACCGCTTCCACTTTGCTGTGACCGCTTCATCTTGGATCACACACACCTGAGTGTCAGCACATTCTTAGTTGTATTTTCTACCCCATCGCCTGCCACATGTTCCCAAGTGGGAGAGAACTGCTAGTCTACTGCGGACATTTCCATTCAGATAGACGTGTGATGCTGGGCACAGTAGTGTTGTTGGGTGTGTTAGAGGTTATCCCTGCTTATCTTGTTGCTACTTGGTCTATCATAAATATCAGAGAACAAGGAGGAGGATAAAGAGGAGGGGAAGGAGGAGGAGGAGGAAGCATTTAATAAAATGTTAACTAAAAGTTTAAAAAGAGAAGAATGTGTGGAAAAGGGAAAGGAAAAATTTGGCCTAACTGCATTTATAGCCTTGAATTCTTTAAGGATAATTCAATATAAGTGCTAGTTGAATGAAGTAGTAAGGTACTGAAATATTTTGAACAGTGGTCAATTCATCCCACTCACTAAAAAGGCAACGGAGTGAAAAATGTGGCATACACCTTTAATCCCAGCACCACTGTAGGGTCAAGGCCAGCCTGGTTTACACAGCAAGTTACAGACTAACCAGGGCTACATAGACAGGCCCAGGTTTTGGGTTGTTGTCGTTGTTGTTGTTGTTGTTGTTGTTGCTGCTGCTGTTGTTGTTTGATTCTTTGTTTTATATAGCACAGTCTTTTCTGATGTTTCTCTGCTGTTGGGGGATGCAGAGCTTCTGAGAAGTGTGTTGTTGGCTGCCCATCTTTTAGAAGGCTAAATTCACCACTTAGTTTCTGGCTTCGATTCGTGGCTATGGCTCCTCTGTGCCTCTTTTTGGCTGCTCTATGCCTGATGTTGTCAACTTCTCAGCTACGTCTGTGAAATGTCTATCGCCACAAGCAGGTTGCAGATGCCCAGTGACACACAATCGTTGGCTAGAAAGGGTGATCCCGGTAAGGGAGTTGGATGACTCAGCTCATCTGTTCTCAAGGCTCTTTCTTCTCCCTTCTGTGGCCATGTTTCCTTTCCCCCACAGTGTGTCTCAGTTCTGACTAGGGAAACAGGGGTGTGGCCTCTGAGGGCAAGACTGTTGTCACCTCTCACTCCTGTGCTTTTAACATGTTGCTAAAGAGAACTGCAGTAGCTTGGTTGCTACACTTCTTTTTATAGGACAAGAGCCCGGTTTTCTAGCTGAGAGAACAGGCAGCACACGGAGGCATCTCAGAGCACTTTTCTTTCCTCCAGGTGAGTAAAAGCCAGACTCTCCTACTTTTAGCAAACTGTGTTGTCTAGTGGAAAGTTGCAAAGCCCTAGATGCAGGTCTTAAAACAGTTCTTTCTTAATGTCTGACCTTGGACAAAGATAAGTCTACCTCCCTAGGTCTTCGGTTCTAATCTGGAACGCTAGAGTAAAGTTAAACTCTGTTGAAGTGAAGAAAACAGGTATGTAAGTGTGCTATAACAAAGCTCTCCCTATCTTTCAAACCAACTCAAACTTTTCACAGAGCATCTGCCCAGAGCACCTGAACACCCTGAGCAGATTCCACTGAGAAATGAATGCCCCTGAGGTTGTTTTTCCAGCAAGGAAAGGGTTTGTGCTGTGTCATCCCTCCTTTACCTGGGGTCCTCGGGGACAGGGCTGCCTGAGTTCAGGATACGGTCCAAGTCTAGGAAACAGCCTCTTTTCCCATTGTGCAAAGCTAATTGGCCCTTGTGGAAATTGGCCCTATGCCCTTAGACTAATTATCACGACTGCCTATTAGCTCCAGCTGAACTAACTTCTGAAAACACACACTCATTTTATTTAGTAGATAGCAATTTGCATTTTTAAAAGATAGCCTGCCCATAGCTTCTGGCCACTCAGTGTGCCTCAGATTCCACACACGTCCAAGTCAGCATGGACTTGGCACATATTCTGGCTTCCGAGGTATAAGGAGGGGCAGTTGGAATAAGGAACTATCTGTTACACCCTCTCTGACACTAACTAAATGAACTTCCTGGAAGAAGTGATTAGCCTCCCAGGACCTGGTTCCTCTTCTGTAAAGTCAGAGAGTCGCCTAAAGGATCTCTAACCTCCCTTCTTGGTGTAAAAATCTGTGATCTTCATAACCACACGCTCTGAGAACTTGGGGCTTCGCTGACAAATGGCAGTACTCGATGCCAGTAGGAGAGACTCAGTTAATCTGGGCCTCCCCATCATAAGCTGCACATATATCTCTTACTGAAAGGTAACGAGAATTAGAAACATCACCAGCCAAACAATCCATGCCCACCCCTTTAACCCGTGACCTCCCGCTCTGTCATTTAGTTGCCTGTGTCCAGATGTCCTCCCATAACTCAGGAGACCTTAGTGAACCCTGAGCAAAGCTAGCTGAGGAGAGGCTGACGTCAGGACTCGATGGTCTTTGTGGGCAGGGGGTGGGTAAATTCCTATTTCAGGCCAAGTCCATGGCAGAGCAAAAGCAACCAAGACAGATGGAGAAAGAAATGGATGCCTCATACCCGATCCTCGGCAGGGTCAAGCTTAGAGGCCCGCTCTCCAATGAGATGCACTGAGAGGAGTCTGCCAAGGAGATTTCATAAGGTGCCCTTCTCAGGAGGCGTCGTCACCATATGCCATCTCTACAACACACGGGCACATTTGCCCTCTAGGTTGTTAGATCAAATGGGACTGCTAATAAATTATGCATGAAATAGTTATTTAACCAATACGAATCAGTTTAGTTACATTTCTTGGTCTATTTGTAGACAGGAGATGGGCAACCTCGTAGCTGAGCATTCCACATCCCCCGAAGCTCTGGGTTGTTCTCTAGCAGTTTGGATGGCTGTGTGCACACCACGAACACAGCAAAAATCTGCTGTGGCTTTCTTTCCTGCCGGAGCCTAAACAGCAGCCAGGAGAAGCACATGCCGAGGGTTCTTTCCTGCCTTGCTCCGGCTGGACACTATCTGTGCTTTTTCACTGTCCCCTGCATTCTTACCCTTGACCCCCTGGTGCGATCCAGCTCCCTGGTGTCAGGTCCCTCTGAAGGCTGCGATTTCCTCTCCTGACAGGCAGCAGGAAGGGGAGAAAGCTGCAGGCCAACCTTTGCTCTGAGAGCACCAGAGAATTATTAACAAAGGGGCACATGGCAGGGTGTGCTCAGGAAATATTGATAAAGTGAGAGAGAGAGATGCCTTGTGAGGCCCACCACAGACAACACAACACCCCCTCCTCTCTCCGCCATATGTCCGTTCAGGTGTCAAGGGGGTGGGGGGTGTCTACGGCCCAAACACATCTATAAGCTTCAGTTTTCTTCCAAGTTGAAAACTGAGATAATGCCATGAGTTCTTTACTAGTAAAATGGTAAACTGTTAAAACTTTTTTCCTCTCGAAGCTAAATGATAAACTAATCGATGCAAAGGGCTTAGAAAACAGGTTGGCATATGGTAAATGCATGTGCAAGGCCTTGTAAGTGTATTACTATTATGTTGTATTTTACATGTTGTATATTTATAAATATACAATTATATTACCATATTTAGTATATATACACATATGTATCTTACTAATATAGTATATTAGTATTGTAAGATGGTCTACAGATCACTTCTCTCCTGGATTTTTCTAGAACTAACAGTCAAGAAGACACTCCAAAGACTGCCAATGGGAAGTGTCTTCTCCTGGCCCCTTGCTCCTTGAATTTGTTCTTCTCTTACTAAGGTCACCTCTCTGCTGCCAGTCAGAGCTGCAGCTTCAGAGGGACATCAGGCTGCTCAAGTCTTGCTGCTTGCACTGGTTCTTATTTTGAAATCTACCATGATCACAGCCACAAAGGAAGAAAAACTGGACCTGGTCTCCAATCAGACACTTAACCAACTTGTTAATCTTGAATGAGTCCCTCTGTATTTCTGAATGGTGGCTTCCTTTCATTTGTAAAATAGTGTGATCGCATTTATCCTGACTGCCTCCTGCTTTGCCAAAAAAAAAAAAAATCTACTGAGACCCTATGATATGAAAAGATGCTGAGAAGAGAAAATTGCTATAGAAACAGAAGCAGAGCCTAGATCTTTGAATTAATTTTATGCACTAGATAGCCTAACATTTGTGCCATGGCAAGCCACTATCCTTCCTGACAGTGAAGATACGAGAGCTGATATGGAATCAGTCCATTGGATCCCACCATAGCCTTCAGTGTCTTTCCATCTCAAAAATCCCAAGCTGGTCATGAGAAGGCTTAGCTGTTCAATACCCTTCGATAGTACCATTTGCTAACTCTGATGTCAGCCTTTTTGGCCCCGCTCGGTTTTATCTTGAGCATCATGCTGCAAGCTCTTTGTGTTTCTGTGGAGGTTTTTATTCCTTGCCTTTAATGTAAAATGACAGGCAAGTCTTCAGAAGGTTCAGTGTTAAGATTATGTCTTTTACATTCCTACAGTCTCTGTTGTTTAGCTCAGCTTGTCAGACTGTCAGATAAAGGCCCGTGGAGCGTTCTACGGGAATTATTAATGAAGATTCGACTGGTTTTTCTTCTAGAAACGGATCACTTCACCTTTCATCTCGCTGGCATTTTACATTAACAAACTAAAAATAGCCGTGAGTATTCGAGGGAAGGAAATATCAATATTTGGCAGGGTGTTCTTTGCTTTTCCAGTTGTTATATTTGGTTCTTTGCCTAGCTGGGACAAAGATAAATGAAGCTGTTTTAATAGCATAATCCCCAAATCAGACCTCATGGAGGCTTCGTTTTAGTACAAGGACTGAATCTAGCTTTCTCATGCCTTCCTTTCCACACAGGTCTGTCTCTGCCTGTCCGGGAAAAAATAGCCATTTTCACGTGAAATCTGACAGAAGTGGTTGGAGGGATAGTCTCCCCTGAACGGCACCAGCCCAGTTGCTGCTTTTCTGCAAACATTGACAGCTGAATCTCTGCGGGCTGCCGGCTCATGAGCCACGTTGTTCTTGTTTATGAGCATGGACTGTCTGTGGCGTGCTGCAGTTCCCCGCTCTGCAGAACTCATTGTGGTCCACCTTCATCAGAGCTTTCTTGCACAGGGAGAGAGCCATGTGTGTCAGAATATCATGTGGATGAAGTTTGACATCTTTATTCATCTTCTATTTATGGGATGAGCGTACAGTTAAAAGGTGGCTTGAGACCATCAAACCCACGTCTGGCTGTGACCTAAGCGGAATTTAACTTAGGTCTCCTGAGGTGAAGAGAGAAAGGAAGGAAAGAAATGAAATGCCTGTTTCAATTTAATACTTTAGGTCTCCCTCCCTCTCGCTCTCCCTCTCCCTCTCCCTTTCTCTCTCTCAATCAAAAGGCTGAGACCTTCTTTGGCCCCCTGAAGTTTTAGGGTTTCAGATGCTTGGAGACACAATCTGTGCAATTTTGTGGCATCTGTTTTTTCCAGACAGTGTATTACCACTATAAAGTAGCCTAAACTGTGGGGTCCTCCCTGCTGGGGGCCACTTCAAAAGCAATGTTTGAAGTTCCCACCCCCACCCCACCATGCTAGCTGTGGGTGAAAGCACCCAACCGTAGTGTTTAGTTTATTAATTACTTTAAAGAACAAAAAGAAATGCTAATTTTCATCTAAATCCCTCGGCCTGTCTTCCTCTGAGCTAATAGCCTTCAAATCTGTTCTGTTTTTGCTTCTGTCATACACGAGTAACTTTAGTTCCAAATATTGCTACAATGTAGCTATTTGACACCTCTTAACTTGGGGTTGTTAGCGGTTTTTCCAAAGAGAATATCACTGTTTTCTCCTAAATGAAACAAAGGATCCTGGCAAACCAACCTCCCCAAATTTCTACTCCAAAACAGGTGGAGATAGCCAGAAAGCCCTCCCCTATTATTTCATCCAGAAAGGAAAAAAAAAATCTTCCCAGAGCGCTGCTGGCAGTTTCTGGAATCCCCTGAATTCTGAAGAAGAAAATTGTCCCTCTGCTTCCTCGAGGAGCAAACGGTTCACCAACTTTCAATCACAGTTGCTTGTCTCACCCCAACCATGGCCCAGCCTGCTTATTGCTAAATATTTTCTCAAACCTCAAACCAGTCAACAGGATTCTCTGTGGTGTAAAGCCAAACAAAAACACCCCAAAGTTCAGACGCAGTCACCAGACAAAAATTTGCTATGAACAAGCAGAAATAAGTAGTTAATCCCATATGTGGCCGCCAATTCAAGTTTATGAGAACTTCCAAGAGATTTCTGAAGAGGGTCTTGTAGCCCAGAGGAAGATCAAACACCCATTTCCCTGTCACACAGGACAGTTAATACTCAGCCCACAGGTTGCCCAAATTTTCCCTGGTAAACACTGGGAAAATTCTCACTGCAATATTGGCTTTGTCAGGAGCTCACCACAACATGTGGTCCCCCAGGGAAAGTATTTAAAGATGTGACCTCCTTCCTCATAGCATAGACCCAACAGCCCTCAGAGTCTCTTGCTTGGAATTCCATGTATCCCAAAGAAGAGGTTTGACTGGCAAAAGGTAGGAGCAGGGCAATTTTCTTCACCCAGAAAAAAATGGTGTGCATTCCAAAATAACACTTTTCTTTGAATACCTGTTCCCGCCTTCTCTGGGGAGGGAGTGAGTCTCCTCACCCTTATTTCAGAAGCACACGGAACGGTTTAGCAACATCAATACTCTTCTGAGCAACACACATGGCTGAGGACATGGGAGAGATGTGTGCTTGTTTGTTCCATGAGCAGAGGCAGGGCAGCTGGGCTTGGGGGCGGGATGTTTGTGGGGGGAGTTAAATGCCTGCCTCTCCTTGTTATTGTTTTCTTTCCCCTTGTGTGTGTGTCATGAACTCTGACCTACAGAGACTTGGGGGGGGGGAGTGGATCTCCCTCTCCTTCCTTTTGTTAATGAGATGTGGGATGGCTTCTGTGAGGAAACCACTAGAATGTTCTTGTGGGTTTTGAAGATGACCAAAAGGGTCTTGGAAATAATGTCTGTGGGATCTCTGGAGGGTTGCTCCAACCACTTCCTCTCCTCCTTCTAGCAGGAGAATGGAAAACTCCAGAGCCAATAGGAGCAATTTATAAAAGGGTCCTGCTTGGTACATGGCTGGTTTTGGACAAAATGTTCCAATTAACCAAGAGCACACAAAACAAGCAGGCTGACAACAGAAACTGGAAGGTCCCTGGGAAGTTCCCAGAGCCTTTGAGTTGCTCCAGGACAGTGAGATGTGTCTACCCCATACAGTCTCCCAGCCGCCTGAGGCCAGTTGGAGGGAAGTTGAAATGTTCAACCTGTGAGGAGTCAGCGGGATCTTGGAGATAATGGAACATTCAGTTTGACATCCCAAACTGGTGTATCCGGGAAGAGCAGGGCTCTTGCTGGGATGGGAGACAGTAATTGTTTTTTAGCATGACAGATAAGACACTCTGGCTTCTGCGGATCCCTTACAACTGGGAAACAACTGTTCTCAATGTCGATACTAAGTATTTAAATGTGGGCTTGCGAAGCCTTCCTTACTCCCTGCCTGCCCTTCCTGCAGGACTACTTTCAAGTAAGAATGTCCTTCTCTCTCAGTTTTACACTCAAGTAGTACAAACATAGCCAATCTTAGGAGGATTTGGATATAATTAAATCAGCCCATTAAACTGGTAACCTTGTGTGTCTGTGAGTGCGCACGCGCGCGCACCCACCCCCACCCCCATCCCGTGCCTATCTTGAGGCCAAAGGTCAACCCAGGTGTCATTCCTCAGCAACCTTCTATCTTGTTTTGTGAGACAGGCTTTCATTGGCCTGGAGCTTGTCAATTAGACTAGGCTGGTTGGCCAGTCAGTACCAGGGTCCTCCTGTCTCTACCTCCACAGTACAGGGATTAAGGGCACTGAAGCCTCTCCCCAGCTTTCAGCCCATCACTAAGAACCTTCTGAGGGATTATAGGGACCAGCCTGTGACTGGACTGAGTTCTGTTTCTGTGGCTGGCGGATAATAAACTCTAAGGCTGCAATTCGAGACTTGCAAAGGAGCAAGAAGGCAGAAGCTAGTGAAAGACGATATGTGATGGCAATTATAAACAGTCTGTTCCCTCTGAGGTTGTACACAGAGCAGTCCCTCCTTGGGTGTTCCCATTGCTAGCTGCAGTCAAGTGGATCCACAGATGTACTGTCCTTAAACAGGAACCCATCTTCCCCCCCACCCCCAAGCAGTGCAGATCCCACCTGGTGATCACCCTCCAGCTAGTATCTCACTAGCTGGGTTGACACATACTTAACCTACAGGGAAGGACGTTTAAGGAGATACTTCTCCTCCTCGAGACCCAAATGAGATTCTTGAAGACATCAGACAAAACAATTCTCAGAATAACATTGCCTTCAGAGAGGGATTCCCCCTCTATTTCCCCTCCCACTTTTGTAGAGTCCAGCTGTCTTTCTCCCCCCACCCCCATCTCTACCTTCACCCCTCCCCAACAAACTCTGGAAAAACAGTAGTAACTAACATTTGTGCCTTTGGCAATAAAACCACAGGCCTTGCAAACCCCAAATGGCAAAAAGACATTTCCATTCCAATCCCAGTTTTAAATTAAACTGTAATGAAAAATCAAAAGCGGCAGCTGGGACCAGAGACACTGATTGTCTCTAGGAACAAAAAGGAGGGGTGCGGGGCCCGGGTATAGGAGAAAGAAAAGAGACCGCAAGTAAGCCTCGCTCTGGCAATAAAGCATCTGGTAAACCTTCAAGTATAAAGAAATTAGAAAAACAAATCTACTACTGAGACAAGCCAAGATGGCTGTTTCCCTCCGCAATCACAGCGAGGCGGATCACAAATCACCCTCCACTTTATCAATGGACAAGGAGGGTGAGGGGAGACGAAAGAAATGCGCAGGCCTGTAGTGACACCTGGAGGAAGATGAGGGTAATTCTCGGGGGGGGGGCGCTGCCCCGCCCCCACTCTCGCAGGGTCTGTCTGGGGATTTAGGCTCTTTCAGGAACCCCAAACATCAAGGAAACCCCTCGGGGCTTCAAGAGAAAATAAGAGGGGCATCACTGCCTTCTTATTCTTTACATGCGAGAAAATTGCTTTGAGGAAAAGAATCATTGACTTCAACTGGAGTTTTCTACCAAGTAATTTGAGTACTTGAGTAAATTGAACCCAATCCTGCTGTTTTAACTTTTTTTTTTTTAATTCAAAATCAGAATAAGATGAGATGAACTCCGGTCTAGAATATTTTTATTTTATAGCTTTCCAAAACTTGCAAATTCTATAGATCCTCCAGTATATACTTTCTATTTTCTGAGTATCTGTGACGGGAAGAATAGAGGGTGGGGAGAATCTGTACTAACTGTACGAACCAAAGATGCTGCCAAGGGAAGAGGTTCTGAACTGGAAAGTGAGTAATAAATACAAATTCAAGACTGTGAAGCCCATGTTCTTTCGCCTTATTTTGTCCTCAAGAATTCGGTGTGATCTTTAGAAATTAGTGACAGTTTTCTAAAAGCCACAAAATACACGTAGGCGGCCACATTTCACAGAACAACCATGGGTAGGTAGATAGATAGCTTGGAGCGAGGATGACAGCTATCCCTCAATCCTTCCGGGAACTCTCCCACAGAGAAAAATAATCAGATAAAACTTACAATGTGATTGCCTGTTTAGACGTCTGAAGAAATTCCTTTATAGAAAGAACAGTTACTGTGACCAGAAATATACAAAAACATGAAAAACAAAAAGTATAGCCTGGCCTGGTGTGGTGGTGCCCAGGGGTGGGGTGGGGTAAAGGAGACGGGAGGAGCAGAGGCGTATGGATCTCCAAATATTCCAGGAGAACCAGGGCTACTTAGCCCTATCTCAAAACAGTCCTGACTGCACCAGAAAAGAGGTCAGAAGCAGTATGAAGCAACAGTGTAAAAGGAATCTAGTATGTAAGTGGAACGCCCTGCAGAAAGCTCCAATTGTTTATTTTCCCTAATTAACGTTGGTTTTAATGCACCTGGTATGTAGCGCAGAGCGTGGGCACGCAAACTATGGGTAGTACCTTAGTGGAAATTCCACTTGCTCGCTCGCTCCACCCTGGAAGCCTGAACTAACAACCCATCACCCCCGGTGGATCACCACACACACACACACACACACACACACACATCCCAAACCCACCCCCCCAACCCCCAACTTTCGTGGATCTGGCTAATGGATGCGACACCCGGTAGATTCGGAGATCCGGCTAACACGTATTGACTTAACCAAGGAGAACTGCTGCCTTACTGTAGCTATTGCGCTCTCTCTCTCTGTCTCTCTCTCTGTGTCTGTCTCTCTCTGTGTCTCTCTCTGTCTGTCTGTCTGTCTGTCTCTCTCTGTCTCTCTCTCTCTGTCTCTCTCTCTGTCTCTCTTTCTCTTTTATTATCAGATCGTTTTCAATATTGATATTTATTATTTTCAATTATTTGTCTGTGCCAGGAGGGCGCTGCCTCCTGCCTAGTGTGGATGCTGGAAGCTCAGCTCAGGTCCTCTGGAAGATCAGTGTGTGCTCTTAGCCTCAGAGACACGAGGCTTTCAAATGTTGGTCTTTATCTTATCTACAAATAGTTAAACAAAACAAATGGCCTCGTATGACTGAGTTCCAGAGGGTTCCACCCCAGTCTTTGGGTCTAGCATCTCTGCCTCCCACGGTTTCTGTGTTTCTCACTTTCTCTTCCCTCCTCCTTTCTCCTGCCTTACTCGTGATCTCTGAGCTCTAATGAGGCGCAGTCAGAGGAAAACATTCAACCTCTTTAAGAAGTTTGGATACTCAGTATTGTAAATCGTCTTAAGTATTTGAACAATAAGAATATTTTATTTCATGGTGAAAGCATGAAATAAACACATACAGATTTTTCCCTCAATAAACTTTTCCCCATCAGTTTTTGCTGCGAGCCATCATACATACACACACACACACACACACACACACACACACACCACTCTACTGATGGTTTGGGTATGCATAGTAGGACCTTCTTTAGCTAATGACTGTAAAAAACAGATTAACTTATAAATTTTCAGTGATGTTTCCTGACATGGAACTATAAAAGACCTACTGTGTACTTCAAGGCCTTGCTCTTCCCCAGGCTCTGATTTTTGGGTTTGTTTTATCTTTGTTGGTTTTTTGAGGGGAGGATGTTGGCCATTGAACAAATAAACAAACCACCACATTCATCAAAGGTTTCTTTTCACTACTACACTACATAAACATGTCAATAAATCCTCACCAGCTAAACTCCCACTATGTTAGAAAATATTTACACAGGGTGTGAAGAGTGGGATCAGGTCTGGTGGTGGTGGAGATGCAGAAGGCATTTAAAAGGGACAGGGCAGGGTGGGAAGATGGCTCAGTCAGCAGGTGCTTGCTTGCAAGGTTGAGGACTTGAATTGGATCTCCAGGACCCATGTAGAAAGTCCCAGGTAGATGGGACAGAAAGGCACATTCTTCAGCTAGTCTCCAACTTGTAAGACAGTCCTTGAGAGTTTGTCAGGAGCCCTATGGTCTTTGAGTTTTTGTTTGTTTCTTTATCAAATGAAGAAGATATGTGAAAAACCATGCTTATTAATTGGTTAATTTCAGATATAAAAATAACACTCAACTTCATTTAAGTAACTAATTTTCATTTTCTATAGATTTCCTGTTTAAACCACAGATTCCTGTCTCTGCTGTTTGGCCCTGTTATGTTCCCCAGATCAGGGCCTTGTCTACATAATGCACCAGGATTCAGTCAGAAAAGAAAATGCACATATGTTCAATGAAAATTGAGCTTCATGGGACATTTAAAGGAGAGAGTAAATTTTAATTTAATGTATAAGCTAATCTTATTATAGTTAATGTCCATGGAACACTTTTCTAGAGACCTCACAGTTATAGTCATGTGTTATTTAGGAACAGGGCTGTATTCTAAGAAATTGGTTGCTAGGCAATTTTGTCATTGTGTGAACAGCACTTAGTGTATTTACACAAACCTAGGAGGTGTGAGTCAGTCATTCAAGTTGACATATTGATTTGAAGGAGAGCTGCAGTAAGCTAACCCTCACCCCTAGTCCTTTTGTGGACTAAAGGGAACTCAGATACTCAGCTAGCAGGAATGTAAACTAATCCAGTCACTATGGAAATCAGAATAGGGGGTCCTCAAAAAACTAAAGCTAAATCAGGCACATGACTCAGCCACACCACTTCTGAGTGTTTACCCAAAGTCTCTGCGTCACTCATCACAGAGATACTAGTGCATACATGCGTACTATTGCACTAGCACTAGGTGAACTAGGGCAGTCACAGAATCAACCAGGGGGTCCAGCAGCAGAAGAGTGGGAAAGAAAATGTGGTCCACAGGCACAATGGATTTTTTTTTCAGCCATAAACAAGAATGGAGTTATCTCATTTGCAACAAGAGATAACAATAGTAAGCAAATTAAGATGGTTCCAGAGAGACAAATATCATGCTTTCTCTCACTTGTGGCTTGTAGATTTTAACATAGATATATTAAATCATGTACACGTATCTGCATTGAAAGCAAAAATGAACCTGTCTCAAAGAACAAAAAAGAGACTGACAGGAGGGAGGGGGAAGAAAGGAGGAGAAGAGGAGGGTGAATTTGCATAACAAGCAGTATATACTTGTATGAAAATGTCCTTATGTAACACAGTGCCATGTGCAGTTAATACACACAGCGAAACATTTATTTTTTTAATTTGCCTTGCAGTAACCATGAGATGTAAGCATGCAGCTGCTCACAGCATACTACAACGCACTGTTTTGCAGCAACCCTAAAAACGAGGGTCTAATCAACAGCATCGTATCGTAGATGCAGAAGCGAACAGAGTGGTTAGTTCATCACGCTTATTGCTACGTTTTATATGATTGGCGCTGTGGTGGGTGGTAGCTTTGTTTCCACCAGCATCTCTTCAGTCCCATGGTCTGACATCAACAGGAGATGGGAATTTTTTCCAGTTTCACTATGATCGTATGGGAGTCTCTTCACATATGCGGTCCACCGTTGACCAAAAATGTCATTTTCAACACTGACCTACCTCACTTTTCCCCAGAGATTCTTCGATTTATCACTTCATCTTTATCGTGGTAACAACTTTTCCAAATTTCCTCTTCCCTAACCAGCCAATGAGGGCAAATATTGTTTATTCTCATATGGCTCCTCAGTTTCCACACACAGAGCAAGCACTCTCGGTCCTCAGTGTGTAAAGACCCATGCAGGGCCTAACTGTTCATCGGGTCTGCTCCCCGGTGCAAGTTCTTGAGGGAACAAGTTCTTGCTTATATCCCACTGAAAGCTCGGGGAGGAATAAAAGAGATAATTCTTGGACCAGGGAGTGTCCTTTTTAAATGATTTTTCTATGTGCTCTGGTGTTTTGCCTCAATGTATGTCTGTGTGAGGGTGTTGGATTGCCTGGATCTGGAGCTACAGACAGCTGTGAGCTGCCATGTGGGTGCTGGGAATTGATCTGTAACACCTAAGCCACTGCTGTAGCCCTGGCAGTGTTCTGTAATGATCTGATTCGCTGGAGCAATCTCCACCTCTGATGTGGCCAGGGCCTGTCCCATGGCCAGGTGCTCTGAGCCAATTCAGAGGACTTTGTGGATCCCCCATTCTATGATTTTGAGGGTAGGTGACCCCCACATGACTTTCAAAATGAGAAAATTTTCCAAACGTATATCAGCTGAGTAACAGAATCTTCCAGTGTTCTTAACCTCTGAAGGTTGTAATTTAAATGGATTTGTTGTTTTCTATTTTTACTTTAATTTTTTTTTACTAGTAAGGAAGCCCTCTTCTCAAATAAAACCATTGTCAGAGACCACAAATGGCTTCTTAGTGTAGTTTCTAAACCTAAAACACTAAAGCAATATATCTTCATATTATTTTTGAATTACAGAAAAAAGAACTGAATTCTTTCCTCCAAATGCAAAACTTGTAGAGATCACAAGAGCTGTAGAGAATTCAAACACTCAGGTTCACACATAGGTAAAAAGTATCTTATTAAATCATAAAAATGTAAAGCCATGTGTGCACACACCATCTGATCTGCCTTCAGTCCGACATGATCCTCCTGGTGCAGGATTTATTAGCAGTGCTCCTCAAAGTTTGCTGTGGGCCTGACCAGCATTAGAATCACCCACATGACAGTCACTGAGCACTTGTTAAACAGGCAGGCTCCTGAGGCCCAGGAAAACAATTAAATTGGAACCTCCAGGGTGAGGACCTTGGAATTCTCTGTTTAACAAATATTCCCCGATGACTTCTAACTCATGCCAAAGTCTAAAAGCCATTAACATATACCATGGTGTAGTTTTCAGAGCAGAGCCTTGGAGTCAGACCCTGAGCTCAACCTCGGTTGCCCAGTCTATCAAGTAATGATGATCCTGCCTCCTCCCTTAACCTATTCTCAGGATTGAAGAAGACGCTGCAAGAGAGACAGGGTGGGAAAATTAAAGTGTAAGTCCTCAGAAAGAGCCTCTTTCCACTGCCTCCCACAGGATGCTTTATGCTTCTTCTCAGCTCCTGGCTCCACCCAGGGCACTAAGCACAGGAAGGTACAGGAGGATGGAAAGATAACTCATAAAGAGAAAGACGACAGTCGTGGACCAGTAGATACTGGGAATTAGGGAGAAGAGGTGGATGGGTGGAAACAGCCTGAGAGCAAACATGGAGCTTTAAGGAGAGGGATAAATAAAACCTTTAGGAACCTATTCAGTGTATTGTGCTAAAACTCCCTCTTTACAACTTCCTCAGAGGATTTTTCTGATTAAAAGACGTTTCTCAAATCACGTAGGAGACAGAGTTGATTTTCTTTGAGAAGCAATTGCCATTTAGAATACATCTCTAATTCTAGAAAGTCCAAATTAGAAGTTAGAAATAGATTGGTAGATGATAAATGGCATAGAGATGATAGATAAATAAGTGGATAGAGATAGATAGATAGATAGATAGATAGATAGATAGATAGATAGATAGATAGATAGATAGATGATTAGATAAAGAGTGGAATATACCTAATACAATACTTAACAACTAAGTATCCACTTATTAAAACAACTAACTTATTCCCAAGCAGTCTAATTACCCCATCACGAATTACCTCATTAATTCTTACTCCTATTTTTTAAAACTTGTTCCTATCTCAGCTTACCTTCAGTTCTATGGCTGGGTATGTGTGTGCACTTGTGCACGCATTTCTCTTTTTATCTTTCTGCTCTAGTATATCTTTCCTTGCTTGCTTCTCCTCTCTCTCTCTCTCTGTCTCTGTCTCTCTCTCTCTCTCTCTCTCTCTCTCTCTCTCTCTCTCTCCCTTTCTCTCTCTCTTTCATGCCTCCGTGTTTTTGTTGTTTTATTTGCCTTTCCATGAGCTTTGCCCTCAGCGCAGCCACCTCTGGAGTCTGCTGAAAGAAGACCACCTACAGACTGGCTCTCCAACTCCAGTGACTCCAGCCCTGGTACTGGGATCATGTCTATGTCTGCTGTTTTGTTTTTCTCCTTGGAAACCAAGACCCTTGTCTCTGGAGAGTCACAGGCACGAGCTCCGACTCCTGGGTCTGGGGTAAGATCTAATTGCAACTTTGATCTTCAAAGGCTGTTTTTTGTTTTTAACATGGCTACTCTAAGACCTTATAGGTTATTTTTTATTCTTCCAGAGAGCATCCATCTTTTTTTTCTACTAGGTACCTCTCTTTTGAACTGGACAAGTAACAGTTTTTCCCCTATCCTATGTGACTAAAGTGGAACTGCCAATCATGTCCTTAATAAAACTTGCTTGGGCCTAGAAGATCTTGGAGTCTTACCCACACTGATTGGTTGAAGGGTAGTCACATAACTCAAGTAATATGAATGTCTAATGAATTTTAATATTTGTATATTGTCATTTGGGATGGAATACTGAGAGAACAAAGAACTTAAACTTACCTGAAGCTCAGTTTTCAAAGACTGTGGACACAGATGTGCATGATGAAGTAGTTAACACCCTCTGGAGCAGCCCTGAAGAAGTAAACGCTGACTGCCCACCCCTTATGGTGTTCCAGGAGCTCTCTCAGTGGCCCCTGTAGATGGAGCCCCAGTTGTCATGACAACAACTCGACCTTGAGTACATCCTTCATTTGCTTCCTCACTTCTTCCCACTTCCTCAGTCCCTCACGTTGCTTCTTGCAGTTGTTCTTTAAGTAAAATATGGTTAAAGTTCTGTGAACTGTGAAAATAATGAGTTCCCCTTGAGGACTGGAGGGAGGGCCATTATCCAAATCTTTGGAACATGGCAAAGGTGAGTAAAGATTTTTAGTCAGATGACCTCAAACACAAGGACAAATTCCAAACTATTGATCAGGACCGATGAATCACCAGGGTCCACAAACATGGAAGGTGAGACGGGAAGAGACAGCCTGACCAAGCAAAGGCCTTGGGCAGATCTTGTTAGTTCAGAAGATGAAGTTAAGAGGCTCATGAACCTTGGAGTGTGGGAATCTTCTAGAAGCAGAAGAACAAACAACAACAAAAACCAAGGAGACGATTCCTTCCTAAAGCTTCCAGAAACCAATGCATCCCAGCAAAGCTTTGGTGTTAGCCCAGTGAGACCTGCATAGTACTTCTGATCTGTACAACTGTCATATAAAACATGTCTGTTGTTTCAAGTCCTTTAGTTTGTAATAATATGTCATAGTAGCAGTAGGAACTAAGATGCCTTAATTTTGTATGTACTGTGGAAAAAAAAACTAACTACAGAATTGATTTTCTTTTCTTATGTTCTTGGGGTGTTTGGTCACATTTTCCCAAATATATGATGGACAAATGCTTCCTCGGTATGGTTCGCCAAAACAACTTAGAGAGTTGAACTAATTTTCAATGATGTCTGACTAATTAAATCAAACCTCTGTCTCTTTGGCAGAGGAGACTTTACCTTCGAGTACCAGAGGAGTCTCACCAGGGCACCCATTTTAATTAGCCAAGCACTGTCTAATATCCAATGCCTGGTTCTGCATCTGTGGATATATTTTGTTTAAAATGTAAAATAATCTAAAGATTCTAGTATTGAGAAATAATTATTGTGAGACACTGGTGAACTCAGCTATTACCTGAATGCAAATGCTGTCATAATTTGGGAGATTACTTTTAGCTTTAGAAATAGCATAATATCTCTTCAGATCTCTTAATGCTCTTGTCCCTTAATGTGAAAGCTCTGCACAGAAACCATGTGCTTTGTATTTGTTTATTTTGAAAATGCTCAAAGTATCGCCGCATCTCATTTTCTTAGTCAAAGCTTGCTTCCCGGTTTTGCCCTGCTAATGACCTCAATTCTCTCTTGATGCTCTAGGACCAGGATCTCTTTGATTAATCATTCTCTGTGTTAATATCAAAAGGCCCTGGCATTCTTCAAACAGATCGCTGCTTCTGTTCAATAATGCCCTAAATATACAAAGCAGATAAATGACCGTGCCATTGAGCCAATGGGAACAGAACTTAGCTCCAAGATGGCAGTGTAATTATAATGAGAAGACACATAACTGATGAGCGCTATATCTGAGCATAAAACGTTCTGTGAAGCAGAAGATCAGAGGAGCACAGTTTCAGGGCTCAAGCCAGAGTTGCTGTGCTGGACCATCAACTAGAGTAGAAGGCATTTCGAAATTGCTGTGTGTGTGTGTGTGTGTGTGTGTGTGTGTGTGTACGTGCACATGCATACATTTTTTTTTGAAATAGTTAAATGCTTCTTTTGGGGGCAGAGGCCCAGAATGATAGTCATCGGGGTTTTATTTCATTTCAGTCTCTTGCTTATTTTAATTTATGAGGTGTGGAGAATATTAGTTTTTAGGATGATTTAATATTTTATGTTGTAAGTGATCTTCTGCAGTCAGCTTGTTAATTAGATACTGCAGACAGGCTGGTTAATATTATGTGTTGACTCTGCAGGAAGAAAAAAAGAGAGACTATCTCTGGTAGTCAGAAAGAATCGAAGGCACATGATCAAGGTTCTCTTAGAGACCGTGTGTTAGAGGTACTGTCCTGTAAAACAAATTGTATTTGGCCCTCCTGAAGGCTCCCCAAGTGGGCTGGGGATAATTAGAGCCCGCTCTTGCTTTGCTCTGCTAGAAGTTTTTTAGAATTGGGGAGTGGGAGGGTGGGAGCGGATAGAAACCAGAGTTTTTCATTTAAATAAAGAAGCCATGTCTGAGAATACTTTTGGAAGAGTAGAATCCATTAAAGTGGATCTTTCTATCTTGATTTCCTTGGAGGACCCAGTTTGAAATGGAAGTTTTCTGTTATTTCGTGCTGACCTTGTCCTCCAGACCAATATCTATCTCCCAAGTAAGGAAATTAAACATGACTTCTCTGAGTATTATTTATATATTTAGCTTTTTTAGTTGGAGAACATGGAAAGAGGCAGAAAACTCACATGGACACTACAGATGTGGTTTACTTCTACCTATGACACGAAAGAAGGTGATGAGTGGCTTCTTTGGGGTTTTTTGTGCAGTGTGGGTTGGTTTTGCTGAGCAAAACTTCACAAGAGCTAAGGAACTCACCGAAGACTTATTCTGTCACACAACTCTATTACATGTGCCTTATGCTATATCTGTGAATACTAAAATCTCATCCTAAGGTAAAGAGAGATTAAATCAAAATGTTTGTTTTAAGGTGAAGTTCAGATGCATGAAATAAAAATAAAGTCAAATAGAGCTTCCCTGCCCATGACACCATGGGATAGGATTCCCTTTGACCTATGGTTTGGCTAGTGTGGAAAGAGAGTCCAAGGCCGGCATCAAACTTCTCTGACATTCTCAGGCACTTTCTCTCAGTCTTCCATTTTTCCTTATAGGAAACACTGGGAGAATTGCTTTCTGGGATCACCTGGAAACAGAGCAAGGTTAGACTCATGGTGACCAGTGCATGGGCCTCAGTGGTGGCACTACCTTCAGGCTGGAAACCTTATTTGACAAGTAAGACAAGTCCACAGCAAATGCCAAAACCCCATATAAGGAGTATGCTTTGAAGCTGAAGACCCAGCCCAAGGCAAAAAATCATGCTGATATGCAATAATTTCATTGGAGATGGGAAATTAAACCTTCCTTCTTGGAGGGAGGTTCATTAAGACATAGGATGTTAAACGAGATGTGAAACAATCAGATTATCTAAGGGAAGGGGAAACATTCCATCCTATAAGGAGGCTGGTTTAGTAGGGAGTAAACAACTCAGTAACTTCAGGAAGACACTGAAACTGACCAGATTTACTAAGCCTCTCCCTCCCCAAGCCTATATAAACAGTAAGGACTCTAGGCCTCTTAGACAGGTTGTGCTGTCTAGAAGAGGCTCAGAGCAGCAGAGATGCCTATAAAAGGTAGCGAGCAAAAGAAAAGACTGTCAGACAAGCCAAGCAGCTTGGGAGAAATAGGGAGTAGCTGAAAAACCTCTAAGAGGCTCTGCCCAACTGGACTGCCTGTTGAGTTGCCTGCAGGTTGTACAGTGCACTCCAGGTTTTGAGATATTACAAACTACCAGCCATGTTAGGGTAGGCTTTTCATGATGCAGTTGTCTTTGAGTCATTTCTGCTTCTGTAACTCCTCACCTATATTCCTGTAAGCAACCCCAATAAAACTAATTGCTTTACTAATTGGACTTTGCTGGTATTATTTTTGTCAGTTTCCTATCTGGGGAAAGTAGCCACTTGTTTTGTTTCCTAAGAATAGAGTCACATGATACCTGCCTATATGCAGATCCTGCGGTCCTGAACAAGAAGTCAGTGCACGAGTACTCCTTAACCATGGGGCACCAAACCCTAGCTTAACAAGAACTCCAGATATTGTTGCTACCTTTCCAGGTAGTATAATCTGAGACTTCATCTAAACCATCCTATTTACAACAACCTGGCTGGATGACAAGCTTGCCTGGCTGTGCCCTGACTTCATTGCGTCCGTCGATAGCAGTTTTGTCTAACCAGAAACCCTAGAAGGATATTTTACCTGTCTATAAACACACCAGATGACCAATTTACAACCTCTGCTGTTTTGAGGAGGAACTAGTTCCCTACCAAAGCATCTGTAAAAGCAGAAAGGCATGTATGCCTCTATAAATGTCCACACACTAATGTCAGAATCGAAAGATGACAAAGAATCACAGAAGGATGTTACCACCAAAGAATACCCATAAAGCTAGGATAACTGATTCCAAAGTAAAGGACATATGAGCTGGCAGACAAAGATGTCTTCTTAAAATAATTCATATCTATAAGAAGATACAGCTATAAGAAAAGACAACTAGAAACCACAAAACATCAATAAAAAAAATTCTAGCATTAAAGGTCCAACTGAAAATTGTATAGAAAGCTTGAACAACTGACTTCATCAGAGGGAATAGTGGAATTTCAGAAAGGTCATTTGCAATTATCCAGTCAGAAAAGAAAAAGGAAAGAAATACAAAGTACAAAGAAAGCCTACAGAACTCATGGGACATCATCATTTAGACATTCCCAGAAAGGGGAGAGGAAGAAAAATGACAGATATTCTGTTTAAAGCAATAATGGCTGAAAACTTCAAATGACCATCTATATTCATTAGGCCCAAAAGTTCTCAAGCAGATTGAACCACAAAGGTCTATACCAAGACACGGTATAATTAAATTATCAATAGTCAAAGATAAATGACTTTGAAAGAAACAAGAGAAAAGTAAGTTTCAAAGACATGGGGACCTGGTAAAACTATCAGTGGATTTCCTAGCAGACACATGGCAGCTCAAGAGAGAAGGAGATGACATTTCAAATACTGAAAGAAAAATACTCCCAACCAAAATGGAATATCCAGCAAAGCTATCCCCAGAAATGAGGAAAGACTCTGCCCAACAATGAAAAGCTATAACTCTTTGATAATAGACATGCCACAGAAAAAATACTAAAGGAAAATTTTCAAGCTAAAATGAAAACATGCTATTAAGATACAACAATAACTTATATTATTTTAGATTTATTTATTTTATGTGTATTTATTTACTTATTTTATGTATGTATTATATATGTATGTGCACCACATGTATTCATACCCTCAAAGATCAAAAGAGAGCCTCACATCTCCTGGGACCAGAGTTATGGATGGTTGTGAGCCACGATGTGGGTGTTGGGAATCAAACACAGGTCCTCTGCAAGAGCAACAAGTGCTCTTAATCACAGCACAAAATTCACTTCAAAAAGTAGATACTTAGTGGAACTAAGAATTCTCCCACAGGATGTTACACAAGTCACTTTCAGCCTTGGCCTACATGTTAAAAACGCAAATAAACTTTAAGTGATATCTGCAGTGATATGTTAGTTTACACAGAATGTCAAAATACAATCAAACAATCTCTAAAACCTAGATTGGAACCTTAATTGTTCTTTTGTGTGCCTTGTTTTGTAGGTTTCTTTACTTGGCTTTGTTTTTTGAGGTAGGGTTATATACTCCGAGGTGGCCTTAAATTCCCTGTATAGTTGAGGTTGACTTTTGAACTTTTGGTTGCCATATATGTACATCCTGAGTCCTGTGGTTACAACTGCCATACTAGTTATAGAGTGCTAAGGATTGAACCCAGTGCTTTATGCATGTGAGACAAACATTCCCCCGACTGATCCAGATCCTCAGCCCTTGTTTTTGTACCAAGTAAAATTAAGTAAATAGTTTTAATAATGCATAAGTGATGAAGAATGCCATTATATAACAATAAAAGGGTCAATTAATCAAGACGCTTGTAAATATTCATACACCCAGCATTGCATACCTAAAAACTTACAGCAAATATTAATAGAACTAACAGGAAAAATGCAAACTATACAGTAATAGTAGGAGATTTCAATGCCCACTGCCCCCCCCCCCCCCCCCCCCC
>LR749967.1:119192-174859 GCA_902729485.2 Mus minutoides
AGGCCACAGGGATCTATCAGACATGCACAAAAGCATTCTACCCTACAGAGAAGAATACCTTCTCATTCCAGAAGTACCGGAATATATCAGGTGTTAGAGCACAAAACAGGTCTGAGTAAATTCGAGGAGATTGAAATCATGGTAAGTCCCACTTCCAACCACAGTGTAATGAACAATAGTACAAAGAAAACTAGAAAAATTGTCGAAGTCAAGGAAACTAAATAACATGTCTCTGAACACCCATAGGTCAAAAAAGCCATAAATAAACAAATGTTGTTTTTTAGGAGCTAGAAATAGGGGAAGTAGGAAGAAGCTGATCAAAGGTGCTAAGTTTCAATTATAAAAAAAGAATAAGTTCTGAACCCTCCATCGTGGCAATTATACTTAATACTATATTTTAATTTAATTTTAATATTGTTTTTCTTTTCTTTTTCTTTATTTCTTTTCTTTTTTCTATTTTTTCTTTTTCTATTTTGTTACTGGGGATGGAACCCAGGGTCTCATACGTGTGAGGCAAACACTCTAACATGAAGCTTCATCTTATTTTATAGTCTTTACAACTAATAGTATATTTTATACATGAAACTTAAGAAAATACACATGAAATATTCTGCCTAAACACCAGAAAGTAATAATTACATGAGTTATTTGATGTGCTAACTAAATTATGGCAATCACTCTACCGTATAAATGCATATCAAATCTTTCCATTGTACACCTTAAAATAGATGTAATTTGACAATTATCCATCAGCAAAACTGGAGTTGTGGCAGCGCTATGGAGCTGGTGTGCTCCTAGACATATCCCATTTCATTCTGCTTCACTTTATTACAGATACTGCGGAGCTTTTACACACTGAAGGCTTGTGCCAACCATGTGTCCTATGTATCAGCACCGTTTTCACAACACCATGTCCACCTTCACTTCCTTATATTTCCTCTTGGTACTTCCAGTACCTTTTCACATCTTTTCTTTGTTACCATATTTTTAGGGTGATATGTGATCATTATTCCCATATTTCACCAATGCATTCATTGTTTGGTAGTGTCACAGACAACAGTCACAAAGGTGAGAGAATGTGTTTGGAAATCATCTTCTATATTTTGAATGTCCCCTTCTCTGTTTCTTCCCCTCTCCTCAGGCCCCTCTGAGATACAGCGATATTGAAGAAGGCCACTTTATTACCCTCTAATGGCCTCTAAGTGGTCAAGTGAAAGGAGAATTCAAACACCTCTTTAAATCAAAAGCCTAGAAAGGATTCTGCTTAGTAAAGAGGCAAGTCAAAAACCAGAGTAGACTCAAATAAGCCTCTTGTTCCAAACAGTGTTCTAAATTTTTTTTAAAGGTAAGTTCTGGAAGAAAATAAAAATGCTAATCCAGTGAGCAAACAAAGGGTAAGAAAGTTAGACAAACTTGGAGTTAATACAGGAAAGGCTTAGCAACTTGAATGGGTCAGATCAGCTACATTCATTTAAGGCCCTCAGTTTCCTCTTTTCCAAAAAAATCCTGCGCAGCAATGAAGCCACAGAAGAGTTTCTGGAAGAGCTTGGCTCGTGAAATTAAGGAAAGACACAGTCTCCATAACATGAGGGGCAAGGGGAAGTAGCCGAAGCTGGTGCAGAACTGCCAGAGTCCCAGAAGCTCCAGCTGAGAGCATTGCGGAAGGTGGCTGATGAACCAGCCTGCCTCTGTCCTGGGCTTGAAAGCCATTGCATGGTAAAGACAAACTAGGTTCACTCCTGTTTATGGTTAAATCATTTCTCAAGGATTGGGCCTTACCCCACCCGCAACCTTAACTACAAATGGTTCTGTACTGCCTATTCCAAAACATTGCAACATTTCTTTGTTTCAAAAAGTTGTTGTAAGCAACTTGCAACTCTACCTATGTTTCAAAAGGTTGCTATGACTACCTTGTTATGATTATCTTATGCCCACCTTGCAATCATGATTTTGTTTCAAGTCCTTATAACTACGTTGTTTTGCTTATGTTCTACTCTTATAACCCAGCTTATTTTACCCACCCATCCCCCATTTGGAACCCCCACCCTTGAGCTATAAAAATCATGTCTTCCTCACATCCAAGGTACATTGAACCCTACCTTAGGGGAAGGCACCCTATGTACATGAATTTAAAAGCTTACTTTAATTTAGCCATGATGTTTGGAGTCAGTGGTCTTTCTCCTCACATCTTTGGGCTTAACAGTGGTCACACAGTAAACAGTCAATAGAGTTGAAAGAGCCTTCTATTAGAAGAAGATGCCATCCTGGCCTTGCATGGCTAGAGAGACACCAACTCCTGACTGTGAAGGCCAAGCTAACTCCCTTCTGAGGGGCTAACCCAGCTGATGGCTTTCATTCCCAGGGCCTTGAAGAGTCATAGTAAATTTGCTCTGCCCATGTAAGTGGAACAAGTCTGGATAACAGCGCTTCTATTTGCAGTGTGGTTACTGGATTTCCTTTAGATTTATTTTGTTTTATATTAGCTTACAAAGTAGCATTTTAACAGCATTTTAATACATATTTAGTCTTGGTTGACCTGCCCCACTGCCCCCCCCCCCATCTCCCTGTTCCCATCCTCACTTGTCCCTTCCTCCTCTTCCATTTCCATATTACATGTACTCTACAATCTGCCCCACCCTTCTCCCTTTAAGCCTCTATTGCCCCTTCTCCTGGGCCCCTTTCTAGTTTCTTTCTTTCTTTCTTTCTTTCTTTCTTTCTTTCTTTCTTTCTTTCTTTCTTTCTAGATCTGCTTGCTCAGTCCCTAGTCGCTCTGGCCCAAAGATTTATTTATTCTTATACATAAGTACACTGTAGCTGACTTCAGACGCACCAGAACAGGGCATCATATCTCATTAGGGATGGTTGTGAGCCACCATGTGGTTGCTGGGGATTTGAACTTAGAACCTTTGGAAGAGTAATCAGTGCTCTTAACGGCTGAGCCATCTTATCAGCCCTTTCTCATTTCTACACACACTCACTTCCACACAAATACACAGGTATAAAAATTAGAAGCCAAGACTAAAGTCAACTACTGAGGCTGACTTCTCTGAAGAGTTCACTTCATAAATCTATAACTTCTATAGCGATTTCTCTGGTGGATCTGGTTAGAATAAATTGAAATATACTTCCAAAAAGAATTTATTATTCTAGCCACAGGTAAGAAGAGTCATGGTTTACAAAAGGAGAGTAAACTATCAATGTTAACACGAGTCTGGGAGATGTTGCTTCTGACCCTTGCAGCTGACTTTAATAGCATTAAAGAGAGAGTGCTGGGGGAGGGAACATCAGCTGTAGCAGAAATCCAGAAAGAAGTAGAATTAGTTGTGGAACTTAGAGATAGGGCTGGGCACTGTCTCTGATAAAACTATCTCCTGATAAAACTAAAAGGTGAGAAGATGAGGATTTAGTTTCTTAAGGGTGAACAAAGAGAATGGCATTTTGGTTTTTGTTTTGTTTTGTTTTGTTATTTTTTAGAGGTAATCTACTCCTACTGAAGATGCTGTAAACACTGTTGGCATGGCAACGGATGATTTAGACTACTGTATGCACTTAGCAGCAGGACTTGAGAGGATTGACTCCAGGTTTGAAAGAACTTCTACTGAGGGTAAAATGCCATCAATCAATATGCAAGCTAGAGAAATCTTCCCTGAAAAGAAAAGTCAATCAGTGCAGTAAACCTCATTGTTATCTTATTTTAAGAAAGTTCCATGGCCACCCTAACTTGCAGCAGGTGCACCTGACCAGCCAGTAGTTATTATTGACATCCATATCCACAGAAGACTCTCCACTGGCAAGAGGATTGATTAGAACTGGCTAAAGGTTTCAGTGATCATCAATGTTTTTTTATGAAGTAGTGTACATTCTTCAGACATTATATTACCACATATTTAACAGACAGTGGTGTGGTACAAACATTTTATAGGCACCTGTAAGTCCCAACATTCACCTGACTCACTTTATTATAGTATTTTAAGTATTTATTTATTATCTGAAACCAAACTTGCAATATCTCTGAGGTATCCTGGTATTCTACATGTGTGTTTATGCATTTAAATTTATATATAGGTATATGTATATATGAGTATGTCAACTTTTAAATCCCCCTTTGAATCGCAAAACTCCCTTATTTGCAGTAAAGGGTGAAATGTAAAGAGGTCATTGGCAGAGTTAACTGACTGAACATTTGACAGCAAGAGTTATTCAGCAAAGGTTGGTGACCGATGACGGTTCTAACCCCTCCCCATGCACTGTGAGCAGCATCAGCTGCTCACCTCCACAACATAATTTACACAGTTAAGCAGGAGTAATAGCACATGAATGAAAGGTTGTCTTGAGCCTTTGGAGAAAGCATTTTGTTTTCTTAATGTGGTGATTCCTTTTTAAAATCTGAAGGCTTTGTTCCAATTCGTTACAATATGCAGATCTAGAGTGACTCCACACAAATATGTCATGTCCTTAAAATATGTTTAATGTGGCAATGCCACCAACCAACATAGCTCAAAAGAAGGCATGTTTTTCCTCCTTCCCTTTTCTATCTGTTGTTTAATTTCATTACGGTTTCTAAAAATTCTGTTAGTGTACAGCTGTTCCACTGTTAATAGCCCTGAAATAGAAATGTGTTATTTTGCTTAGAGAGAGACATCTGCATACTGTAGAAAAACAAAATCATGTGATGTGATTAATACAGGAAGATGGTTATTGGTATTTTTAATGCATATTGTTTAAACTCAAATATGTTTGCCTTCCAGACATTTTTAGTTGTCCTGATCTACGCTTTGAATCTGTGATGCTTTAAGAATCTACATTAAAAAAAAAAAAAGAAAACAAAAAAAAAACCCCAGAAGGTTTGCCAGTTGATCCAACACCTCCTGCTGCTAGTTGGCTAGAATTTTTTTTTTGAATGTCACAAGCAGAACCTTTGATATGCTCCCCCAGGGGGCTCTTTATCTGGGATGATTGTAAATAACCATTCCCAGCATTTGGTCCTTCCACCATCTTTGATCCTGTCATCTTGAAATTTGCCCTTGCAATGAGTATGGCTACTTTAATCTACATTTGAAAATGGCAGACTATTTAAGCTCTAAGAGGGCAATAGGACAGGTTCAAAAGTTTGCAGATAGATGGATTATTACAGGCTTAGAAAGAGAGAGAACACGCCTGCCTTCTCTCTTGAAAAATCTCTTGCTACGTCATAAATCTTCTTGTGTCTGGGCCCTATCTTCTAATAACTGCATAAGTGGTCAGTCTTGAGATTCAGATTTACACACAGAGCCCCAGCACTGACCTCACCAAAGGACACGATTTATGTAGTGAAGATGGACCAAATATGAAATGTAATCTAGTCCTGGTGAGGAAAGTCTAAACTGCTCTGTTTAGAGGGCTCCTGTTTAGCATTCACTGGATATCAGTGCTTCCTTGGAGGGAACCTACTCCAGTTCCTTGCTTTCACAGATAAAATGAGACCCTAGGAAACCAGTTTACCTGAGGATTATGCATTAAACAACAACAAAAATAACAAAACCACCCTTTTTCCCCCTTGCTTTTCCCAATCCCTGATGTGCTGTCATAACACAATGCCTCAGACTAGGCAAATGAATACGGAGCAGAAATCTATCTGCCTGATGGTTCTAGATGGGTAGGAAGTCAAGATAGAAGGAGTTGCATCTGTCAAAGACCCTCTTGCTCAGTCATCCCATGGCAGAAGGTAGCAGATGGAGGGAGGCAGGCTAAATTTATGTTTTTGCAAGGACCCCACTCCAGTGTTACTTCATTCATTCGAGCAAGGTCTATCAGCAGTGTTACAGTGAGGGGTAGGTTTCCAAGACAGGAATTTGGGGATGGGGGACACATGTTTGAACCATTACCGTTCTCTTCTGCAATCTATGCCTTTATGGACACACATAACCTCTGCTCCTACCACAATCTGGAGTCCAAGAGCCATTTACTCCAGAGACCTTAAACCTTTCTGCTTGTACATAGGAGGAACACTGCCCTTCTTCTCTAGCCTTTTGGAGCCATAGAAGGATCATTTGTCTGGGATCTTTGGCCAAGCTAGAAGACCCAGATAGATCTTCTCTGGCTCACAATCATCCCCAATACGCTAAAAAAAAAATTAATTATTTGAAGTAAACAACCAAAATAAAATGCTCATCAGACTCTATTCAGTAGTATGAATCCCTGAAAGCTAAAATGAGCCCTTCAAGCCAGAGAAGGAAAGCAGAGCTATTTGACAAATGGTGTTGGGACAAAAGGGTAGACATCTGGGGAAAAAAAATAAATTGGCTCTATATTTCCCATCCCATGTGATGATCGATTTTAAGTGGATCGAAAATCTAGATAATAGAAATATAAACATTAAAGCGTGAAAAGAACATGATACAGTTTTAATCCTTGAGAAGATTTTTTTAGCCCTCATTCAAAATTTAGGAACCATCAAAGGAAACCATGAGTTAAGAATCATGAGTTCATAACAATAAAAGCTTTTATATGACAAACACATACATATGTCACACACAAATGCACATACACAGGTGTGTTCACACCCATGCACACAGCCATAGAACAGAAGTCAAATATAGGATAAGCACAAGTTAAAAAGCATTGCAACTTATATGAAAAGCTCCCACACATAGAGAAGTAAGAAGAAGCTAACAGAAAAAAAATTTTAAGTGGACAAAAGATTTAAACACACAATTCATACAAAATGAAACACAAAAGGCTCTTAGGCATTTGGAGAGATGCTCAGCCTCACTCATAATAAAAGAAATGCAAATTAGAACTATATTGAGATACCATTTTTCGCCTATCAGGTTGGCAAGGATCCAAAAGCTTTGATAATACACTCCACTGGAAAGGCTGTAGGATGGGAGCCCTCTTACACATCGCTTGTGGGAGTTTATGTTAGCATAACCCCATATGGAGAGCAATTTAACAAAATCTATCAAAATTACAAATGCATTTATCTTTTGCCCTGGCAGTTTTACTAGCAAATAAATGGATGGGTATAGGACGCTGAAGGTATTCATCACAGTGCTGTTGTAAGATCAACAACAACCAAAAAAAAATTTTTTTTTTTTGGAAATAGCCTAAATTGTGAAATTTAGTAAGTTGCTAAAAGACACAGATTAAAAAATGGATTCATTCAAACAACACAATACTATACAAGTTGAAAAATAAAAACTGTGACCAGACTGTAGTAATATGGTAGAGTGTCCAAGAGATCTTGAAAAATGAAGGAAAAAAGAAAAATGAAGCAAAATGCAGAAGAGCATGAAAGTAAGCTGCCTGCTCTGCCATAGAGAAAAACAGGCCTGGATTCTTAGTGTCACGTGACTATTGCACTCCTTGAACTCACAGCAGCTGGAGGCCCTACACAGCTTGCCACGGGTGCAAGGGGGTCGATGAGGCCCCACCCCTCGTTGTGGAACTATTGGGACTTAATGTTTGCTGGGAAAGGGTATCATTTTCATCATGGCGTTGCCACTAGCCTTGAAAGGATTGCAATCCCAATTAAACTCAAGGAGTCTGAGGAGGGGGCGGGTACGGGGGAGGGAGAATGTGAGTAGGAGAGAGACTAGGTGGGAAGAAGGGCTTCTTTCTTTCTTTCTTTTTTTAAAGATATTTTCATTATTTACATTTCAAATGCTATCCCAAAAGTTCCCTATTTCCTCCCCCCACCCTGCTCCTTTACCTACCCACTCCCACTTCTTGGCCCTGGTGTTCCCCTATACTGGGGCATATAAAGTTTGTAAGACCAAGGGGCCTCTCTTCCCAATGATGGCCGACTAGGCCATCTTCTGCTAGAGACACGAGCTCTGGGGGTACTGGTTAGTTCATATTGTTGTTCCATCTAAAGGGTTGTAGACCCCTTCAGCTCCTTGGGTAATTTCTCTAGCTCCTCCATTGGGGGCCCTGTGTTCCATCCTATAGATAACTATGAGCATCCCCTTCTGTATTTGCCAGGCACTGAAATAGCCTCACTTGAGACAGCTATATCAGGGTCCTTTCAGCAAAATCTTGCTGGCATATACAATAGTGTCTGGGTTTGGTGGCTGATTATGGGATGGATCCCCAGGTGAGGTAGTCTCTGGATGGTCCATCTTTTTGTCTTAGCTCCAATCTTTGTCTCTGTAACTCCTTTCATGGGTGTTTTGTTCTCTATTCTAAGAAGGAATGAAGTATCCATACTTTGGTCTTCGTTCTTTTTGATTTTCAAATTGTATCTTGGGTATTCCAAGTTTCTGGGCTAATATCCATTTATCAGTGAGCGAATATCAAGTGACTTCTTTTGTGATTGGGTTACCTCACTAAGGATGATATCCTCCAGATACATCCATTTGCCCAAGAATTTCATAAATTCATTGTTTTTAATAGCTGAGTAGTACTCCATTGTGTAAAGAGAGGCGATGGGGCGGGGCTGAGAAAAGATAATATAACCAGAGAAGTGTTACATTCAGGGATGGAAAAAACTGTAAGAGAATAATAATAATACAGATTTATATTCTTCTAATAGACACTGAAAACTGGAACAATTTACAAGGAACTAAATAACTGTTAGTGAGAGTTGAGTAAAGGGGGCGATTGTTCACTGCGTGAAGAGTACTTGCTTAACAAGCAGAAAGACCTGAATTGCGATCTCTAACACTCTAATTAAAAGCCCCCAAACCAGGCATAGCTGTGTTTGTCTGTGACCCCAGGGTTGTAGAACAGGGCTTCCTGAGAGCAGGATGGTCAGGCAATCTGGCTGAAAAGGTGCTTCCAGGTCAGGGAGGATGAGACTGTCTCAGGCAGTGAGTAGGGGAATGGTAAAGGATAATGCCCAGTACCCTGTTCTGTCTTCCACCTGTACCTACATGTTCAAATACACACCACACACATCACTACACAAAGGAGCAGAGTAAGGGAATTCAGGATATGTGGTACCCAATTAACAAGATTTTATATATTATTTTACTGTTTACACTGATGTTACAGACACACACACACATACATAATGCAGTATTATATACATATATAAAGAAATATACAAATATATGAACTTAAAATTACATTTTTAAATTAAAAAATAATGAATTCTCTGTTTAACTCTGAAAAGGTCAACTAGTTTATATTAGCAAGAAGGATAAGGGTCTAAATTAACATACTACTTGCCAGAGTCTTGACACATTTTGTTTTTCTTCCCCCCACCCCCTTCAATAAATTTATTTAAAATTTTCTGTATAATATGTGCTGTGTTAAGTTCTTGAGCTGCATGGAGGCAGGGGCCAAATAGCTCTCCACTCCCAGAATCTTCATTCTAGTCCAAGGCCTTTTCTATGTGAGGTGTGGGGTATCCCATCGTAACAAGGTCTTTAGGACCCACACTAACCATCTTAATTTTATTTCATCAGCATTTTAAGTGTGAGAACATTCAAGCTACATTGGCAAAGAGTTCAAGAATTCAATAGCCAGGATTTTTGTGAGCCAAGATATATAGAGACTGGAGACACGTTTGGTCTTTCTCAATGACACAGCTTTGTGAAATTCCACAGTATCTTTTACTGTGCATAATTCAGCGTATTGTGAAACTCTCTTCCCGTTGTGGTCCTTGCTTATGCTTCTCCAGGGTTGTAGCTCTTTCTTGTGGTTTGTTCTGATGCCCTTCATCAATGCTCTAGGATTGGGTGGCACACTACTTTTTACCCTTTCCTGTTTTCTCCCAGTTTTATTAGTTTGTATCTACTCCCTGGTCATCTTCACAGCTTCAGTAGCATTCTCTTCCTCCCTTTTTGTCCTTCCTAGTCCCAAGCAGGCAGAACTCTATGAAGAAGTCACATCAGCTCAACGTGTGTTTGTGATTTTGTGATGGTATGTGCCTATCTGTAACCAACACAGTAAATTTCTTTATCTTTTCTTGCTCTTTCTTTTTTTTTCATTTCCATTTTTTTATTTTTATTGGATATTTTTTAATTTACATTTCAACTGCTATCCTGAAAATCCCCTCCCCCCTCCCTGCTCCCCTGCCCACCCACTCCCACTTCTTGGCCCTGGCGTTCCCCTGTATTGGGGCATATAAAGTTTGCAGTACCAAGGGGCCTCTCTTCCCAATGATGGCCGACTAGGCCATCTTCTGCTACATATGGAGCTAGAGACACGAGTTCTGGGGGTTCTGATTAGTTCATATTGTTGTTTCTTTTCTAGGGTTGCAGACCCCTTCAGCTCCTGGGGTTCTATCTCTAGCTTCTCCAATGTGGGCCCCGTGCTCCCTCTTATGGATGACTGTGAGCATCCACTTCTGTGGGAGTCAGCTATATCAGGGTCCCTTCAGTAAACACTTGCTGTCCTATGCAATAGTGTCTGAGTTTAGTGACTGATTATGGGATGGATCCCCAGTGGGTTAGTCTCTGTATGGTCCATCCTTTCATCTTAGCTCTAAACTTTGTCTCTGTAACTCCTTACATGGGTATTTTGTTTCCTATTCAAAGGAGGAATGAAGTATCCACATGCTGGTCTTCCTTCTTGATTTTCTTGTGTTTTGCAGATCGTATCTTGGGTATTCTAAGTTTCTGGGCTAATATCCATTTATCAGTGAGCGCATGTCCAATGACTTCTTTTGTGATTGGGTTACCTCACTAAGGATATTGGGTTACCTCACTAACGATCTTTCTTTCTTTTATAAGTTTTTAAGACGGGGTTTCTCTGTGTAGCCCTGGCTGTCCTGGAATTCACTCTGTAGACCAGGATGGCCTTGAACTCAGAAATCTGCCTGCCTTTGCCTCCTAATTGTGAGAATCAAAGGCATGTGCTAGCAAAGACAGAATATTTCGAGGCTTAATCCATTCAAAATCAAACAAACAAAAACACAAACCAATGCTTTCATGATTGTCCTATAAAACCTTCCACAATGATTGAAATGTCTGTAGCTGTGTTGTCCAATAAGGCTCCTGACAGCACCTGTTAACCACTTGTAGCTACTAAGCACTTTAAATACACCCCGGGGAACTACAGAATTATAGTTTCATATATTTTCAATGAATTTAAATTTTAAAAGCTGGCAGAAAGAGGAGAATACGTTGAGCTAACGTACATAACAATGAAGGGAATAGCTTGTTACTGACACACAAGCTATAAGAGTGAGAAGATCGCAGTCTTCAAATCTCTGAGCCTCGGGTACCCTAGGTACTGAAGGCTCCGTCCCTGGGCATAAAGACTGGACAGTTGTCAGCTAGCTTCTGAACTCTATCAGAGCACATCCCACCTCTATCCTGAAAGTCAATAAGCATGGAGAAATTTTCATTAGAGCTCTAAGCAGTCACTTTGGGGTTCAAAGCTAAATCCCTTCCCATCACTGGGTATACATCAAGAACAAAGGAGAATGTAGCATCAGGCATGCAAGGTTTAGGAAGACAATCCTAATTCTAGACCTCACTCAAGGGTAGAAATGAAATCCTACTGAGTAGACCTCCACGGCCACACAGGTTAGCTCGTGACCTGCCTATGGTTGCATTCGTGAATGACATCTTCATTATCAACAGGTAGAAAGGCTCAGATAGAACAGAGTGGGGAAGCTCCATGTCTGACTGGTGTACCCTCCTTCTGGTCCTCATTTCTTGAACTACCAGGTGCACAGCCACCCCCCACCCCCACCCCCCACCTCCATACTGTTCAGAGCTCCCTGCTCTGCTCAGCCTTAACATCACAGCCAAACTTACCTGAGCATGCATACTTACTGAGCATGCCCACAGCTGTTCCTATACTCAGGCTATCACCAAAAATGACACGCTCTAGCTTCTTTCTCAATCAACACCCCTTCACACACACACACACACACACATATACACACACACACCTTGTGGCTGATTTGGGGTAAGTGCCCTCTGAAGCCATCCTCCCTGAAACCCACAGCCATCCATGTTCCTCTTTCCTCAGAGACCTATGAAACTTGGTTCATGTGTGTTTTGGCACACGACCTTCTTTCTTATTTTGTAGCATCAGTGACTTTCTCTGGTCTGGCCTCCCAGCTTGTGACAAGCTCAAGGATGGGACCTGTGCTGTTCATATTCTGTACCCCTGACTTGGTGGGCACACAGTCAGTCTCCAAGAATTTTCACTACTGTTGCTGTATCCAACAGAAGAATTTCAGTGATGATTCAGAAGGGGATGCTCTCAGCAGTGACGTGCCATATGCATATATGTTTTGTCTCATATACAATATCAGTTTTCAGCTGACACTAATACTTAAGTGTAGGGAAGTTCACATAAAGATTTCTGTCTCCAGATTTTCTTGAAAAGCACAAAATCAGATACAACCTACTGGCCAGTTATTTCTCTCAGGCGATTTGCCAGCTCTCCATAATCCCTGCTTTGTCCTCTGTAACTACCGAGCTGACATTAGTTTTCTGTACGCACATCAGATATGAGCAAAGTCTGTGCGCTTTGAGCAATGATAATGATTTACCTGTGCACTTATGAAGCTTGTATTGCCCGTCTTCAATACATACTGACTCTGATTACATTGATGGTTATGATTTCAGCCTGCTTTTGTTTTTCTTTACCATTCATCCAAATCCTGAGAGTACAGCCCATGTCCAGATATAAATAAGATTTTAAATCCTGTTAAAGGAATGTGATAGCAGATTCAGGTCCGTTGTCACTAAGTCTGCAAGTGTGATCTTTTAGATATTAGGTTAATCAAGGAGATCAGGGTGGCAGGTCAAGAGGCTTACTTGTTGAAGGCAGAAGAGACAGAAACTTGAAACAGGAGAGATTGTGGCACCTGCAAGATATTGGATGTTAGCACTTCACGGCACATCCATTGTATCTCTGGTGTGAAGATTGTCAAGTAGATATCAAGCAGCGAGATCAAGTTTCACAGCCTTTGATGAGAATGGCGGCTGTTTTCCTCATTGTCCGACAGAGTAAACTGAGGCACTATCGAGCTGGTGAGGACCCCTCTACAAGAGGCTTGGTAATTAAATTTAATTATCCTCCTTTTGACCTCTCCCTCCTTCTCTCACTCTTCCTCTTTGGTTTCAAAGTGATTTATGTTAGATCAATTTAACTCACTCGTAGAATTGAATCAATACCACCTGTAACTCCCAACTCTCCTCAGAGAAACAGAAAAATACAAGTACTAAAGCACACAGAGAGGTAAAATGTAAAAGCAGACAGGCCTCTCTGCCTTGTAGACAAATACCTGAATTTATTTATTTAACTTTTATTATCTATCTATTTATTGTTTCTTGAGATACAGTCTTTCTATGTAGCCCTGTGTGTTCTGGCTCTTATGAAGACCACACTGGCCTTGAACTCAGAGGTCTGCCTGCCTCTTGGGTATTGTGTACCACCATGCCCAGGCCAACACCTGAACTTCAAAGTGCTCGCACTCCGTTGTCGGTAGCCCCTCACTGTCCTCTCTCTCCTCTGCACATTTCCTCCACCAATTAATAATAGCGTTAAGTGAGCCTCTGTGTTCAGAATTGGCTCCAGTGCATCATACTTGTACCGTTTGGAGAAAGAGTTCTTAACTTCTTTGACCCATGGAAAGTTCACTGTTTTTAAAAGTATATCTTTTAGCTAAGTCAACACTTCAAGTGTCCAGCATGTGCTTTTAGTTCAGAAAAGAACAATATTCTGTCTTCAACTGTTAAACCCATTAACCTAATCACAGTACAAGCGAACCATTCCAGGGCACCCATTAAGCATGCTATCCTCATGAACATAGGATTTCTTGAGTGTAGGCCTTTTTTGGCATTTTTGTGTATGATCTGGCTGTCACTTCTTCTTTGTAATGATCAATCTCACCTCTCATGACATCTCCCTGACCAGCTAATTGAAAACAAGTAGAAAAGGCAAGAAATACTCAATCACAAGTGGGTTCAGTGACCTTTTACCCCTGAAAGGGTAAGATTAAATACCATCAGACAAAAGTATTTTATAGATCTCTATCCTATATGATTAGGGAACCAAGAAAAAAGAAAGGAAATGATTATACAGACTACCTAGACCATCATGGCTGTAGGGAAGAAAGTACACAAACATTTAGCTTGTGTTTCCTGTCTCTTGTAGAACTTTAATATCCTCAAATGACAACATATTTTGTCTAGTTCCATGTGGAATTTGGATGCTCAACATTTGCTCCCGGAGAACAAGTAGAAGTTGAATCAACATCAGCCTGGAAAAATCATTAGCTGCCTTCCCACCCCCCAACTCCAGACTGTGTATCCTGGATGTCCCCAGTCAAGGCTCTTTCTGACTTGCCCCCAGGGCGCTCCCCCCGACATGGTCTCTGCTCACAGCTCCTCCCCTGGCATTCGCCATCATTAGATCATTAGATCACGCTACTGGATCGTCAGCTCGTTCTGCCTGTCATCTCTTCTTGTACAGGTGACCTCCCGTAGATCATTTTATGGTCTGTATTTTTCTAAATTACATTGTTCTCTGGAGTCTGTTGCCCAGCTGAAAGAGTTACATTTTCTTTCTCTGTTAGTTACTGCACGTATCAATCATTCCGTAACCACCTGTACTAGCGTTAGCCTTCTTCCTGTCTTCCAAATCAAAACCCATTTCTCACTTCCATATGTCAACATGAGCCACATGCGTTGATTAAATGCCTTTCATTTGAAAGCACACAGTCCTGCCTTCCTGCCTGTGTCTGAGTGCCTCCCATATGTTCTGCATGCAAGCCTAATTCTCATGTTCCCTTCCTCTGGAAAGTCATTCTTCATTGTAATAAGTCGCCCAAAGTAAATGTATTCGTCATCTTTTTCTCTGACAACCATGTTTCTCTACTATGGGAAATTAAACACTGCAGCATATGGCCTGAGCAGCAAACTTTAGTGCTCACTCGCTCAATTGTTTTAACACATTGCCGCCTTCACATAATATTCTGTTTGCCACTAGCGTGTCAGGCTTCCACTTGACATATGCATCAGACATGTTAATGGCAAGAGCGAAACCAACTGAAGCTGACAACATGACGAAAGAAGGGTAAGTGCCTATTAATTTCAAAAATCCACTTTCCCCACTCTTGAGCAGAGGAAGGAAAAAAAATGAACGCCTTCAGAACATTAGCTCGCTGTGGTGCCATCTGACAAAAAAAAATGCTAACTCTAAATACAATGGAAGGACTTTGTAGATTGGGGAAAGCCAGTATAAATGACACTGGGGTACTTCCTACTGTCATGGAGCCTACTGGCCAGCCCAGTCTGCTTCCTGGCATGTTGGTTATAAAACCAGTGTGCTACCAGTGGCCAAATTCTTTATGTAGCATCCAAACACCTCCCATACTTATCCCAGATCTCTCTTTTATGTTAGTAGGAACACCGCTATTGTGAACGTCCACTCCAAGTGCTCCCCAAACCTGAGAATAATAGAACACTCTTTCCTTCCAGGTCACTGTTTCTGAGATTAGATCATGTAATTGATTATGAATCTTTGGGTTTCTATTGTGAATCTACTGACTCTGAACTCATCTTTCAGTGAAGTCATTCTGATCTCAGCATTTGTTTGTAGACTTTAGTCATTTACTTGCAAGCATTTTTCAGGTTTTTTTCAATCTGCATTTTTTTTCAAAATAATATTTTTATTGATTCTTTGGGAATTTCACATCATATTCTCAGTCCTTCAATGTCAGACTCCCCACCCCTTGTAATACCTCCTAAAAAGTAGCAGCAGCAGTAGTAGTAGTAGTAGTAGTAATAGTAGTAGGTCCAATTTTTGTTGTCCATATACTTACTAAAGCATGGTCAAACTCCTATTGGTCTGCCCCCAAAGAAATTTTAGTTCTTCATCTGCATCCAGACCGGAAGCCATCAATTGTGGAGAGCTACACTTCAGCATCCTTATCATAATTTTAAGAGTGCTCTTTGATAGTTTCTGTTTTAGTTTGTTACCTTTTTTGCAGGGTAGGGGGTGGGGATAGGGGTTGTCACAGAAGCCTTTCATGTCCATCTTTCTCCATTGTATGTCTGCTGCCATAGATATTGTGTCAAAGTAGGTTCTTTGCTCTCTGCAACCAGCCGGAGCTCAGATCCTTCTCTTCCTCATGGTTTCTGGTGACAACACAAACTACGAACACAGTCCCTAACTGCTGTAGGACCATAGACCCAACATTGATTATGGGCATCTGCTTGGCCTTCAGTGGTAACACGGGCCACAGACATCAACCCAGACGCTGGCAACAGGAGGACCTTGGATCCAGATATGGCCCTGGGCGGCAGCACCTGCCCAGATTTCATGGCATAGCTGCACAGGCCACTCAGATCACATCGACGTGGCTCCCAGGGATAGCCTGGACCATGGCCATCAACCTAGTCCTCCGTCCACATGATGGCCACTGACCCACACACAGTTGACCTTTGAGGAGGTACAATCAAGGAATTCCCATCTTATTGCCCAGAGCCAGGGAGATCCTGCAACGTGTTGGGGGTAGGGGTGAGAGTTGAGTCTACATCTGTGTAAGCTCCAGGCATACCACCCTGTGGACCCCACTGGGCAGCCATCTATTCCACTGTAGACCTCAGCCCTCTCTCACACCTGCCTCTGCCAGCACGTCTCCAGTTCTGCCACTCTCCTCCACACACACACTACTCTGCTCTTCCATCTTTCCCCCTTCTCCACCATGCTTTCATTCATTGGCTTCTGAGGGCCCACAAACTATATTTTAAAAAAAAAATCTAATGTAGTTATAATTTTCAGTACACATGCATATCTTCAAACAATAAAAAGTTTTAAAGGTTTTCAGTGGATACTCTACTACATTTTCTTTTGTGTATTGAATTTTCTTTATTCAGCCAGAAATCATATTGAGTCATGTGATTGATATATTTGATACCAGAGAACATGCAACGGCCAGCAAGTTTCCTAGAACCTCACAGTCTGAGACTTTGGTATTTTTTACATTTCCAGAGATCCTGAAGTTGATGGCTTCTGAGGGCATGCTCTGTATCAATGACAGCAAGGCCTTGAACTTGGTGTCAGGCAATAATTCTCCAAAGCTTAATTGAAAGGGATCTAGAGGTATCCCAATGTCTACCCATGCTTCTGACTCTCTAAAAACCTATCCTAAGATTAAGATACATGGCAGCTATGTCCCTTTGACCTCAACACCCTGGTCCTGTTGAATTGCTTTTACATTGAGTTCAATGTCATCTGTGTACGCTAAGGGACATTGTCAGAAGCAGTCCTGAAAAGCTCATTTTGCTTTCTGTAGAGATATTGTTCAAGGTTTTACCCACTACATTACAACATGGCATGGCTATAAGGACCTATGTGATAAATTTCCCCTAGGTTTCCATTACAGAAAGGTCTGGGCCACCCCTGAGCATCCGTTTTATCTTATAAGGATTAAGAACACTGAATTCTGCTTTATGCATTGCCTATTAAAGAACTTGAAGCACATAAGTAGGCCCCCAGGAATTCAGTTTTTGTGTCCCAGCCTGTATAATGGTCTTATTCCCAACCCCAGTCCAAATGGGCTCTACTTTCTCTTACTCTTATTTTCTCAACTATTCATTTTTAATTGAATTATGTATCATAAAACAAATGAACATGTACAAAGGCCTTATGTTTTTCTAGAAATGAATTAGCTATTAGGAAGTAAATATGTGCCCAGAAACTAGATGTTAGCATATACTCACATTCATCTTTTTTCAGATTATACTTGTTTCATTTCAACAAAAATATGACACAGTGGGAACCCATGCTTGTTGTGTTTGAAGCCATGCAGCAGCAATATTTTTTTTTAAATCTATTTTACAAAGAAATACAGTTAGCCCCCTCATAACAGTGCTATAAAAGAGACGTAGGAAGGCATGCATACTATAATTTACAAAGCCACACAAATAATTGCATGTAAAAATACATAAGCATTAAGATGCTACTGAGAACAAGGAAAGTAATTCAGATGATCTACCAGCCTGAATGTGACAGTAGCAGTCTTCTTGATAATCCCAAAATAAATAGACATGTCATATTGAGAAGTCGAATATTATCAAAATCTGCATTCATTCATCCATTGGTTCCGTAAGCTTGAATTAAATAACGTACTAGAGGAGAGCTCATGAGAGCAACGGGTCATGGCTCACTGTGATAGAAGATAGGAACTTTATAGGCTCTATGCCAGAAGGAGCATCCTGCAGGGTTTGATGATCTGTGGAAGACCTAGGAAAGATACAGAGGCATCCCAGAATAGTCTTAGCATCACAGCTCAACCTAACTACTGAAAGGTTCAAAATAAAGATTGAGTGGTCCAGGAGAGCACATCTTGCTGGATGAGAGACATGTCCCTGGGGTGAAGGTTGGACACTTGAAACTGTTCCTTTTCCAGGCCACAGCAAGTGAGCAACTGAAATAACCCACTCAGTGACATTCTGGTGACCTAAAGTGCTCACGATCCTCACACAGCAGCTAATAAGCCCGAAACTATCACAGCCATTATTTTCTTCTCTTTTTTTACCCATGAAGATCTCAGATTTTTTTTTTCTTGGAGAAGCCTGCGGGCGTGGTGGCGCATGCCTTTAATCCCAGCACTTAGGAGGCAGAGGCAGGTGGATTTCTGAGTTCGAGGCCAGCCTGGTCTACAGAGTGAGTTCCAGGACAGCCAGAGCTATACAGAGAAACCCTGTCTCGAAAAAACAAAAACAAACAAACAAACAAAAGAATCCATTTGGTTTATCATTAAAGTATCTCTAAAGTTTTTTTTCTCTCTGATAGTTTCATTGTGTGAGTTTAGCAACACAGAGAGACTTCACACACAGCTATTCTGAACGTCAGAAAACATAAATTTCTTTCAAGATTCGTTACTCCAAGCCATATACTTGGATTAAACCATAACCCAAGGTTTTCAGGGTTAATATTTGCAGCCAAGATATTTTTTGTTGTTGTTGTTTATTTCAATATTTAACGATCAACTGAGGCAGAAAGCAACCTATGAAATTGCTTGAATGGGGTGAAAGATCAAAGTTATTGAGCTGAATTGTACCGGGTACAGGATGACAGTAAGTTCAGCCTTCAAACAAAGATCTAAAAACCCAATATGTGGCACAGTACTCTTAGGTGACTGCTCAGCTGTTCCTGGTGCTACCAACTGGTGCATCCAAGGAGACCCTGATTAAGGACACTACACTAACTCCATTTCAAGGTTCTAAGGTCTGGAACTATTTTGGGGAAGACAGACAAGGTCTATTTGAATTTTTGTTGTTTGTTTGTTGTTTTAGATATACAAATGCACCTTATTTGGAAAGCTTTTAGCATTTAACCTACACATACAAAGTGTATCTCTAGATTTGGAGAGTTCTAATGTCTTCCCTTAGGAAGGCCGACTTGGAGACCCATCTCAGAAGGATTAAGCATTTATAGTCTTGGTGCCTTAATAGCTCTTGACACAAGACTATAAAAACTAAACAGGAAGTTTACAGAATGACTACTGTCAAATCTGATTTCTCCAGGAGATTCTTGTTTCTGTCATGCATATCTGACTCCACAAATACAGTTTCAGGCCTACATCTCAAATATTGACCAGAAGTGGGGACCTCAGCACTTCACCACATTTGTAAACTAAAAATGTTCTGAGTTCTCCTTGTCTCATTTTGACCAGAACCTTCTGTAGCAACACTCATACTTGCTCAAGATTGATTATTCCTTTTTCTCTTCTAGGAATCATGTGACTTGTTTTGTCCAGTTATGTACAAATATTTATAAGAATTGCTGATCTTCTTGCCTGCCTTCTCCTTTGTGGCCACATTGACAGAAGAGAATGCTGAACCCTTATATAAAGAAAGCCAACTTTGGGGTCCCCCAGACTCCCAACCTTCATTGTATGAATAAGAAGCAAGCTCTTGCTTGTTGTAAAGCACTGTCGGTTCTGATGCGGTTTGCTATCCCAGCAGGATACCCTGATTAATGCACCCTACATTTTGGTTATCTTGCTACATACTAGATCCAACTCATGATTCTATATTTTCCTCAATACAAAGAAAACATAGCAACCAGATGTGAACTTTAGGTTTTTGCCTTGGCCTTCTCCTACATACAGGACACATATCCTATTACCAGTGTGTGAATTACAAATATTGAATATTCTAAAGACTCCTTGAAAAAGTTATATTTCTGAATAATGTATTTGATCATTCAAATGGTCAGATAGTCAACATGGATTTAACAAAAAAAACCACTTAGGGCAGGAACCATTCTATATACTGACTGTACAGAAATAAGCAAAAGAAACAAGAGTTCTTCTATCAATATTTTGATCTAGCAGGAGATATTATATACCAAACAAATACATAACTCAGTAAGATAGTGAAAACAAATTGGAAAATCCGACAGTGAGTGAAGGAGAGGCATACATTATTTTATCTAAGACTGCCTTGAAGAAATGACATTCAAGCTGATCCCTAAAGAATCAGCAGACTGCAGTAGGAAGAGGCTTCCTGCAAAAGGGACAACAGATACCGAAGCTCTGAGATGGGAATCATCTTGGCCCACATAGGAGGCTGGTGTGGCTGCAGCATAGCAGGAATGAGAGAGGATTGAAGAGAAATGTGAAAAAAAGAAACAACAAAGTTGCATCTATAGAATGTACCAAGGCCTGGAGTGTTGTACACAGCAGTGAGGGTGCCTGCTTGCCATGACCTACATTTGGAATAGATCACTTTATCAACTGTGTGGAAAATGGATGGTGGAGAGAAAGAAAAACATGTCAGCAGTCATTTAAGAGAAACTGCAGTCATCCAAGTAGGGTTGATGGAGAGGCATGGCAATGTGACTCAAGCTATATGTCAACAACAGGTCCTCAAACTCGCCTGCGGCTACAAGCACTGGAGATGAGACATCTTAAAATTTAGATCAATTAGATCATCACAGAGGATAGGACACAGCATAGCCTTGAAAATGTTTTTCCTGGGTGATTGATTTCAATGTGGAAATCAGGTTGGGAAGGACTGATGTGAAGTATTTAGAAGATGTCGCACAGGGCTTACTGAGACTAGCGCATGGGGAGGATGCTGCCTGCACTTATGATATGAGCAAATTGCATGAACATTAATCCCATTTACTGAAACTGGGAGGCTCTAGACAGGGGAGGGGCTTGAGGTGGAAGGCGTCAGAATCGAGTTTTGTATGTGGAAATTTTGAGATGTTTGCTAGATGATTTATATTATATGCTTTATGTAGGTTGATATTATACAGGCAAAAAAGGAATCAAGACATCCCTAAAGAGATAACTCTTTGAGACATCATTGTAGAGATAGCATAAAAGCTTTGGGAAAAGAGGGAGCCAGGATGCAAATGAGGGTGGCCTGAGAAAGAAAGAATGTTTAGAGGATTTGCCATTTGGAATCACCTGTCATCTGAGTCGGAACATCCTCCTAACCGTGCCTTGATTCCTTGGCAAGAAGACAAAGAAGAATGATTTCCTCTCTAGAACATTCATATGGCCTCAACTCTGCTGTTTACTTTGCTTGCTGGCTCCATATCCCAAGGTATTCCCTTTGGAATTGTATGCAAAGGCCCCTAGTCAGTCTGAGAGCTCTTGAATTCTGGCTCTGCCTCTTCCTAACCTTCATGCAGATAGCAAAGTGTCCAGTGAAGCTACTGCAGAACCAGGCACTGAGCCAGGTCAGCTGAATGCACCCGGCCTAACTCTTAGTTACGAGGCACCAGCGTCTTTCACACAGATGTGCCAAACAAAGAATTCTAAGAGATTCAGATATTGCCGCCTTTCTGTTATTGTTTATAGTTCTTTATAGAGTTTATTTCTTAATAAAATATATTTCTTTTGTATGCCCAAGTTAGTCCTGCTCTTTCACCATTTTGACTCAATGTTTCACTCTTTTGTACAAAGAGTCCTAAAATCAACTAAGCTGTGCTTGAGTCAGCTATGCCATGGCAATTCTTCACTTTGCGACTTTGGACCAGTGTATTGTATCTTCTCCAAGCCGCAGCTCTCCTACCTAGAACAAAGCTAACTGTATCTACATAGGAGTTATTAAATAGGTTGGTGTAAAACACCTGAGTAATATGCCTCATGTAAACAAATGGTTGCTGAACAGCTAGTGTGTATGTCTGCTAGTCCATGGTCTCTGTCTTCTCTGAGTCCTGGAGCACTAATTTTAAGCTGTTCTTTTTTTGTTTGTTTGTTTGTTTTCTATGAGATATTTTCTTCTTTTACATTTCAAAAGCTATCCCATTTCCTAGTTTCCTCTCTGAAAGTCCCCCCATCCCCCATGGGTCCCCTACCCTGCACTGCTAGTGGCCCCAGGTCCATTTCTAGGTATATGTCACTGATGCTCTCTGGTTTTTCTACTGAAGTGGCTCCATATCGCCCGAGCTGCAAATTAGGAGCTTGCCTCAGAAAATGACAGCTGCCCAAGTGGCTAGTGTTCTCATTTTCTCCTCCTTGACTTCATCTTAGCAGCTGCACACCCTTCCCATGTTCAAGCTAATGAATCCATCATCTATGGTTTCCCCCAGAGTGACTTTCCAATCTTTCCTTATTATAATATGGTATCTTTAATCATATTTAATCATACATTGAGATGGAAATATAAACAACTCCCATCTGACTATAATGGGATCTCTTTCCATATTATGTGTAGCCCTTTAAGAGTTTTCTCAAAAAAGCAGCATGCAAAGTGTCTTTGGCATTTTTCGAATAGTAGTGGAATTATGGGATGTAAGTGTTTAGAGTTATTGACTTCCTGAACTAGTTAAATTACCTAATAATCTATGTCCTTGAAAGCATGTTGAGAATATTTTTTTTCTTTCTACAAAAGACCACTCTCATTTGCTTGAGCTTTTCTGGAGGCATGGAGAAGGGGTGAGAAAAAACAATGTTTTAACAACATAACCAGAGGGGAAGGTTAATGAATGTGTTTAACGGTTTCCTCTTGGAAACTGCTCCTCTCACAATTATGTTAGCAAAAGAGGCTTTTTGAGGACATCTAGAGTCTTCTAGCCAAACGTCTCTTATGATCTTCATCATTTATAGAGTAAATCTTAGTGTGGGCCAAATAATGTAAAACTGATTTGTGCAATTCCACATCCACCACGGGTGTGGAGAGCTTAGAAGTTTTGCCGGCACAACGGCTTCCCAAGCCCAGCTGATGGAGTAGAGCCTGGGAGATTAGCTACACATGTTCTCCATCAACATAATCACGCTGGTGAGATGCCTGCATGTCATCATATGCAAGCCAGTTAATAAAAACTGGTGTGATAAAAATAAACAGTAAAGTGATAGTTTGGTTCTCGATCCAGCCTGTCGATCTGTGCTTGGGAGAGAGTACTCACAGCGTTCTTTCTCCCCATAACATGCACGCATGACTTCCATTAGCCTCAGTGAGAGGAGCATGTGTGCATGGAGGGAAACTCCAGGGAAAGCATAAGAGGACAAAACTTTTGGCAGCTTCTGAGAGCATGGGGGCTTTGGTGACTCTGCTTACAGGAAACGATAGGAAGATCACTTTGTAGGAGATGCACACACACACACACACACACACACACACACACACACATATATATATATATATATATATATATATATATATATATATATGCATAGGTGCAGGTGTAGGTATAGGTGTGGTTATAGGTATGAGCATTGCTTCTATAACAAATGTCAAGGGAGAACTGAATGAAAACAGAGAATACAAAATGAATGTAAAATGAGGACTCGTGTGTGTGTGTGTGTGTGTGTGTGCACGCGTGTGTGCAATGTAATCCAGAATTATGTGTTGCTTTCTAAAATGCATAGACAGAAATTAGTATGTTCTAATGTCAAATATCCTGGAATTGACCAAAACTAAGACAACACTTGGAAGTCCCTCTTGTCTATTTCAGAAAGACTGTACTGGGACCCAGGATGCTCTTAAGATTCCATCAAAGCTGAGCCCATGGATCCTCTGGGCATAATTTGATCCAGTGGGTACCAGCCATTGCCGTGTCTGTAGCGCCCCTCCCTTCTTGCATTTGACCATGGCAAGCCATATGCAGTAACATCCTCACTTTTGCCTTCTCTCCATGATGCTAACAAATACGGCTACTGATCCTTCGGAGGTCTTCTGTTAGTTTCTAATTAGAAAACAGATCATGAGCAGTCTTGACATTCATGCTCTGTCAAGAACAGGGAAATCTGGCTCTTGCTTTGACAAGTGCAGCCCGCTATTACCAGAGGCTCTGGCACGTGGCAGCAAAAGGCTTCTTAACTAATGACAGACTCTTTACCGTCTGTAGCTGAGTTCTAGAATTTGTGCACACGAGCATAGACACATTGTGAGGCACTGGAGGATGTTGATAACCTTTCAGAAATGTTTTTTGAACCTAGATCAATGATCATTTTTGACACAACTCAAGAAAAAAAAAACTATACTAATTGATGACTTCCTGTTTGCATCTAGGGTGTTGATGAGTTTCTGATATGGACATGCCAGGTCCTCCTCTTAGTGACAGAGTTCTCTAATCTGATGGTGCGAGAGATTATTTGACGCAAGCATCTTATCTGCTTTCCTTTGTGGTACTTTGGGGAGAAAGCAAAAGGAGTATTATAACTGATAGCAGTTTCTTTGATTGGCACTCTACTGGGTACCACTACCTCCAAGCCTTATCTCATCAACCCTGACAGCAAACCTTGATGGGGTGACACCCACTATTAACATAAGGGGGTAAGGCCTTGCACCAAGTTGCCCAAGACCACACAGACAGGGAGTGTGGCAGATTGTGATATGCAATAAAACTAATGGGTTCTCAACCTTCCCAGCTTCCTAAATGAGAGAGTCATCTTTCTCCTTGTTTAAAAGAAGAGGACTCAGTGAGACCCCAGTGAGTACTGAAAGGATGTGAAGTGCCCATGCCAACGAGAAATGCTTTCACTCTACCAGCATAAGTCAGCATGCCAGGTGCTGTCCACACTCCCCAGCAATGCCCCTTGGGTCTCTTTCCATTTTTAAGCATACCAGCTCACAAATTGCCAACACCTGCATCTCCCTGTCAGAGGGCTGTCCTTAGGCTGCAGGAGCCTGTTCTGTGCACACGGACAGCTCAGAGTGCTTGGGAATTTATGGACCCCTGGGGGCAATAGCTGACAGCTCTGGAGGCATAAATATGGGCTTGCTTTTCTCTGTTCAGGGCTCCCTAGGTATGACCTTCTTAGACTCTACAGCCCCACCTACTGGACAGAGTGAAGATTATCCTGTGCAATGCTTGGATACTGCCCCCCTGGTTATTATTAGCCTCCATATAAAAGTTGCTATGCTCTTTGAATATAAAAGTGAATTATTAGGCATAATATTACAGGTTAAAAGGACAGATAGGTGGTCTAAAGTTCATGTCTTTGAAAATCCTTGTATGAACATAAACACTAAGTTTTCTCATTTTGATCTCTATGGATTAACGATTAAAACAGAGGAGCCACACAGGGTAAAAACCACAGCTAACTATAAGGTTTCTAAATTATAAAGATGGTTAAATACTGAGAGTGCCTTTTGAATTCTTAGAGCTGTTTGAAAAAACAAATAGACAGCTACCCAGGTGCTTCAAAATGGTCTAATTGTCAATGACAATTGAAATAATGAGGTTAGTTTGCTCATAGAGCTGAGTTTGTTTAGGTTTTGCCCAGTAACCCCTCTACCTCAGTTTCCTATTCTGTAAAACTGGAGTAAAATGAAAGCAACTTCGGCTGCCGTGACACCAACGTGATCTACATGTAACTTCCCCAATGCAGAGTCAGGGCTCCATAGATGGTAGGCCTTAACGTCAACTTTCACAGCTTAATAAGTCAAATGGACCCTGAGGTACTTCTCAGGGTTGTAACTGTAGGTCCCTTCCTACCAAAAGCCTGATGCCAAAAGTAGGACTCTGGGTACCTCAGCACCAAGCATATAAGTACCACGGAGAGGAAGCCAGGAAGCAGCACCACCAAGTCCTAGGAGGATGAAAAGTTTGTGAGCATGTGTAATCACTGAGAGCGGTCACCGTGTACTGGTCCTAGAGAATACTAGTCTCTCGGTGACATGTCACGTAATCATGTTATTTAATTGAGCTTCTCTTATGTGTTAAACACTATGCTTAGAACCCTATATTCCCAGGTATATTTAATCCTCACAATAATTGCTTGAAGCATCCAGTATCCTAATATGCAGGGGATACCAAGTCTCAGAGAAGTTAGCAGCTTTAAGATCAAGAAACTGAGGCAAGATCTAGACCCAAGCCTCCATGTCTCCAATTGCTACCACCATTACCACCATTACCACCACCACTACCACCGCCACCACCACCACCACCACCACCACCACTACCACCACACTCCATTCCATGCAGAGACTATGTCTTCCAAGATTTTGATTCCTCTACTAACAGTAAGAGTTTATCCTGGGATGAGGAAGTACACGCACCAATGTACAATTAGGTACCCAGTCTAAGTAACTCCAGTTATTCAGAGGAGAAATGAGAAATCCAAGAAGGTTATTAAAATAAAAAGATCGCTTCCAGGATTAAGCTTCTAAAATCATGAAATGCCTTAGCTTAGCATCTCACACACACACACACACCCCTCCCCCAACCCCTTTTAGGAAGTAAGCAACTCAGCCGTATAAAGAAAAGCTGTTTGGTATTTCCGAACATTCATTTAGAACTTATATATTGTCTGAAGTGCCCACTAACAATGAGCTGACTTATAGTCTCCCTCTCCTTTAATTTCTGAAGACTGCCAGAGGCAGGAGCATGCCATGAAATACAGATGTGGGAAAGGATCGGAGATCTTTCCAGTTTTCCTAGCAAGCCCCCCAAACTAAGGAGCCCTACAGGAATCCTGAAAGACCCACAAGATGTCTTCATTCCATCCCCCACTCTCAAAAGACTGTGCGCATGCCAGGGCTTGCTAGAAGGATGAGAGGCCAGCCAGATGCCTCTGGCAGAGAGACTGGTACCTCTACTGATTCAGCTCCTGCCTCCTGCTGAAATTTTGGAGAATGTGAATAAAGGCTGAGGGTCTGATTTAGGTCAGAGGCCAGGTGTTTCACTGGTGACTTCTTCAGAACAGCTTACCCACAGGACTCCCTGTGAACCTGATGCAATTCTCCATAAAGAAGAAATGACTCTGGTAAAAGAAGCTGTATTCTATTCAAACATTCAAACATTTGACTAATAATGGTGGGGTTTGAGAAGAAGCCTGCATTTCCTCCCTCTCTCTCTCTCTCTCTCTCTCTCTCTCTTCTTTCTTTCTTTCTTTCTTTCTTTCTTTCTTTCTTTCTTTCTTTCTATTTCAGTTAAGACAAAGAACTAGTATTAAGATAAGTACAGTCCAATTCCCTGCCCTGTGCTCCCTTGTCAGGAATCCATTCTTTTTTATGATGCCATCTGCATAGCTGGAGGTGATATTGGAACACATAAATCTCTTGTGAGCCACAAAACGTTAAGCTGCCGCTGTCCTCATAATTTCATTATCTTCGTTTCTGCCCTAAAACGTTTAACACTAATTGAACACCCGAGGTTTTCCTGTGAGTTTATTTTCTGAACATTATTGAAGTGCTGTTGATAAAAGTCAGAATTTATGGAGTCAGCACTCCTTAAAATGCCATGATAGATTTGAGCAGGAATATATATATATATATATATATATATATATATATATATATATAATATTTTAAAGCAGGAATATTTTTAATGACTTTGTCTGGAATTTCAACATCTTTCAATCATTCTACATTATAAAGCTGTCAATTTCAAAGTGCATTTTGCAAGCCCCAAATTACTTCACCAAACTCAACCTTTGCATCTGCAGGTCCAGGCTAGACACATGGGGCTATCAGATTCAGCTACATTTCAGACTGGCTCTCTTTGTTTATTCGTTCCTGGTTAAGCATACGTGACTTCTCCCACCCACCCCTCATCCAGGCTACCCAAAATAATGTTAATATTAGCAGTGGTTTCACTAATGACAACCCATTCTTCTTCTCTGAAAGAAACACATTTGCAGGAGTCAGAGGCCTCAAGCATTCTTTAGTCCTTTAGGGAAGGAAAAGGCTTTTTTCTTGTTCTTAAAAACCATAGTAAAAAGTAGCCATGTGCTAAATCTATCTTTTGGATATTGGTTGCAATTCAATTAATTTCACATGTCTTTGTCAGAAAGCAATTTAGTTCAAAAATGAGCTATGACTGGTGTCTCTCATGGATTTGTATTAATATTCATGTGTCCATATGCATGCAAAAAAATTATCCACACTCACAAACAGACACACAGTTTATGGTATGCAATTCACAGGTAGACTTCACAAAGCATAGGACTGCATCCTGACTTCCAAAAATAAAGCGAAACTTAGAGTTAAGTGTCCATCTCCCAGTTAAAAGGAGTTGTTCCTGGTTACTATGGTAACTGCCAACAGACTGGCATTTTTGACAATAATGACATTAACCTTTTTCGTTTCTTAGATAAAAATTCAATATTTCGTGCCTCCCTTGACACTTACCTTTCACCCAGGGATTGGACCGGTTCCTTCATGTTGTCTATAAACAGGGTGGGCCCCAAGACTGAGACAGGAGGATAAGGATTTCTACTACCGAAGACTTCTTGATTCGGTCCCATTTAACAAACAGATGATCCTGAAACTGCAACAACGGGAAAGAAAAACAACACAGAGGTTCCAAGTAGGCCTGAAAAATAAGTTTTAAAATACAATGCAATGTTGTGACAACAGCGTGGAACGTGACTAAGAACTGCGGGGTGCTGGGTTGTTTTTGGACTCTGTAAGTGTCATCTGTGTGCCTCGTTGTACATACCCACCTGTGCCCTCTACTCCCATTTCCCACCATCTACAAGAAGTCGTCCACTGAGAAAAGACAGCTTTCCCCCATTCTCTCACCTCTCTCTGCACCTACTATTCTCTCCTTCAATTTTTTTCTTTCTGTGCAGGAAGAAAGCTGAAAAAAAAATCCAAATTTCTAACAGTGGGCAACACCAAGAGTGAACTTCACTTTTATGCTTCCATGTGAAATATAAATTTTCTGCCATAAATGTGCAGTTCATTCATAATATGAAAAGCAGGTATATTTTTTCAAATATACTTTTCTAAGACATACTTTTAAAAATATACTCCCCATGGATTTAAGTGACTTTCTCCCAGAAATAAAAATCTCTATGTAGCCCAAATAGAATCAGAACACCACATAGCAAAATTTACATGATAAAGCTGAAATGGTTCTTGAAGGGATATTTCTCACCTTAATCATCATCATATCAGAATTTTTAAAAAAAATGAAAGTGATTGACTTAGCAATCTTTTCTTTTAAAGATGAATTATTGATGAAACATACTTAAAGGGTATTTTTTAAAAAGATAGTTCTCCTGGTATGTCCTGTGCACAACAGGTAAAGTGCTGGCCACAAAGGTTTCCCTGTGGTGGAGTCCCCTTGCGTGTCCTAGTGTAACTTGCGTTTGAGCAGCTGCAGTGGCCATGGCTTCTGGAAAGAAGACATCTCAAGAGATAGACAATAGCAGAGAGCAGGAGATCTATATGCTGGAAAGATGAACAGATAACGGGATCCAGTAATCCTAAGTACACCTTATTTTTTTTAAATTTATTTATTTTATGTATGTGAGTACAGTGTTGCTCTCTTCAGACACACCAGAAGAGGGCATCCCATTACAGATGGTTGTGAGCCACCTTATGGTTGCTGGGAATTGAACTCAGGACCTCTGGAAGAGCTGTCAGTGCTCTTAACATCTGAGCCATCTCTCCAGCTCCCCTAAGTCTGTCTTTCTGGCACTGACAGCTTAGTGTTTAGGGAAAAGAGAGAAATGGAGCGAAGGTTTGGGAATTGAGAGGTATCCATAACTAAGCAGCCATGGTCAAGGTGTGGTCTGGATCGGCGCTGTAGTCTGAGGAAGTCCTCACCGCTTGAGGGGATCTCCTGCCCCTCTGGAGCTAACTATTCCCGAGGGCCTTCATTTGTCCTGTTTTCTCTTGATTCTGTAGGTTTAAGAGAACTAACAGAGACCTTTTAACACTTTTGGGGAGTCTGGAACAGATTGCTGTAAAAAAACGCTGACAGGAAGCTGTCCATATTATTCTTTCCTTTGTACTTCTAGTCTTTTAAGAGCAAAGAGCCAGGTACCACTGGTTTCTAGACAGATGATCCTTGAGTGATAGTGATTAGTGATGGGGAAGCAGGGTGCCGGGGTAAAGGATGGAGAATGTAGAGAAGCTAGATTTTTATCATGAGTTGAGTTGCTTTGTAATCCTTAGCGAGGAGTCAATACTTCTTGGCTAACACAGTTTCTAAGGGATTTTTATGCTAGTGACTGATAATGATAAACACAATTTCTGCACTTCTCAGTTGCATAGGGTCTTTCCATAGCCTGAGTTCTTACACATTACCTAATGTTTTAAAAGGGCACGAGACAGACTCAATTTCTCTTCCTTCACATGGTTCACCTACTTTTTTTAATCTTTTCTTTTGCTTTTTGTTATTGGATATTTTCTTTATTTGCATTTCAAATGTTATCCTCTTTCCAGGTTTCCCTCCCTCCCGAAAACACCCTATAGCATCCTCCCTCCCCCTGCTTCTATAGGATGAGTGTAGTCAGCTAGAACACACAGAATTATCTTGTGGCCCACATAAAGTCTCCTGGAGCACACACAGTTTGTCCTGAATGGTGAGCCGGAGCAGCGGCCCCAGAAGAGAGTGTAGCTTCAGCTGCGATCATGGTTGCGATGTTCCTTAAGCGAGAGGGGAATCTCTACAGTGATAAGGCAGTATTCCAAGCAGCTGGGCTGCCATGATTACAGAGCAGCTGGTTGCCAAGGCAGGGGCTACTTGGCTGACAGCTGCCACTCAATGCAGTCAGGAGTTAAAAAAAATAAAAAATAAAAAAGTCTGTCAGCTGTCATTCAAAGGGCCCAACACCCACTCTACAGAGCTTTACTCAGTCACAGAGTACAATAAAGACTTGGGAAATTAACATTCTTAACAAAGGTTAACAATGTTTAGCCCCTAGGCAAGTACAATGTAGTGAGCAATGGGTCCCTCTGATCTGTCACATAAGAATTACTAAAGACCTCTCCACTTTCTTTATTCACTACATGTTAAATTTTTCCCATGTGACCTCTGACATGTGCCCTGAGGATGTGGAACAAGAAGGGACTTTCCCACATTCCTTGCATTTACAACATTTCTCTCTATTGTATCTACTTCTACTTTTAAATACAAGGAACAATAGCAGGCCCACCACATTCCTTACAGTCAGAAATGTGCATTTAGGTAGGATCTGACAGGATTCTTAAGAGATGAAAGACCCATAAAGGCTTTTTTCTTCACACTGCTGCAATGGAATCCTACAGCAGCGGGGGCTCTTAGCACAGTAACATTTGGGAAATAGCTAGTTATATTCATTAGTTTTACAGAGACGCTCCAATTCAAGACTTTCTAATTGTCTCTTTGTTTTGTGCTGAACTTTAATGATATGTTATTCCCAGTTTTCTCCTAAAAGGGAGGACCAACCAAGAGTTATTATTTAATGCTCTATTTTCTGTTCATTGAATTTTTTTTCTCTATGAATATTCTGCTGAGCAATCGACTCAGTGGGTTTTAAAGTGAGTCCCACAATCTACTGTAACCAGATTTCTACAGCATTTTCTCCCCCTCGTTACATCGCTTGCTACGAGCGCTCCTTTGAAAAGAAGCCAGCAAATCCTATTCCTTCTAAGTCAATTTCAAAACCACATCCTCAAAGACCATCAAGTCCATTTGAAGGCTTCTTTGGGTATCAGCCCAAAAGTCCAAAATCAGTGTGGGAAGATGGTAGACTTAGGGCCACTTGGAGCAATTTGAAGTTGGTTTTAAAGAGTGTGTGACACTCAACCTTTTTGTTTTACAATAATATTCTTGTACTCGCCTTTAAAATCTTCTATTACAGATCAGACATTTTTTTAACTTATGTGTTTATGGCCCCTACTTATTTTATTCTATCAATACCTTTCTTAACTCTTATCATCATAGACAGAAGAGCTCAGGTAAGATATCCCATCCTCCTTAGTAAGAATCCTCATCCTTGTGAACTATCTATTAAAAGACACTGGATATGTAAACAGACAGTAATTTGAACACACAAGTCAGAACTTTCAACCATAACTTCTGCAGACATAGAGCAAGATGCCATACCCCAGCCTCCACCAGAGTCTGGCCCCACATAATCAGGGCTGGCCAATAGTTGCCAGCTACTCTATTTTCCTTTCCTTCAACTCAAGATCAACAGAGAAAGTCAAGAGTTCTGCCTAAACCAAGTAAAATAATACACACTTTGAATTAAGCTTCCCCATGCCAAAGAGCTCCAACTAGACCAGACTGTAGGAGCAGAGAAATATTTTTTTTCCTATTAGTTAAGTATGTCGTCAAGGCACACAATAGAAATAAATGAACAAGATAAAAGTGTACTCTTTTTTTTTTGGCATGGGAACCTTCATAATGACATGAAGACTCAAAGGCACAGGGAAATGTATATTTTTAATTTTTGAGTCTCATGAAGAAGTGGGAGTCTAGAAAAGTAAGACTGAACCAAGTAGCTAGGACCCAATGGCAGTGAACTGGACAAGGAAGGCTTGGCAAGGTGTGTCTATTCAGATTCTTCTTGGTATGCCTCTGTCTTCAGACAAATGATGGACCTTTCCTCTAGGCACAGGAAGTCTAGCTTTAGAATGAGTGTGCTATTACCTGCTTAGGGGGTGAAGGACAGGGAACTGAGTAGCCTCTTTACTTCTACATTTTTCTCAAACACTTAGATGTCATATATAGAGGTAGCTTATCCCAAAGCTAATCAATATCTAAAGCCTTCCTTGAGGTCTTAGTCCCCAAACATCTTTTGAGACTCTGCCAACACGCAACTGATGGTGTCTAATTCCCTTGTTATGAGCTCTAGATAAGTGTTTGCTCTGAGTGTTTCCCTCCCTCTCTCTCTCATCCTATTTCCCTTATTTCTACAGTTTACTTAATTATGTACTTATTTTATATTTAATTTATTCTGTGTATATTTGTGTATGCACATATATGCATGGGTGCATATACATGCCATAACAGGTATATAGACATCAGAGAACATTTTTGTGGAAATCAGTTCCCTCCTTCTGAGCTGTCAGCCTTGATGGAAAGTGTCTTTAATCATGGAGCCATTTCACTCTCTTGGTTATTTATTCATTTGTTTGTTTATCTTTACAAATGAAATCGCTGGTGGTTTAAAATACTTGAATCTTGGTCAGCTCTCACAGCTAAAGGTAATAATGAACACCAGATTTAGAAAAATTCCATCTGTTTTACAAAGGAAAAGAATGCAATATTGTACTTTGTTCATATTAAACAATGAGGAAAACCCAACAGAAACAGGTAAAGCTCTTTGTCACCCTGCCTCCTTTTCTGCCCATAATATCTGAATGAATATATATATATATATATATATATATATATATATATATATATCACAGAAGGAGGGAACTGATTGCCACAAGTTGTCCTCTGACCTCTATATACCTGTTGTGGCATGTATATGCACCTGTGTGTGTGTGTGTGTGTGTGTGTGTGTGTGTGTGTGTATACATGCACATAATTGTTTTAAATTTCAGGACAAACAGTGGTTTATCCATCCATGACTGAAGTAATAACAAAATCCAGCTACAAAATAACAAAATTCATTTATGGAGTGTGTAGCATAGCTGCTGTTTTCCGTAGAATCATCGAAACCCTACAGATGGATGCTTACCTGCCTTCCCCAAGTAGGGAAACAGAACAACAGACCATAAACTTATAGCTGACACTCCAGGAACCAGGCCTGGGCTCTAGCTACCTTGCTTTCAACCTTTAGTCTCTTCATTGCATTTCTCAGGCTACTTGAATTCTGCCACATTTTGTATTTATTAGTCAGCTGAACTTTTCTGTGACACCAAGGACCCTTCCAATAAAGAGTAGCATTTCTAGTCTTTTTAAAATAATTTATTATTGTTGTTAATATTATTATTTTACTTCTTTACTTTCCATCCCACTCTCTCCCCACCTCCTAGTTATCCACTCCTACAATCCTTCCCCTACTCTCCCTCCCCATACACAGGCTGGACCTAGGCCTCCACACATACATAGCAGATGTACAGCTTGGACTTCATATGAGTCCCAAACAACTGGAGTTGGGGCTCTCCCAAAAGCTGTTGCCTGTACCTGAGATATGATCTTTTTCACTGGGCTGCCTTGTCTGGCTTCAGTGGCTGAGGATGCGCCTAGCTTCAGAGACTTGATGTGCATGCCTAGGTTTTTACCTCCTCACTTGCAGATGCATTGATGAGTGAGACTGCCTCCATCTTAGGCTTGAAAAATATCTTACAATAAAGACAAAACTAGGTTCATTCCTGTCTATGATTAAATCTGTTTCTCAAGAACTGGGCTCTCCCCCTGTTCCCCATCACACACACACACACACACACACACACACACACACCTGTCACCTTAACTACAAATGTTTCTCTACTGCCTATTCCAGGAAACAGCAATCAAGTCTTTGTTTCAAAAGTTGTTGTAACCACCTTGCAACTGTACCTGGGTTTCAGGAGGTTGCTATGACTACCTTGTTATGGCTACCTTGTGCCCACCTTGCATGGCTTTGTTTCAGGAGGTTGTTATGAATGCCTTGTTGTGCGTATCCTCTGCTCCTGGAACCCAGTGTATTTTGTCAGCCAAATCTTCCATTCCGAAACCCCCTCCCCACGAGCTATTAAAACCTTGTCTTCCGCACGTCCAATGCTGACCTCTTGAACCCTGCCTGAGAGGAAGTCTGCCTGTGTACATGAATTTAAAAAAAAAAAACAAAACAAAAAAAAACACCTTGCTTTAATTAATTATCTGTTTTAATTAATTTGGCCATGATGATTTGGGTTGATGGTCTTCTCTTTGCATCTTTGGGATTAACAGTATCCCTCAGCCCTCCATCTCTCTGGCACTCTGTAGGGTATGTGATATTTTCACAGATGATGTACATTTCCCATATCAGTTGCTACTCTAATGAGCTGGGTCTCTTCTCCTCATTTCGAGGTAGACTTCTCCACTATTTAGTTGCCAATGCTTTTCTCCCCCACCCCTGACACTCCTTTCCTTCCTCCTCCCCTCCCCCTCTTACTTAGGAGGTAGGACTCACTCTTCTTTTTTTAAAACCTCTGTCCCTCACATCTTCATCACCCATCTGCATACAGCCTTCTAGTGCCTCTAGAACTGCTGAGTGGGTCTCTCCTTGTGCTGAAGTTGGGGTACGTAGGGTAGAGAAAAATAGCAACCCTAAAACACTGTGGGGGGGCATCATTTACTTCCCCAACTAGAGCCCGGTTTCCATAGCAGACATTTGGATGAATAGAATTTAAGTTTTGCCAGAAAATTCAGATTGTATTCTGTGCTGAGCTTGGAAGGCAGGCCCCTAGCAGTAGTGTCTGACCGGCCATGGAAGGAGTCCTGCTGACTGCTGACTGGTCTCCGGGCCATACTTGTTAAGATGACCCAGCTTACTAACTTTCCAGGAGTTTCAGGTTAGTTCTCAGCAACCAGATAGCACTAGCTGCTGAGACTGGCCCCACACAGTATGAAATTTGTTCAATTAAGAGGTAACATACTCCCAGGGTTCCTGCATGCTCTGGACAAATTGTGGGAAAACAGCCACGTTCAACAGACAGAAGAGGCAGTGAGTGACTAGAAATGTCACCTTTGTGATCCTCTCCATCATTCTGCAGGAGAGAAAACCTTGTCATGAAGCCCTCATGTGAGCCAGAGGCACTAATCTGCTGACAGAGCTTTGGTCCGAGGCAGGGCTGTGCAGGCAGTTAATTATACCCAGAGTTAATTGAGTGGTCAGATTAACAGTCTGGTCTCAGGAGGTCTCAGAGAAGATTCCAGAAATCTAGGTATAGAACGCCCTCACAACAATGTCAAATGAGACATCATGTTCTTTGTGACCCTCCCTTTCAATTTGGGATGATGATTTCATTAATCAGGAGTCCTTCTCTCCTGTCATCCTAATTGACAGATGCTAATTAAAATAGCAAATGGAATCCTCTCAGGCAGTTTCTTCTGTGTTTCTTAGATGACCATTCAGTTTTTGACTGATTTAGCACAGCTCTTTCCCCTCCATTAACAGACAAGTTAAACTTTATATTCCCTTAAATTTTTATCACTCATAATTAGGAAGTGAAAAAATAATTCTGCATTTTACAACTTTAAAATGTAAAAGTAAATTGGGTACTCAGATAATGTGGGACAGATAGCTAATAGGATGGAAGTTAGAGTGGGGTGATGTTCCAGCATCACCCCTAGACCCTGGATCCCTCATCTCTCATCCCAGCAACCCCACCCAAGCCTGTCCACACAGCGAAGGGTCCTTGTAAGGCATTTGATTTTTATTCACTTTTAATTCAAAAATGACTTAAAATTTGAAAGTCTCCAGTAGTAAAATTAAAGAATTTAAACATAAAAATGCATAGAAACTTGCCTTCCTGGGCTTTGAACATGGCTCAGTGCATTAAAGTGCTTGCCATATAAACACGCAGACCTGAGTTCCCAGTCCCTGCATGCAAACTGGAAGCAGGGTGTGGTGGTACACACCTGTAATCCTATCGCAGGAAGAGCCTAAAGCAGAGGTTCTCAACCTGTAGGTCGAAACTCCTTTGGGGCAGGGGTGTCACCTACCAGATTTCTTGCATATCAGATATTTACATTATGATTCCAAACAGAAACAGAAACACAAATTACAGTTGTGTAGTAGCAATGAAACAGTCTTATGGTTGACAATCACCACAACCTGAGGAATGTGTTAAAGGGTTGCAGCACTAGGAAGGTTGAGAACCAAACCGGGCGTGGTGGCACACGCCTTTAGTCCCGGCACTCGGGAGGCAGAGGCAGGCGGATTTCTGAGTTCAAGGCCAGCCTGGTCTACAGAGTGAGTTCCAGGACAGCCCAGGCTACACAGAGAAACCCTTTCTTGAAAAAATAAAACAAACAAACAACAACAAAAAAAAAACAAAAACAAAAAAAGGAAGGTTGAGAACCACTAACCTAGTAGAGGGTTACTAGCCAGCCAGTCTAGTGAACTGGTGGGTTCCACATCTAGCAAAAGATGCTATTTCAAAAACTAATGTAGAGAGAAAGTTTTTTGTTTTTTTTTAAAAAAGACATCTGACCTCCATATGTGCAAGCGCACATATGTGTGTGTGCAAGGGCACACTCACACACATACACACCTCTCACCTCACAAAACAAGTTGCCTTTTGTTTCCTAGCCAAGGTGCTGCATTATTTCTATGCCCACACTATAAGAACACGGAGGAACACACACTCGTCTATACTCTACTCTCCTGAACAGTATACCAAACCGTGTAAATTCTCAGCAACCTATTAAAATGAATGGCTCAATTGTATCAGTCCTCTGCATCACACGTTCTTAGTGCTATTACATCTGTTTTTAACATTCAGATACACTCATAATGAGAAATTTGAGCACCAAGGATCAGCTGGTTGACACTTGAGTGGCCTTTCCTGAAAGTGTTGCTTGGTCTAGACGCATAGCAAAAAAAGTACGTTGTAAATACTGATCGCTTTTTACACCCAAAACACAGAAAAGGAAATTAGCTATGAATGAAATAATTCACATTAAATTAAAATATGCTCAGTAATTACCTTTAATGGTATTGATTTTCTTTGATACACATTTTCATTAAAATGCAATTTTAAGTTCTAGGCCAATCCATAGTTGTTTTTTTGTTCCTCTGAGGAGAAAATATTGGATTTCTATGGTTTATGTTTTGACTCTGGGATGAAATCATGCTCTTTGTCTCAGAAGACACACACACACAGCAGAGAGAGAGAGAGAGAGAGAGAGAGAGAGAGAGAGACTGGTAACTTTGTGGAGGACATATTCTGAAAGGAAAGGAGAAGCAGGACGGAGGGGAGGAAAACTGAATTTCTGATTCTCCATTCTTCCCTGGTAGGTGTCTTACCATTAAACCTCAATATTAACTTCCACATTCCATCTGGAAGAGATGAAGCACCAATGCAGGCCCCTGCAGTCCCAGTGCAGCTAAGGATTTTCACGATTGCCTAGGAAAATTCCTGCTCTCCAGGAACTGAAAGTGATCATGGGCCCCACTCACACAAATGTACCCTTGAGATGGCCACATATGTCTCAGGAGATGAGACGGCACATGTTCTTGGAAAGTAGCCCCAACTTGAAACTAGCAAAGAAGCCCACTCCTCCCTTGAATCACAAGTAGTCCCAGAGGGGCCCGGCCCTTGCAGTCTCTCTGGGACTAGAGAAAGCTCCAATGAGCATTTATATAATGACTTAGAAAGGACATTTTAAAATATGTGACTGCAGCTTTCCTCCTGTGTTCTAGAGTCCCATGATACAATTCTACAATTCGGGGGATGAGCATCAGGCCAGCTGCGGCCTTTCTTAGTCTGCCTGCGACTGAGGTGGTCCTAGAAGCAGGAAATGTCAGGAAAACTGACTGTCTCCAGGGAACCAGGACAATTAGGCATTTGACAAGAATTGTCTAGTTCCAATTCTAAGTATTTGGGGCTTCACTGAGTTATCATTACTTAGACACAAACCCATTCTTCTGTAGAAAATAAGGATAGTCCAAGATCTTTAATTTCGTGTTTCTGGCAAAGAATTAGTCAAAATTTTCCCCTGGTAAGGTAAGAAAACTAGCCAGAAGAAATATTTTAGGAGGATAAAAAGTTACCACTCAAGTATATAAATAATCATATTTAAATACACTTATCTCAAACTGTCCTAGTAACCTATCTACCTTCTATCCAGAAAAGGTAGCAGTCTCTCTACCCTTTCTTTTGATATCAGTTACACTTTCCTTCCATAAGCCCGACTTTATTACATTTCAATTTCCACATCTAGATAATGGCAGTGGTACCCTATAGTGACCCTGGGGCTTTGCCCTGCACAGCTCATGGCATACAGTCATTGATAATGAACAGAGAACAGGTAGGTTAGAGAAATGGGATCAAAGCTCTTAGGTTAAGATTCCCTTCCACTTGCTATGCTTTAGTGGGCAATGACTCAGCCCACTGCCACCTCACAATTCCATATCTAGCGAGTAGGACAGTAAAGGTGTCTTTGGTCACACAGTGGAAGTCAGGATTCATCTGAAAACTCTTCAAGGCTCAGGCTAGATGCTACAGCCACCAGAACAAATGTACTAAGAAAATTAATAAAACTTGAATTTATTAATGATTAGTTTATTAATCATTAATAAATTAGAGATTGAATTTGTATCCATGAATGTCCTTGTATCCAATAAAATAGAAGGGATTTGGAACTGGGGGTGCATTGTGCACTACTACCATGGAAAAGGAATTTCCCATGTAATCTTGGATTTTTCTGTCCCTATTTGAAAATATTTGACAACATCTGTAGTTTTGCTTCTATGATGGTATACACAATAATGATTGGTGTAACTACTGGGCCTCTTGTAAGATTCAGGGAAAGAATTTGCGTGGAGAAACTGCACAGAACCATCGCCAGGGTGTTTTGTATTTTGTGACTTCCCTTTCACAGAGCTTGAGGGCTATTAAAGAAGATGAAGGCACAGATGCGTGTTCAGGATCCAGGCTAGCATCCCTTAAACCTAGGTGGGTGTTTAAAAAAATGTGCTAGGAGCTGCACTCTGCTCCAAACCAGTTAAATTGGAATTACCAGAGAGAGGGACCTAAACTTTGATATACACTTTTAAAGCTCTGCAGGTGACCGTCAAAGGCAATCAAGACCAAGAACAGGTGATGCATGAACTTTGCTGCTTGTGGCTTAAGAACTAATAATAACCAGCTGCTGTTGGACTGCCAGCCATGGGGCTGGTTCACGGGCGACTCTGCTAAGACTGTGTGGTCGTACAGTTCTGGGTGGAGTACTGTACAATTATTTTACCTTGATCCTCACTCTAGGCTGGCAAGTGCTCAGTGACATATCACAAAGCAAGGTAGCAAGGCTCCTAAGAGTTGAGAGATGCGGATGGAAGCAAATTGAAGGGAACACTTGGCTCCTTAAGTGCTTCCTAAAGGTGCTCTTGTGTCTGAAGGAGAGATGGGAGATCACAGAGCCAAGACCTGAGTGTCTGAGTGAGAGTACTGGAGTGAATCACAGGTGAACGAGAGAGAAACTGAACGTGAATGTGAAGTCTTTGACTCCAGCAGTGAAAGACAATGGCACACATTTATTATTCACGATCTAAAACAAGAAAGTGTTGTGAGTCTCCTATAACTTAGATCAACTTCTTTGCCAACAGATGGCTTCTGAGGGCTGGTTTAGCTTTTTCAGATTGATGGTGGATATTTAAACTTGTATGTAGCTACATGTTAAAGCTACATGTTAAATCAATTGGTAGTTCCCCAAGCTTCTGCTCTCCCCCAGTGTTACTACAGAAATCATTATATTAATCTCCTTATTTGCCCTTGGGATTTCACGATGATGAAAAGAAATAGCAGCCCACGGAAAACTTAATTTGAGCTCCTAGGAAGAAAAGGGAGTAACTTAAGTCAAGGCAATAGTATTGTCAGGGAGGAAGATTCTGAAACAAGAAAATACTCTTTTTCTTATAGAAGTCCCGTTTTTCTGGGAAAAATCACACCGTTTTCCTAGGAGAGATTTCAACTCAAGAATTATCCAATAAATCCTGACACTCTGTGTCCTAATGAGCTACAAGTAAAACTGTCTGCCATAAAGCACCCATGAGGACAAGGTGATTAAAGAAAAAAGTTTGTGGTAACCCCCAAAATGAATCACACTCTAGACCCTGGCATGCTTCCTAATGTTCTCAGTGCCCTCCAGCACCATGACTGCCCCACTGAGGTGGGCGCTGGGTTCACAGCTGTCATGACTGCCCCACTGAGCTGGGCAGTGAATTCATATTTCTGCTTGATTTTATAATTCAAGCCACTGCCACCTCTCTATGAGGTTAGTTTAACAGCCCTGTGAGGGTTTTGATTGCAGGTAATAATGTTGACTCTAGCTTCTCCTACTGAATCTTAACTGCTTCTCTTTCCCCTGTGCACCCATGGACGAACTAGCCCAGGATTATTAAACAGTAACTTGTTTTTTTATCTTTGAGAACACTTTTCACAGCTCTTCAAAACTTCTGGTCTTTTTTCTCCACTTAAGCTCATGATACCTTTTTAACTAACTATTCATTCCATAAATTCTTATTAGCATCTCAAACCTGATAATATATTACAGCTTTCAGGCATATCAGATCTTTTGTGCAGCCTGTCTCCGAGAATTTTCTCAAGAATTGAAACACGAGAGCAAACAATGCCCTCTAATTTGTTGACAATTCTACTTTGTAAAACTTAGGGATGCAGCATGGGACAAGAGGGGATGGAAGAGAAAGGATAAGCAAGATGAAAATAATTTTTTAAAGAAAAGTTGGGGAGGTGGCGATAGCAGGTAAAAAAGATGTAGGCTCTATCCAGTGCTTAGTTGCAATGCTAATTTTCATGGAACAATTAAGACACTTAGAAATTACTGTGACCCTTGTTGTATGTCCACTTTGAAGAATATCCAGTCAGAACGTGGCAATCCATTGATGAATCTAAATGTCATTAAGCCCCATGACTCCTTCAGGTTCCTACGATGAGAACAGTTATCTAATGTCTCCTGGCACATATGCTCCCCAAGGAGAAGAGAATGCCTGTAGTCAGTATACACTCACCACCCAAAGATTACACCAATTTCCTTTTTAAAGAACTACCCTCTCCTGTACAGCCCACTTTGGTTAGTGGGATGGGAAAGCAGCTAACCAAAGCATTGCAGAATCCACAGTAAGCATGTGACCCAATGGTAACTACCATGGTTTCATTGTCAACCGTGTCACATAGGCTCAGATGTTTGAGCATTTAGTCCTCAGCTGGTGGCAGTGTTTTATCCAGTTGTGATACCTTTAGAAAGTATGTGAGGAATAGGACACTAGGGGTAGCAGTAAGGCTTATCACCCAGCCCTACCTCCTGGTCTCTGCTTCCTCTCTCGCCAGGATGTAAGGTGAGATATCTCAGTTGCACAATGCCACCACCCTGGACTCCCTTGTCACCTTGCCTCCTTCATGATGAACTGTACCCCCAAACTATGAGCTGAAATAAACCCTTCACCTTCATCCTTTACATTGTTTCTTTTCAGGTATTTGGTCATAGCAACAAGAAAAGTAGATAATACAGTAGCCAATGAAATTGCATGAAATTCTGTACCTTGCCAGTGGTCTGCACTTCATTTTTGGTAAGCAGCTTGTACCACACATGAATTCATTCATATTTTCTTTTCTTTCTCTATTTTTTCCAGTGCTGGGAATAGAACTTGGGACTCTATACTTGTCAGACAAGCACTCTACCCCTGAGCTAAATCCCTACAATTTTGGCTCACAGTTTGAAGGTGCAATTCATGACAAATCTTTGTAGCAGATATTTGAAGCAACTGGTCATAGTTTACCTGCAGTCAGGTAACAGAGAGATGAATGCTGGTGCTGAACTCAGCTAATGTTATCCTTTTTACCCAGCCCAGGAGCCCAAGCCTATGGAATGACACTATCTACAGTTAGGGTGGGTCTTCCCATCTTAATTAACCAAACCTAAAGAATCCCTCCTAGCTATGTCCAGAGAGTTGTTTTCTAGATGATTCTAGACCTTGTCAAGTGTGCAGTTAATATAAACCACCATAGACATCAGCCCCACCCCTTTTAAAACAGTCAGCATAATAGAAGGCAAAACTAAGATGTAGAAGGCAAGAGAGAAGCCAGGACCTGGTGACATCATTTGAATCTAGTAAAGCAATGCCCTAAACGTTACATTATATGAACTACTAAATCACATTTTTGCTTATGCCAGTTTGCAGTGGATGCTAGACTACTTGTGACTCAGTCTAATATGGTCAAAACCTATGTTCTATTTACTTACATTTATTCTTTGACATTTTCATGGATGTATATAATGAATTTACTCCCCCCTTACTCTTTCTCAAGCCCTCTCTCTCCCACTTTATTTCTTTCCATAGAGCCTAATTTAGTAACTTGTACATAATAGACACTCATTAAACACACATGAAGTTCGATTAATGTTTAAATGTCCCTATCAACAATGATATTGTTGTTTTTTTATCTCAACATCATTTGTAGAATATCCAATTTTCTTAGTCACCAAAGGAGTCTGTGTCAATGCACTGAGAAAAATTCAAAATGCGTCTTCAAATAAAATTGAGGCCTCTCATTACTGTCCATATAAATATCACCCAGAACAAGAGGAAAATAACTATGTAAGGTTGTCAATTTTCTTTGAATTTGACCACATGCGTTCATCACCAATAGACATCATCCCCTCCTCACCATGCTTCCTACCAACATATCCCAAAGTGAATTTCCAAACATTCTTGAATGTGCTGCTCTACCATTTAAACACTAAGACATTTTATATTTGCACTTTGCAAATTTGGATTCCTCTAACAGTAAATTGCCCGATACATTAAAATATATATATATATATATATATATATATATATATATATATATCCAGAGACTTCCAGCTAAACTTGAGAAAGCTTTCATTTCATTGGTTTTGACTTTTTTCTTGCTTCTTTGTAAAGCAGAGCTACCAATAGCTCAGAATAGAGTGGCCACAGTGATTCAGCAATGAGAAGGCAGTGGTTCAAGATATTAAATATTAGTATCATCAGTCTGTAAATATGATATAGATACATTGAACACCAATTTGTTTACTAAATCCCAGGGCACTATGCGACAGAATTTTTCAAGGGGCACATTTAGGAATAACAAGAGTATTGCACTGTGTATAGCAAGAGTAGAGTCTTTTTAAAAACACCACATGAATAAGAGATCCATAAATGGATTAAGAAAAACCATTGGTGATTTATAGTATATTATACAGAGAGAGGGGAAAAAAAGAGAATGCTGAACTTTATCAATCTGTGTTTGACCCATAAAATCTTGTATTTATGTTCTTTATCTGAATGTAAAATAAATCTAAAAACTCTCATAAGGATTTTGCTGCTGAGGGCCTGAAAATGCTCAGCAGAAGGAAGACATAAATAGAAATGCTTTTATTTCAATGCACACACATCCATAGATACAGGGTCCTGGAAGTTATGCCCTCATCTCTCACCCATTTTCCTGTCCAATTTGGTTCTTAGTGGTACAAAAGTACAGAGCCAGATACCCTGAAAATTAATCCCCAGTCTTCTAATAAATAATATGGATCCTGAGTGTGTTTGTTTGTGAGCATTGTGTGCATGTGAGCACACATGTGTTTGCAGGTGTGCTCACTCATGCTTGCATGTGTGGGAGCCAGAGGCCAATATTAGCTGTTGGCCTAGGATCTCTGACTGAACATGGATCTTGCTATCTGCGATAGACTGGCTAGTCAGTGGATGCAGCCTGGAGCATGTGCATGGCTATGTCTGACTTTGACATGGAAAGTGGGGATTTGAACTCCGTTCCACCTGCATGTGTAGTAAGTATTTTTGTGTGGTAAGCATTTTACCCATTGGTCATCTCCCCAGACCCTGGCCCCAGGACAGCAGTCTTGAATGCATCATTTTACCAACTTGGCTTTAGACTCTTCATCTATAAAAACAAGGTTTAGATTTAACTGTAAGGACTCTGCTATCTCTATAATCATTTGGACTTAGCAAGCAAACCCTGCAGGACAGGCAGTAGAATCTCCTCTGTGTCAAGGAGTTGGGAAATGAGAGAATCCTCAGACATATTTAACCCAAGGTGATTTGGTTATGCTAAAGAGCTGTGGATAAAGGGCCATCCTGTGGAGAGAATGGAACAACGCACCAACTAAATGGTTAATAAACTAAACGAGCATACGCACAGCACCATCCAGGCTCCGAGGGTTCTCTTCCCTCTCTCTCTCCTCTCATTCTTCCTCTCAGCTCTCCGGGATGTTACATGCTGCAAAGACTGGGGAAAAATAAGAGTTAACTTTACTCCTTTGTGATTGACAGTGCTGCGGGCTATGACAAGCAATCTTTCATTGCTCAGCTAGATAACAATGGAAACAAGACATCTTCTACTTTTTATCAAATACAATGTTTGCCATCTCTTGTTAGGGAACATGATACAATTAAACCACCAATCTTACCCACATCTTCCTCTCCCCGACTCACAACTTATTCAAACAGTGTTGGCTGATACTTTAGAATCTCTTAGGCAGCATACAACATTAAAATTGTTTGCCTTACTCTGTCCTGTGTCCAACTTCCAAATTAAAAAAAAAAAAAAGTGAAGGAGAAAGAGGGTTTTTCTTGATTGCAAATTCACCAGGGAGGTTTTGAATTTTTTTTTCAGACAAATTGCTTTAGGTATATAGACTTCGTAATTTGTGTGTGGCTAATTGGATTGCCTGATTAAAGGACATAGCCGGCATTTCAAGGTAGCAGTTGCTGGACTGGGGTGCTCTGGTGGCTGAAAGGGCCTCTGGTGTGAAACCCTACACCTCTAACTTGATGAGATTAGTGATGTGCAAACTAGAGGGAAATCACAAGACTTCTCAAAACAGGGTACTGGTAAGGAATCCGCAGGGTCCTCTATGATTCTTCAGAGGCTATATCCTGAGTCTTACCCTTGATTTAGGATCTGCATTCCAGGTGCCTGTACAAACAGGAGTGCTCTGACAGCACTGAACTCTAATAGGTTCTCCATTCAGTCACTCAGTCACTCAATCAGGTACCAGTAAGGTACGTTTTCCTATCTTTATTATACTATCTGTGCTGGTTAATAATGATTATCAACATCACAGACTGTAGAGTCCTCTAGGGGACAAGCCTCTGGACATACCTGTAAGCGACTATCTAAAGTGGGCTAATTAAGGCAAGAAGACCTACCCTAAATATGGGTGTAGTGTTCCATGGGCTGGGGTCTCTGGACTGAACAATAAATAAGGAGACAATGAGCTGAGGGCTAGCATACCTGTCTTCCTGCTTCCCGACTGTAGATACAAGGTGAGCAGCTAGCATTCAGTGGTTACCATGCTGCTGGATCTTCTCAACCCTGATGGAATGACCCTCTAGAACTACAAGAAACCAACCAACCAACCCCCAAACCCAGACACTTCTTCCCTTCCATGTTACTTGGTCCCAACAATGAGAAAAGTAACTATCAAACCATCTTATCTTAACTTGAACAGTGTTGACATGCTAAACCAATAGAGTTAAGAGAGGTGTTTCACTTGAACTTTTACCCCTAAGGTTTTGATGATGTAAAATGTCATGTGGTTTACTCAAATTCTGGAGGCTAACACTCAGATGAGAAGGTAGCACACACTCACGTGAGAATGTGGTGCATCCAATTGTGAACCTGTTCCTTTTTCTTTTACCCTAATTCCTAGTGTCTCCACATAAGTGTCGAGGGAACACAAAACATTACCTAAAGCAAAGCTAAAATTGAATGTTTTAAATTTTTATGTCAGGAAATGCAAAATTAATTCTCTCCTTGAGATATTGTTCATTAATACTGTACTTAGAGCAAGCTATAGTTTTAATGGCCTAATTCAAAAGAGTGGAAAATTTTATTTTACTTAATTTAAATCATTTAGACGTATGAGCTATTTTATTTCCACTGGCACTTTTTTTTTCATTAAGTGTAACAGGGAAAAAATGATCTGACACTCTCTCTCAGAACATAAACCCTTGCTGGACTGAAATAGAGTTGAGCTTCTAAATGCTTATGACATAATGAATCAATGTATCGGGAGAGAGGGCCATCTGAATATTCTCAGGAATGGGGATGCTCAAATGTACATGATCGGGTCAGAGAGAAAGCAGAACGTGATGGGGCTTTGCCATCTCTGTGTGAATTGCCCATTTGGAATAGAGCAAAATGGCCAGCAGCTTCTGAGAGCTCCACAGTTTCAGCAGCTGAAGGCGGCGGTGATGCTCAGGAGTGCCGTGGAGAAAGCACTTGCGGCAGAGACTGACAGAGGAAGAATTAGAACAAGACATTTTTCCAAGGATCAACTTTTAATCAAGAGATAGTCCCCATATGTTCTCAGCATTTCAGGGCTATAGTTTAGGGGGTCTGAGTATATTGCTGGCCAGTCCTGTCACACCTGGCCTCAGTTTTCTCATCTGTGACATGAGTGTGCTCTGGGCTGAAAGGACCCAGTGGTTCCTGCCAGCTTTGCCTTCTATTCCAGGGTAACACAGTTCCCGGGAAATAGAATGTCAGTCACAGTTAAAGGAAAGCCTAAGAAACAATCACTCATGTATCAACTCTCTTATAGATAAATAGCTCTATACTGAAAACTACTCATGGGATTTGTCTGTATTTCAGAATGTACACAACTCAAAGGCAAACAGCATATATACTCCAACTACACAAGTCACTGTTTTCAGTATTTCTTATGAATACTGCTATCCTCTGTCCCACTCGTTTCTGCTCCAGATGAAGCAGCCATAAAGGAATAAAAGCACATAAGTTTCTAAAATAAACCAGAAAGCAGTGTTGGTGTCAGCCATTGCTTTTTCTTTTTCTTGGATATTTTCTTTATTTACATTTCAAATGTTATTCCCTCTCCCGGTTCCACACTGGTTCCCACCTCCCCCTACTTCTATGAGGGTGTTCCTCCACCCACTCCCACCTCCCTGCCCTGGCATTCTCCTACACTGGGACATCGAGCCTTCACAGGACCAAGGGCCTCTTCTCCCATTGATGCCTAACAAGGCCATCCTGTGCTACATATGTGGCAGGAGCCATGGGTCCCTTCATGTGTACTCTTTGGCTGGTGCTTTTGTCCCTGGGAGCTCTGGGAGGTGGAGTCTGGTTGGTTGATATTTTTTTTTCCTATGGGATTGCAAACCCCTTCAGCTCCTTCAGTCCTTTCTCTCTAACTCCTCCATTGGAGACCCGAGCTCAGTCCAATGGTTGGCTGCAAGCATCTGCCTCTGTATTTTCAGGCTTTGGTAGAGCCTCTCAGGAGCTATATCAGGCTCCTGTCAGCATGCACTTCTTGGCATCCACAATAGTGTCTGCATTTGGTGACTGTATATGGGATGGATCTCCAGGTGGGGCAGTCTCTGGATGACCTTTCCTTCAGTCTCTGCTCCACACTTTGTCTTCATATTTGTTCCCATGAGTATTTTGTTCCCCTTCCAAGAAGGAGTGAAACATCCACACTTTGGTCTTTCTTCTTCTTTAGTCTGTGAATTGTATCTTGAGTATTTGGAGATCTGGGGCTAATATCCACTTATCAGTGAGTTCATACCATGTGTACTCTTTTGTGATTGAGTTACCTCACCCAGGATGATATTTTCCAGCTCCATCCCTTTGCCTAAGAATTTCATAAATTCATTGTTTTTAATAGCTGAGTATTACTCTGTTGTGTAAATGTACCACATTTTCTGTATCAATTCCTCTGTTGAGGGACATCTGGGTTCTTTCCAGCTTCTGGCTATTATAAATAAGGCTGCTATGAACATAGTGGAACATGTGTCCTTGTTATATGTTGGAGCATATTTTGGCCCAGGAGTGGTATAGCTGGGTTCTCAGGTAATACTATTTCAAATTTTCTGAGGAACTGCCAGACTGACTTCCAGAGTAGTTGTACCTGCTTGCAATTCCAGCCATTGATTTTCTAATAGCAGCAGTTGTTTCTTCATCCTAGACAGAGCAAATATACTAACTGGATCCAGAGTCCAAGAGTAAGAATGGAGACACCGTCACTTCTCCATAGCAATTTTTCTCTGCAACATTTAGCCATTATTAGACCATCATGCTCATTTTTAGAAGATAAACTAACCTTAGTAGTAAGATGCAGTGAGAAGAGAGAAAACTCAAGCCAATGTAGCTATTCAGAGAAAGGTTAAATATAGGATCGATTTAAAATAAATGTACCTACCAACACAAAGATGCTGTGTAACAGGAAATGTAGGATTCTGAATCAAGATGTGATTTATAGCTAAGAGCAAGACCACGGGACCCAGACCCTCGAGATGTGAACCTTACCCTCATGCTTCCAGCTGTGTGGCTTGAGTAAATTATTAGAGCTTTCTGTCTCAATTCCAGGCTTATATATTCAGTTGCTTATTCAACCATCCTACCTATATGTCAAATTTAGCATGTCCCAAATCAAGTTCCTTACGTCCACCTGCCCACCCAAGTTTGATCTCCACAGTTTTCCACTTCTTGTTAAAAGAAAATTGTTTGGGCATCATCCTGACTCATCCATTTTTCCTCATAACCCACATTCAAAACATTAACAAAATAATATTTGATCTTCTAATTAAGGTAGAACACACCTAAAATCTCAGTACTCGGGAATTTAAGCATAGAAATTCAAGGGCAGGCTTGGCCACAGAGTAAAAAAAAAACAAACAAAAAAAACAAAACAGAGAACAATAACAACTCTAATAACATTGCATTAGCTTAGTGTGGATGCAGCAATATAAAATAAGATGGAGGGATAATGACACTAAGGGACAAAAATAACGATGCTTGACAAACCTCAAGGAATCATATTATTTTGTAGCTAGCTAAGATCGTACACAATACTTATACTATTATGAATATATTCTTAATATATAGTCTTAAAAGAAGTTATGCTACTAAAGCTGAAAATGCTCCCCACAACAACCATGAATTAACAAAAACTACAGTACCATGATGAGAAATCTCCTTTAGAATAGTTGGTCAATGTAGTTTAAGTGATTCCTAAAACAATATAGACTGCTGCTGTTGTCTCTGGCTGCCTCTTAGAAATTGAAGGTGGGGTTAACTCTCAATCTTAAAAACATCACACACTTAGGACATGGGACTCTCATCACTCAAGCTGGATCTGACATGAAAACCTCCTTCTTGTGATCTAGCCTCCATGGTACCATAAAATACTATGGAAATTTCCAAGCAATTAATAGTCCTACCCAGCCATGACATCTGTGAAATTCAACAATGACCAGCATGGCAAGATAGCTGTAAAGGTGCAGCAAACGGTGCTTGGATGTTAGTAACAACCAACAGCTTTCTAATTGGACATAAGTTTCTCTCAATAGAAAGGAGACAATGTCTGATACTAGACATTTAGCCAGCTTCCTAAGATGAGTGAAGTCATGAACCTTAGAAAAGAATCTGCTACTGCCACTTTGCTAGAGCAGAGTAATTCCTTACTACTTAACCTATCTACAAATAGGTGTAACCATCAGTCTCATCAAAGAAACTTTCTTTACAGAGAATGGAGAACATCACAGGAAACCATAAATGGACACAATACTGAGATCAATGGATTGTGGGGAATCCAGCCCTGTTGGATACATTACAACTCTTACATCTAGGGCTAAGGAAACATCATGGAGGAGGGGATGGAAAGATCATAAGCCCTAGAACACCAGGAAGTCTTCGTGAAACAGTCTCTCATATAAATGGCTGTGTAAACAAGATCTCAATAGTGGTAATATCAATAGCCATGTTAATTAAAGAAGGGAGAAAATCGCACAGGATCAGAGCCCTGGACAAGGAACTGTAGGCAACTGATGAGGACTGAGAGATGTAGAGTTCATCTCCCCAAGGGATGAGCCCATTAACTGGCTATCCAATACAAAGTGGTTGGCTCTGAAGCCATATACATACACACAAACAACAAGAACTGACTCTGCAGGTTGTATTTACACATGTGTGTCTCTATATACATATACATTCAACATTAATAATGAGGGAAGGAGAGGCTATCGATTTTAGACAGATGGAAGGATTCAGAGGGTTTGGAGAGAGGAGAGGAGAGGGAGAACATGATATAATTATCTTTTAATTTAAAATGTATAAAAAATTAAAAATAAAGATAAAAGAAAAAGATAATATTATATTTTAAATGATTTAAGGCACAGTAAGTAGATTGGAAAGTATTAAAATGGAATCCAGATCAAGAGAAGGAGAAATGAAATCTATTAAGGCAGGCAGTAGGCAGAGCCCAAGCAAAGCTAACCAAGGGTCAGATGAAGTTCTAAACTCATCAATTGAAATAGTGTGATGGGACAAAAGTAACTGCTGTCCACTCCAGGGAGCGCTTAGCAGTTTGTCCACAGTGTCCTCCTCTCTGCTGGCCTCTGGGACAGAAAGGCCAGAGACACATGGACAGATTCTTTTCAGGGTACATTGTGTCTGGATGACCACAGGGGAGAGGAAATAATGAGCAGGGATTATACCAACCAGAGAGAACCAGGCAGAAAAGGCTCATGAACTTCAAGGAACCTCTAAACTACAGTGTGTGTGTGTGTGTGTGTGTGTGTGTGTGTGTGTGTGTGTGTGTGTGTGAAGGCAGTGGTAAGCAAGCAGAGCTATATGTCACAACTCCTTTATGGCAAATCTGTATGGATCTCCATCAACGTGTGTAACCCCTGCCCACATTCTTTCTCGGATCACATTAACAGAACCACATGTAACCTTCCATGCAGCAAGGACTAAAGGCAGAGTACTTTGTGCTGTTAAAGTTTTCACAAGGGATAGTGTTTCAAAACATAGGACCAGTGTGTGAGAGGAGGAGGGGAGGAGATGAAACACAGTTGTTAGTGGTCACTGTGTCTCTGAATATCATAGAGGACATATTTGGAGTAAGTAGCCCAGGCGTAAGAAGGCAGACTTTGAACTCTGAGGACCCTGGAGTGTCACATGGGATCATTGGCTTTAGACTTACCAAACCTGGTTCTATTCCTGATTCTACCTCTTACCAATACTTTGGTTTTGTGGAAGGAATGTAAACCCTTTAGAAATCAGCGTGCTGGTGCCCATCTTATTTGGATAATCCAATTGAAAGGAACAAGTAAAGTGACTGTGGCTGTTCTTAGGGCATCATGTGTGCTCAAGCTGATTGTGCTACAATTTATGGGGATGTTCCCCAAGGAATGGATATCTAATGTAGCACTTTCCTCAGAGGTAAATATAGAAAGTAATCCCCAGGGTATCTGCAAGAAGACGCATCTCAAAGAAATAGGCCACCCAGACACACAGGCGTTCAGAAGCCAGTTAGGTTTCCACAGTAGCCTGTCTTCTACAAAGTCATTTCCAGAAGGCTTCCTACTCTCAATGTTCATACTAAACCAGAGGCTAATTTCATATTCTTGCTTATTAAACATGTATTCTCCTTACCTTTTAGAACTTCTTTACACCTTCTCCATTCTTGATGATGGAAGGCAACCTTCCTTTTCATGGGGCTAAGGTGTATTCCTTAATTCTGAAGTAGAAACAAGCAGAAATGTATTGTATGTTATAATAATAGAAGCAGTCTGTGGTTTGCTTTATTCTCTCCTTTGAAAATATGCAAAAGCATCTTCTTTTTCCATTTCAATTCTTAATTTGCTTTCTTTCCAAGTTAGGCAAGGATTCCCCTGAGTTCCTGCTCTCCTGATGTGTGTGTGTAAAATTTAGAAAGTGATTAGAAAAAAAAAATTTTTTTACTATGAAAAGCAATCAGAGCTAATACACATAAGAACTAATTACCGTGGAGATGGATGATGTGTTTTGGTAGCTAATCATATTTTATTTGTTAAGGGTGATGCATTCTAAGTGGCTCCATCTTGCCTTCATTTAAATAGAAAATGAAAGAAATAATCACTGGGCAGAAACATCCAGTGACGATCATCCCAGAAACCTTGTAAACCTTCAAACCCAGGTTTCTAGGTGGACTGGAATTGCTTGCATTCTTGGTTAAACTTTAAGCCCCTGGGAACCTGTGGTGTGGGAAAAGATGCATGTGAGTTTCAAGTTCATGTGGGTTTGTTTCCCCTTTACACACCAGTGTCTGGTTCCTATGCAGAAATGGCTCATGGAGTTTAGTAAATCAATAATCTAAATTATGCTGTGTAGGTAACACACCCTCTCTACAGTGGTTACAAGACACCTGTTTTTGCCTCCTCCTGCTTGGCCCACCCCCAACCCATGAAGTTTCAAACTCACTTTTTAGTCTTTGCATTGATGACCACCTCAGTAGCATTTCAAGCTAATTATCCTCTTGCTTTCAAAACATGATGACTTGTTGGTTTTAAACCAATAGGTTTTTGTTGTTGTTGTTGTTGTTGTTGATTTTGCTTTTTTTCTGGCTTCTGCTGCTTTCCCTCAGAATTGCTTGTCAGCCTTTGCTCTTTGTTTTCTTTAGATTTTTGTAAAAGTTGTGTGATGTGACTTTTAACAAATAGCATTTTAGATGCAGCTAGTGGTTTTCATCTTAGTAGGAGAAGCAATGGAATCTGTCATTTTCTCCCCCTGCAAAATACATTACCTCTTCTCTTTCTGCAATCTCTCTTTCTGCAATCTCTCTCTCTCTCTCTCTCTCTCTCTCTCTTTCAGTCTTGATCTATCTTCCTCATCATATTTTTTTTTAACAATTACATAAGTATTATTCAGGAGCTGAAAGTGGTAGCTCATGCCTGTAATTATAGTACTTAGGAGGCTGAGGCAGGAGAATTACGGTGAGTTTGAGGCCATCCTGGACTACATAGTAAGTCCCAGACAAGCCTGGCTACTAAGATCCACTTTCAAAACAAACACATTCTAAAAGTATTACTCATGACTAAATTATATAGCATGCCACATCATAATTTCTTTATTTATAGTAATAATAGCTGCTATATCAAATCTAAGTGGCTTAAGAGTACCGGTTCATTTCTTACACACAGAAAGTGGATTGCAAATGTCACTAGTTCTTGTAAGGATCTCTACAGATGATTCAGAGATGCAAACCCCTCCCACGTTGCCCTACTTTCTGGTGTCTTGGAATCCCCTGTTAAATCTTTCATATCTTCAAGGAAACCAGAGATAGATTTGGAGTATCTCTGAGATAGATTGGGAGTGGTATGTATAATCTTCACTTATTTCTCCTTGGTCAGATTCAAAGAATAAGCACAACCAACTAGCAAGAAAGGTTAGAAACAAAATATCATTTTGCAGGAAAATAACAGCTGTGGGGTTGGTGCTGTCCCTGCCATCCAGTCAACATCTATGCACTTTGTTCTCCCTCCCACAGATAAACAATCAGTCCCTTCACTAGGGCAATAACCCAAAGGCACACTGCATCCCCATCAAAGATCAAGACCCTTAGGTAATGCTCAGAATTCCATCTCTGGCTTTTCAAGATCAACAGCCCATGAGCCAAACACACAAATAATACTCTGCCATCCCCCCACCCCAACTCTAATACAATCCTACAGACTCAATAGCTACTGGGGAAAGCAGGGAACGCAGAGAGGAAAAGAGAGCTCTCAGCAGTTGTTGGCATATTGCAATTATGGAATCCTTGCCCGCGGGCAGTAGTTTACTCCCCTGGCACTGGGTAATTCCTAGCCTGGACCTTGACTCTCTTTTCCAGGACCGCATCCTCATTCATTGTTTTTCATGGCTCCTGAATCCACTTTATGGGAATTTTTTTTTCCTTGTTCATTATTTTCTATTGACACATCAGAAGTGTTGGTGCGCCTACCTTTCTTTTTTTTTTTTTAAGAATTATGTGGGTTTAAAAGATCATTTTCAACTAGAGAATCACTTACTATTAATCAAAACTTTTCGGGGTGCTTTCTAATTTTATGATGCATTTGACACAACTCCCTCAAACAGTCATCAGACTTCTGCTTTCCTGGCTGCCAATCATTTTCACCTCTACTCAAAGTTTATTCCCAGGTATATTTCTCAATTCTGGCTTCATTTCCTCACCTTCATTTCGCAACTCAGGGTAACTATCTGTAAGCCAAGATAAATCTACCTCTCGGGTAGGAAAGTCAAGACTTTAATGGAGTCTTCACTGTAGCAGTAGGAAGGTCGTGTCCTTAACAGGGATTTTTGCTACACCAGAATTGTTCTGGCTAAGTGGGAATTCTTCAAGTCTCTTCATCCTTCATCTTCTAATTCTCCATCAGGTATGTAAGCCCCCTTTATGTTTAAACACCCCATTCTCCTTGTTGTATTTTTCTTAAAGAAATTGTTCCTGGGTCCACATTCTTCTGTCTCATTTGGGTCTAGTGGCTCTCTGAGACTCTTGCACAGTTAAACCAAAATCTGTCTTTTTATTCATCCTGGAAAGCAAATCTCCTGTTCCAGCTGATGTTTTAAAGCTCCTCTTTCCTGGATCCCATTGTGGGGATCTGGGATCTTATTTTACTCAACACACAAAGTAATACATTTGTCTGATTTTGTGATGTGGAAGTTAGAAGACAGAAACAGACTTCAAGGTCATAAAGGGCTTTAATAATTACAGCAAAGCAAGTACCCTAACTGTTCCTGTTGTACTAAGTCCTAAGAGGATGATGTGGAGAGACTCAGGTAGATGCTGCGCACACTATGGCTATAAGCTGCTTTGCAGTAAGGGAATGCTGAACTTGCATTTTATTGCTGATTTTTTTCCAACTTTTATTAGATAATTTCTTCATTTACATTTCAAGTGTTATCCAGAAAGTTCCCTATACCCTCCCCCCTCCCAGCCCTGCTCCCCTACCCACCCGCTCCCACATCTTGGCCCTGGCATTCCCCTGTACTGGGGCATATAAAGTCTGCATGACCAAGGGGCCTCTCTTCCCAATGATGGCCAACTAGGCCATCCTCTTCTATATATGCAGCAAGAGACATGAGCTCAGGGGGTACTAGTTAGTTCATGTTATTCTTCCACCTATAGGGTTGAAGACCCCTTCAGCTCCTTGGGTA
>LR749967.1:338007-348231 GCA_902729485.2 Mus minutoides
TTCAGGTATCACACCCATAATTTTATTTGCACCGTATGAGTATGTGTCTTACCACATACTGTTGCTATTCCCATGGAAGCTGCAGTAGTGGAAGCATAGGTAAAGAAACTCCTACAAGGATAGCAGGGTCAGAAGTTGATGTGGTCCGATTCCCCACCAGAGCTCCATCTATGGCCTCTTACAGCCCTCGGTAGACACGAGCTTCAGAAGTTACGAATCCTTGGACCAGAGGCCACAACTGCCAAAAGAGAAAGAAAGGGTTTGCTTTCCCTGCAGTGGTGGTAGGATTAGGTAACTCTTGATTAGAACCTGTTGTTTGCCGGGTTCATTGTTTTAGAGATTTATATATGTGATATCAATTTGTTCTCACAATTGTCCACGGAGAAAGGCTTGACTTTATGATTAGGTGGGGAACTTGTGCCAGAAAGGTTACATCATCTGCCCAAAGACACACTAATAAATGTCAGAACTCCGGACTAAAAGGTAACATCTGTTTAACGTGGGGGATCTCTATGAAATATTTTTGGATGAAAACATAAAATGTACAAATGTACATAAGACCTACCTATGTAAATAATGACATTCCTATATAGAAAAATAAGAAGGGACCCGGGTACTGTGTGGAGCACGTTGTCCCAGAACGTGGAAGATGAAGGAGGAGGATCAGGAGCTTAAGGCTAGCCTCAGCTACATAGCTTTTTTGAGACCACCTCTCATAGATATTAATAATAAGAATTTAATAAAAATAATCAGAAGAATTTAATAATAATAATATAATTAATAATAAATAAGAAATGGAGTATTTTAAAAGATGCAAATGACATGTGTTAATTATTTTATTATAGAGAAAAATGGGAGTGAGATGAGCTCTTTATCAAGTCTTTGACCAGCATTCAAGATGCCTGCTTAGTTCTCTCCCTCCACATAAATCAGCAGTGATACATGTCTGTAATCCCAGCACAGGGAGGCAGAAGGATCGGAAGTTCAAGGTCTCCTGGGCTACATAGCAAATTCAAAGCTAGCCTGGAAGGCATGAGACCCAGACTCAAAGAGGTAGGGAGGTGGAGAGACAGACGGACGGCAGTGAAGAGTACTGACTGATCTTCCAGATGGCCAACGTTTAATTCTCAGCACTCACATGGCAACTAACAACTACTTTTAACTCCAGTTCCAGAGGCTCTGATGCACCCTTCTGGCCTCCATGGGCATTGCATCCACTTGATGCACAGCCATGCACGGATAACATCTATTCACATAAAATAAAAAATATATATATTAATTTATTTTGAAAGGGTATTTGCTGCCCTTGAAGAGGATCTAGGTTGCATCTCCAGTATCTAGATAATGCCATACAATATCCATAACTCCAGCTCCAAAAGATCTGGAGCTGTCTTCTGGTTTCCACAGACACCAGGCATGTATGCAGTGAACCTCAATACATGCATGCAAAACACCCATACATGTTAAAGAAAAATAAAATCTCTAAAGAAAAAAGGGAAATAGAGAAGTGACTAACATAATACTGCCCTCACACTGCATAGGAATAAGTCTAGTATATTAGTCAGGGCTCTTTAAAAAAAAACATAACCAATAGGAAGAGTAGACAGATGGGTAGACTTGGTAGAAGGATGGATGGATGGATGGATGGATAGATGGATGGATGGATGGATGGATGGAAAGATGATAGAAGACATATGATAGATAGATATTGATAGAAAGATGGAAGATAGAAGATAGATAGATAGATAGATAGATAGATAGATAGATAGATAGATAGATACTTATTATTAAGGCTTGGCTTGTGCAAACAATGGAAGCTGTAAAGTGCCACAGTGTGACATCAGCATCCAAGGAGGATGAGGAAAGCTGATGTCTCCAACACAAACCCAAAGGCTTGAGAACCATTAAAATAACTAATGATCTAAGTCCCCATCCCAGTCCGAGATCCAACAGCCGAGAACATACAAAAGTGTCTGTGGGAAGGAGAAACTACCCTTCCTCCACCTTAGTTGATATTCTACTGGTCACCCAAAAGACTAGATGATGCTTGCCACATGAGGAGGCAGATCTTTACTCTGCCCGCCCATCAGAGCATGACTTTCCCTGGAAACACCCTCACAGACACACGCTGAAATAGTTTTCTCTGGGAATCTCTTAGCGCACTCGTATAGACACATAAAACCAATGGATGCCCTTGAGTACTCCTTTTAAATTGACGAAGATTATTGACCATATTTGACCTTCATATACCTTCACACACATGACTTTCCCCACTTTTGATGCTACTACAGGTCCACCTTCCTCCTTTCTCTTGATAGTCGTACTTTGAGAAGAGTCAACTGTACCCAACCTAATACATACTCAACTCTGAAAAAAAACATTAAAAAGTCCTTAATGGTCCAAAAATTTTTTTTGTTTTATTAATAAGTATCATTTGGACCAGACTGAATGAACCCGGAGAGAAAGCACAGGCACTTGCCACACGCTCCATTCCTACACGACCACAGCCTCCACCTCCGCCACCGCTCTGCACTAGAGGAGGACATTTGTTATAATCCATGAAGCTATGGTGACACATCGCCATCACTCACAGCTCACTGTTTATCTAAGCCTCGTTCTTGGTGTTACAGTCTATACATTTGGGGAAAAACTGATGATGTGCGCCAGCTGCTACTGTCTATCACACAGAAGAGTGTCCCCTCCCTAAAAACATTCTCTGTCCTCCCTACTCACTTCTCCCTTCCCTGTCTCCCTGAAAACCACTCGTTTTTAAAAACTGTCTCCATAGGTTTTTTTTTCCCCCTCTTTTGGAATGTCAGAGTTATAATCATACAGATAAGTGGGTTTCTTTTTACTTTGTATTTATTTAATACTTTTAATAATCCCTCCACATTTTTTTTGTTTTGACAGCTTTTTTTTTCTTTCTCATTTCTTTTTTCTTCTTTATATACATGGGCACATTTAAATGCATGTGAGAGTAGATGATTGCCCATGTGTGAGTACACACACATGTAAGGCTGCATGTGCATACATGCACATATGTATGTAGAGGCCCAAGATTGATATGAAAAAATTTCCTTCGTCAGTCTTCAACCACCTTCTTTGAGTCAGGGTCTCTCCATCAAACCTAGAGCGGGCAGATAGGAGAGTCTCCCTGGCCAGCTTGCTTAGGGGATCTCCAGTCTCTGTCTTCTGAGGCTGGAGTTGCAGCCAGGCCACCACTCCCACCAGTATTTACACAAGCTGTAGGAGTCTAAACGCCTCTTGTGCTTGCATGGCAAGGGCTTTAACCATTGGACCATCCCTCCGCTCTGTGTTTGGCACTGTGTCTGGATCTACCATAGTTGTTATTGTCTGTTCTCCCACAAGCCGATATTTTTCTCTCTTGTGAGATGGCTCAGCGGGTAAGAGCACCAGACTACTCTTCCAAAGGTGATGAGTTTAAATCCCAGCAACCACATGGTGGCTTACAACCACCCATAATGAGATCTGACGCCCTCCTCTGGTGAGTCTGAAGTCAGCTATAGTGTACTTATATATAATAATGAATCCTTGGACAGGAGAGAGAGGGCCGACCGGAGCAAGCGGAGCCAACCGGAGCGAGCGGGGCTGATCAGAGCAAGCAGGGCCGAACAGGGACAGCCGGAGCAAGCGGGGCCGCCGGCCAAGCGAGTAGGGTTGACCGGAATGAGGAAAAAAAAAGTTCTGTCTATTATGAACAAAGCTGCTGTAAATATTGTTGTATTGATCTTTGTAGAGACATGACTTTTTGATTCATGTGGCTATATAGGATAAAGACTATGACTGTCTGGCTTATGTAATATGACAAAGTTCAGTTTTATAAGAAATTATTTAACTCAATTCCAACAAGACAAGAACCTTTCTTTTAAATGCTGCTGGCAATGACTATCATTCCCTTTCGTTTCAAATCTTTGCCAGCGCTAGGTGTTGAGGGTAATCTGTATTTTGAACATTCCATTCGCCGTTGCATGGGCCGAGCATCCATTTTTAGGAGCAGTTCCTCAGTGTGGTACGATACTGAGCAGCTGCCCTGCCATCTGTGTTTCTCCTGTGTGAAATATCAGCTCAGGGGTTTTATCAAACTTTTATTTGGGTCGTATATTTTTCCATTGTTGAATTTTGAGGGCAGCGGCTGCTGTTATACTTTGAGCAACAGCCCTTTATCATGTGCATTTTCTGCACATAATTCTGAAGTTTCTCTCCTTACTCTCCTTCCGGGATCTCTTGAACCACATCAAATCCAGACCCTTGTTTTCTCTCGGGCCTTTGCTGTTGTAGCTGTAAAGCCATCCCCACAATCAAGGTCGGCTCAGTTTTTCTCATACATGATCTTTGTCTGGCTTTATAGTCTGTGTCTTCATCTCTCTCTGCTTTGTTCGTCTGTTTGTCTGTTGTTTTGCCAAAGCATGCTGTCTTGATTATCGTAATGGTACAGTAAATATTGTCTGAAGCGTAAGAGCTGTCTGTCTTCCAACTTTGCTTTCTGAAATGTTGGGTTGGTTGTCTGGGATTATATTTGTACCTAACAAAGTTTAAAATTGCCTCCTTTGGGTTTCTGCTCAGGATTTCCCACACAGAGAGTGACTCTCTGTACACGCCTGTCTGTATCTGCCTTTCCAAGTTTGATGCAGTGGCATATTTTATTACCTCACGCTTCTGGTGAATCTAAAAAGACTTATGCAAGTCTTTGCACACTGTATTAAGAATCGAGTGACAGCTTCTAAGCTCTTAAAATGCTGCTTCCAAACCAGAAATTTTTAATTTATGTTTTAAAGAAAAAAAATAATCATTCAACTAATGAGGAAATAAGTGGTAAAATTTCAGTTAATGAAACAAAACAACTTAAAATGGTAAGAACGATATTAATGGGGACTAGCAGCAGGGGGCGCTCTCCTCCAGGGACAGTGTAGGTATTAATGGTAGTGATGGAAGCAGACCTCTTCTGTGCAGAACTATATAAATGAAACGGGATCTGTAGCTCACTAGCATGCCAGTGTTGAAGGGAGCGGAACTGCACGACTCATGTGCATAGATACACATGCACTATTTAAAGTGCAAATAATGACAAGCATTAAAAGCAAAAACTGAAGCATATAGAAGCTTTTTAAAAATTAATTTCTACAAGGAAGGGGAGACTGGATAGATGGCTCAGTGATTAAGAGCATGCACTGCTCTTCCAGAGAACCTCGGTTTGGTTCTTTGCACCTCTCCCTTCAGGCAGCTGTGAGCTGCTAGTCACTACATCACTGGGGAGTCTGGGATTTCTTGTGGTCTCTGAAAGCATATGGTGTGCAAACACAAGATGTGTACACATGAAGAAAACACACGCACTTTTTAAAAGGGAGAGAGAGAAAATGTTTCCCACAATAAATAAATAAATAAATAAATAAATAAATAAATAAATAAATAAATAAAATCACACTGGTAAGATATGCCTTCAAAATCCCAGAGGCAAGTTATTTTCATTTACATACATTCAGGCAAAGTAAAAAGAGTTTCAGCATGGCAAGGAACCAAATATTCACCATCAACATTTTTTTTTCTTAATAATTTACTAAGGACAATAAAGGCAGGTCTCAAATGTCCTCAGGAGTTAAATGAGAGTCAAAGGCCAGGCTCTGAGAGAGGAGTCAAGAGCTGGAACTGAGGAAGTTAGATCCCAGGGGAAACAGAGAGCATTGGATCCCATCTCCAGCCGCAGCACCCATGAGAAAAGCTTCCATTTGTTACACTTCTTACTGATGGAGACTGTGGAACACTTCCTGCGAAGACAATTCTAAAACTTTCATCATTTAGGAACTTTAAGTCTGGAGCAACAGTTCTCAACCTACAACCCACATGTTGTGGTGACCCCCAACCGTAAAATTATTTCATTCCCACTTCATAACTTTGTTACTGTTGTGAATTATAATGTGAATATCTGTGTTCTCTGATGATCTTAGGCAGCCCAGTGAGGAATCCCTGGTCTAGACAGTCCTTTCTAAAGGCCTCCACGCTCTAGCGGTCTGTGGGTGAATTTAATCAAGCAACGGTATTGGATGACATCCGCAAGGTAGGTGCTCTGTGCAAACAAATCGCAATTTCCTTCATCAGAACCAAGAAGACTTCCCAGAGACTGGCTATGATTTTTACCACTCTACATGAATACTTCCTCTAGAGTCAACTGTTCAGTGGAGAAATCCTGAGGAAGTCAGTGTAGTGGAAAGAACGAGAGGCAGTAGCCAGGTGAGCTGAGCAACCCTGTACACGATGATTAACCTCCATGGGTTTCTTTCCTTTTAGCTAACAAAAAATCATGATTCCCTCTCCCTCTCCCTCTCCCTCTCCCTCTCCCTCTCCCCTTCTCCTCTCTCTCTCTCTCTCTCTCTCTCTCTCTCTCTCTCTCTCTTTCTCCTCTCCTTCTCTCTAAAATACAGCAAAAGAGAATGCTATTTTGAGCAGCAGAAACCCTGCTGAGGTTCTGATGTGAAAACAGTACCACTCCAGCTCTCCAGAGCCCTCACTGGCTTGCCTGAAGCCTGTCTGCCAGCTTTTTTTGTTTGTTTGTTGTGAACAAGATAGTGAAATTGCTGAAGTCAGTAAGACAGTTCAAATCAAGTAGATCCAGTAGTGAAGCCGTGAGTCCAAACCCAACGACATACACCACCAAGAGACCAAGGGCAGCCACCTCTGCTGTAAACTGTGGGCTTTAGAAACCGGTAGCTTGTGAGCGTAAATCCTCAGCTGTAGCAAAGAGAAAGCTCTAGAGCAGGGTGTAACAGGCTGTGTGGCTCTGAGGACTTGAAGCGTGCAGGGACACTTTATGCATTCAACTCCATTTTGCTATGAACCTAAAACTACCCTGAAAAGAGTTTATTAAAAGGGTTAATTAATAAACAACTATTTGAAAGCATTTGGCACACAGGACAGATGTTAAAATGTAGTGTTTTAAAATAAAACAAGTTCAAATCATGGTGTTTTGTGTTTTGTTTTGTTTTGTTTTGTTTCTTGTCATCTTTTTATTGGTAGAAGTGCATTTTAAAGCCACAGGTCATTGCTGATTTGTAGACTTTACTTAAAGAACTTGGAGACCTCAAGAGCGTATACCATAATGTAAAAACCTGATGAAATTTTTGAATGGGCCCTCAAAACACTGTGTAATCAAATGAGTCTTGAGAGGCCACCAGGTCCTTTCAGAGGCTGAAATGTAGACACATCTGAACTGGCATTCACAGGGACTCAAGGACAGCAGCTGCTCCAATGTCTTGGTTCTTTCTTCTTGCTCAACCAAATACATTATCCAGCTTAACCTAACTCTGCCTGTTTTGATTGCTAAAAACATTAAGGACCCAAGCTTCCCACATCCTAACCTCTCTGTTTTTGAGGCATGGCCTGAAGACAGAATGCAACTCCAAAGCCTTCTAACTGCCGTTTGGTTCTTTTCTACAACAACATTGCTCTCATTGATAACAAATCAGAGAATCCAAGGGGCAGATGTCAGGAAAAACTGGGGAGGGAAGGGGAAATGAGACCAGAAAGGACGAGTTGTACGGTATGGTACGGTACGGTATGGTACAGTACGGTACGGTATGGTACTGTACGGTACTGTACGGGGCGGGGGAGCCCTGGAAACACGGCTAACACTACTGCTGCAATCGTCCGCATGTGACACCTAATGGCAGCTCAACATCCCCAAGGCAGAGCCATAAAACAGGCCCAAGGCTTGGAGAAGCCTGAGACCTGTGGGGTTGCAGATAATGGCTGGAATGAGGCCCATTACATGCCCTGGAATCCCGAGGTTGAAAAAGGGGGGAGGGTAGGGGGATTTGACCTATGACTCGCCCTGGAGTTCCAGAGAGTAGTTAATCCAGAAAAGCAATGTCTACTACTGGTGGAAGGGTGTTTCTCCCTGCCCCCCCCCCAGGACAAAACTGTTGCAAGACCTCACATGGTCGCTTCTCCTGTTCTCACGTCCTGTGCCTTGCGTCTGAAGGTGCCAGTAGAGCTTGGCTATGTCCGTTTAGAGATCAACCTCTTCTTTCATTTTCTTCCTAACTTATTTCTTATCATACCCAGCTTGAATATAACAAAGCAGACTTCAAAACCAAATAAATTAACCTTCATTATTAGCTTTTTACCTTATCAAGTGATACCATTAAAGAAATACAAATTCAAAGACAAAAAGGATCCTAGTATTCATGACCATGGCAAATTCATAGAAATTATATATGCTAGTGCCTTACATTAAGTTTAGATCATGCTACGTCAGACCATGTTGTTGGGTGTCCAGTTCATTTTAAGTGTTGCTACAAGCAAATGAAATGTTGTTAAAGGAAATTGTTTCACCTCGAAAACCTGTATTTGAAGGCCAGTAGACAACTCTAGGGTGTTATGAAATTAACAAGAAAAAAAGAAGAAAAAGAAAGAAATTACCAAGAGAAGATGGTTTCAGAATGCACACCAGCTCTGTACCACAGGCAAATGTTTCCTCATTTGCACCCCACCCAGACAGTAACCCTTTGGCCAAAAATTGGAAACTGCTATTTCACCATGCTTTAAATTGAATCAACTGGTCAATGATCATATATATATATATATATGTATATATATATATAACTACACAGACACACACACATATATAGTCATAATGAATCCCTTATTATGTATATTTAATATGTATTAAAGAAACAGCCAGTGCAATAGACTAGATTTGTAAACAGGGCATTTTTAGAGTAGAAAATTATATTGATTAAAAAATTCCTAGCATATATTAATTGTACATATAATGGGCTTCACTGGGACATTTTCATATACACATATGTTTTATCATATTTACTCCCCGTCATCCTTTTTGCTCCTCCAGCCATTCCCCGGTCCCTTTCCTCTTCCATCTAAGCAAGCTTCTCAGATTTTATGAACTTTTTAAAAGGTGTACTTACTTTTACCAATGAATTTACTTAGGGCTCCTTACAGGAGCATCAGTGAGTAACAGTTGCAAGAACATGGCTGCACACTACATTAAGAAAATACCTCATCCTCCCCAACAAACCATTAACTGCCAGGAAATCCTCAGAGAGGGGCAGGACCTCCTGAGCTCCTCCCCACTGGAACGTAGATGGGTCCTGTCTTGTGCTGGAATTGTGTAGGTAAAGAGCAAGCCCTTCTGAAAATTTCCCCGATAGCCCTCTCTTCCTCAGGCTCCAACATTCTTCCTGCCTCGTTTCCCAGGATGGTCCTCGCACCTTGGAGGTTGTGAAATAGATGTTCAATTTAGGAACGGACACTCAACAGTCACTGATTCTCATCTCTTTAGCCAGGTATGTATCTCTGCAGTAACCACCACCCACCGCAAAGAGAAGGTGTCTCTGACCGAAGCTGAAAGCAGTGCTAATCAAACCTATGTAGAACGCAATGGAACAGGTACATCATGTTCCTTCAGAAAAGGCAGCAACAGCAGCCTTCTCTCCACCAGAGCCTGGGACCTCACTGGCAAGGGGCTTTTGATCCAAGTGACAGTATCAGCCATGAAGTCTTCCTGCAGAGCAGGCCTCAAATCCAACAGATGGTGAATGGTTACTCTCATAACAATTACGGTACTATTGCAGGATCCATGAAGAGTTGGTAAGATTGGTAATGTCAGTTCCCCCAGAAAACTGAACACCACCTTCAGGCACCATGAAAGCTGGCCAGCAAGACGACGCTTCCAGATCCAGTCCAGCTTATTTAGAAGGTGAATGGCCCCAGATATTTTGTAGACTTCTTAATCTTTTCCTGTTTGCGACCCCTGAGAAATTTTTATGCAACAATGAGTATATAAGTAAATAAAACAGGTTTACAAGCCAAACTTTTACTAATAAAAATCATAAAGATTCTTATTTTAAGACAGTTCTTTGATATTCATATAATTTTATCATTTATTATTAAAGATGAAAGAAAAGTTGTGTTATCAAATGTGATGGGTTTTGTGTACTTAATTTTACATGAAGAATTAAATCTTGGCTAAGTAGTCGATATTGCAGTATATAAATTTATCGCTATTTGCAGATGACATGATAGTATATATAAGTGACCCCAAAAACTCCACCAGAGAACTCCTAAACCTGATAAACAGCTTTAGTGCAGTAGCTGGATATAGAATCAACTCAAACAAATCAATGGCCTTTCTCTATACAAAGGATGTACTGGCTGAGAAAGAGATCAGGGAAACATCACCCTTCACAATAG
>LR749967.1:350168-535550 GCA_902729485.2 Mus minutoides
GGAACTTTCTCTAGCTCCTTCCTTGGGAACCCTGTGTTCCATCTAATAGCTGACTGTGAGCTTCCACCTCCATGTTTGCCAGGCATTGGTATAGTCTCCCACGAGACAGCTATATCCGGGCCCTTTCAGCACTATCTTGCTGGCATATGCTATAGTGTCTATGTTTGGTGGCTGATTGTGGGATGGATCCCTGGCAGCCCCAGTCATTGGGTCCATCCTTTGGATTCAGCTTCACACATGATCTCTGTAACTCTTTCATTGTGTGCTTTGTTCTTAATTCTAGGAAGAGGTGACGTGTCCACATTTTGATCTTCCTTCTTCTTGAGTTTCATGTGTTTAGTAAATTGTATCTTGGGTAGTCTAGGTTTCTGGGCTAATATCCACATATCAGTGAGTACATGTTATGTGAGTTCTTTTGTGATTGGGTTACCTCACTCCAGATCCATCCATTTGCCTAGGAGTTTCATATATTTATTGTTTTTAATAGCTGAGTAGTACTCCATTGTGTAAATATACCAAATTTTTGTATCCATTCCTCTGTTGAGGGACATCTGGGTTCTTTCCAGCTTCTGGCTATTATGAATAACTGAGGAATACCGAATGGCTGAGAAGCACATGAAAAAATGTTCAACATCCTTAATCATCAGGGAAATGCAAATCAAAACAACCCTGAGATTCCACCTCACACCAGTAAGAATGGCTAAGATCAAAAATTCAGGGGACAACAGATGCTGGCATGGATGTGGAGAAAGAGGAACACTCCTCCATTGTTGGTGGGACTGCAAGCTTGTTCAACCACTCTGGAAATCAGTCTGGAGGTTCCTCAGAAAATTGGACATAGTACTACCAGAAGATCCTGCAATACCTCTACTGGGCATATATCCAGAAGATATTCCATCTGGTAATAAGGACACATGTTCCACTATGTTCATAGCAGCCTTATTCACGATAACTTTTTAAAAGGTTAATTAGCCATGTGTATTTCTTCTCTTGAGAACTCTGTTCAGATCTACAGCCCTTTTATTACTGGGCCATTTGTTTTCTTGATGCTTAGCTCAGAGAGTTTGGAAGCATTCTTTCCTTCTCCATGTGATGAAGTGGTGGTGCACGCCTTTAATCCCAGAATTCAGGAGGCAGAGGCAGGCAGATCTCTGAGTTCAAGGCTAGCCTGGTCTACAGAGTGAGTTCCAGGATATCTCTTGCTTTGGTTTCTGGAGGCCTGATAGAACTCAGTTGTAAATCTCCATCTGGATCCACCAGGATGTTTGTTCACTGACAGACTTTTCATTATAGCTTCAATCTTATTTCTTGTTATAACTCTATTTAATCTGTTTATCTCATCTTTGGTTTACTTTGGTACATCACATACAATGAAAAAGTTTATCCATTTCTTTTAATACAGGTTTTTAAGGTTTATCCTTAGAGTTTTTATTCGTATCTACAGTAATATCTCTCTCTTTATCTCAAATATTATTAATTTAGGTCTTTTGTTTTTCTTTTGGTTAATTTGGATTATCATTTTTTACTTTACTTTTTTTTAAGAATAAATTGTTTCATTGATTTTTATTGTTTTTTTCCATTTCTATTTCATTGATTTTTTTTTGCCCTGATATTAAGAATCTCTTTCCACAGATATGTCTGGCCTGATCTTGTTTTTCCAATGCCTTAAGGTGTATCCATCATCCTAAGTGTCTGCCATAATGCTATAGTTCCTCTTCTCACCTGCTCACCTCATAGAAAACAGCCAGCCTACCCTGATATGGAGTTCCTAATAAGAAAAAACCTGAGGTTCAATAATGAAACTCCATAGTTATAGTTGCTGTTTAAGTATAATTGTGTTCACGGTAACTATTAAAAAAATATTTTTTTTCTCCATAGTCATAGTTCAGTTACTTTCAAAGGATCCTGGTGGCAGACATTGATAATTGTCACTACAATATCTATTCTTTTGGTTCTCTTTTAGGAAAAAAAAATTAGCTAGACACTGAACTGTGTAATCCAAACTACATTCTTTAATCATCTTTACAGATAGGTGAAGCTCTATGATTAGATTCTGGCCAACAAGAAGGAAGAGAGGAGGGAAAGGACAGGAATATGCCACTTACTATTCATACCCTAAAAAAGACAAGGCTACAATGTAACAGAAACCAGAGGCCTATGACTAATGACTCATTGCAGTGAACATTCACAAGTGAAGCTGTTGTGGAAAACGGTATACTGTGTGTGGGACACACCGGACACACTGAAGCTTCCACAGCAAGATGTTTTTGTTATTGTTTATTTTATTTTTTGTTTTCTTTTGGGAGGAGAGTTGCAAGGGAGATGGCGGGGGGGGATATTAATGGACTCAGAGATGAGTGGGATTGGGGTGCATGATGTGAATTCAGAAAAAAGTCAGTAAAAAGTTTTTTTTAAGGTAAGTTTAGACACTAGCCTCCTCTCTCTCTCTGTCCCTGTGTATCCTTATGAAAAGCACAGTGGGAGCCAAAGCCTCCATCTTAGACCACAAGATGGAAGCCAAGAGCTGAGCAAGGCAGAGCAAGAAAGAACTCAGGGCGTCAGATGCCATGCCCCCAACCCCACACTTTAGTTGGGTGCCTTCTCCTCATCCTTCAGTCAAAATTACATTTTTTTCCAGAATCAACAATAGCTTCCCTTTAAGTAAATCCAGAGGCTGGACACCCTCCATTCTGTCCGGTGTACATTCTGTCTGTTTTCTTTGAAGGTCGTTGCTTTGCCTGCAGAGCCCCTCCGTCTCCCGCATTTGCCTCACCATTACCCACTCCTCTTGCAGTTTTTACACCGTCTCCTTGGCCCCAGGTCGCTCCCTGCAGATCTCAGAAGTCTCTTCTATCTAATTTTATATCCTTGGCACTCTTCTCCAGCCTTGTAGCTTTCCTTGTCACACAGACACTGAAATTCCACAATTTTATTTCCAGCCAGCTAGGACGTGAACCTTTTTTTTTTTTTTTTGGTTTTGGTTTTGGTTTTTCAAGACAGGGTTTCTCTGTATAGCCCTGGCTGTCCTGGAACTCACTTTGTAGACCAGGCTGGCCTCGAACTCAGAAATCCGCCTGCCTCTGCCTCCCGAGTGCTGGGATTAAAGGTGTGCGCCACCACGCCCGGCTGGACGTGAACCTTTTGAGGATGGGTCATCAGCTGCTTTGTTCCTAAGGCGTTTCAGCTTGAAAACAGTTTGGTACACACTGGCGCAGCAAATACCCTACCTACTGGATGAATGTGCAGAAAAACTAGACGCTGCTTGCTTAACTCGTTCTTTTAAAGAGTCTAATATTTATTTCTGGCTTGAAAGTCCAGTGAGAGGGCAAGGAAAAGCCATACCCTCGCTTAGCGTGTGAAGCAGATCTGGAGGCAAATTCGGGCAGAGTCAGTCTGGTTCACTGTTCTGCCAGCAGAGCGAGGTTGAGAGCTTGAGGGGTAGTATTGTCCTGACTTGGTTTTGAGAATTTATAGATCTGCAAAATATGAAATGATATGGCAAAGTCAATAGCAGGCTTTATTTTTTTTTTTACTGGATGTTTCTTGTATTCAACTTTTTTTCTTGTGAATTCTAGCCCCCCAACACAAACATTTTCAGACTCATAAACAATGCTCAAAGACCAGCACAATCAAAGAGAGTTGGGAGCATGCCTTGCTTTGTATTCTTAGCTGCCCACCGCACTCAGAGGGATGCCCGACACTCTCAAGTAAGAAAGCATGTTAAATTGAAAATATTGTCAGTTAAAGGCAGCCTCAAACCTTACAGATCCTGTATTTAACCCAAAACTGAGCCCAGGACCGTGGTTCTCCCTCTGCAAGCCATCCTGAGAGCACAATCAAGTTTAGTCTCTTGGATGCTGATGCTCGATAGGGTGGATGTCTCTGTACCTGTCCCTGTACTTACATGTGTCTTTGTCTATGCCTGGCTGTGCGTGTCTGTGTTCTGAAAATGCTCTATTTCAGACTTCCCAAAGAAAAAAAGACCTGGCCATAACTTGGAAAATTTGTGGGCAGATAAAAGGCAATATTCCAAACAGTATACTTCTCCCTCTAGGAACCTAGAGTTTTAGGAATTGTGTCTAAAGATCTTGTGTTTGACAGAATGGCCCTCGTTGTGCTTGGCCTGCTAGAATCTAGTGCAGTAAGTGTTCCAAGGTTTAGTGCTACACGGGTCCTTCTATTCTCTATGGGTCCTTACTGTTAACTATCTATGGTGTTTTAAGAATATAAAAGCATTTTAACTTCTTGGTCGCACAAAACTAGGCTCATGGTGCTGAATTTGGTGATAGTTTCCCAAGACTTTGTTTAGCAAACTGTGACGGCTGAAATGTCTTTGTCAGTAACCATTTGGAAGAGGGCATGGGATATAGTTCTAACTGATTAGATGAGGGAAGATCTGTTGAGGGTCCTTGGGGAAAATGTTCTTGCCTCTCCCAATACCTGGACACTGGGACAGTTGCCTAGAATATGATCCAACACAGGAAGACAGCAAAGAGGTGGTTCATGGTGAAACAAAGCCAGAAGCTGAACAGCCTTAAGCCTGCCCCCCAGTCACATACATGAGAAAGTAAGTAATCCAAGCCTGATAAGAGGAAAGGATATAATATGTCATTAGATGATAACGTTACCTCAGGTCTCCAGACACCCTGCCCTTCCCTTTTCCACTTCACCCTGCCCTTCCCTTTTCCACTTCACCCTGCCCCCTTAGATTTCATTTATAAGAATGACTTGTGGCTGAGCCTAATGACACATGCCTGCAGTTCTCACTCAGGAAGCTGAAACAGGATCAGGAGTTCAAGGTCAGCATAAGCTATACAGACTGTTTCACACATGCACATGTACATACACCTACACACACACACAAAGTAAACTGAATGAGTGTTCACTGTTTTAGTTTTTATAAAACTATAGGGTTCAAAGTTCCAGATGTGTAAGATTAAAAAAATTCTAAAGTTAGAATAATCTCATGTACAATGGGAGTCTAATGTACAGGATAAGAACTTTAGCTACAATATATTGGAGACTAGTTATTTTCTAAAATATTTGGGAGTGTTTGCATGTATTTGTAGTACATATGCATGTTCACATGTATGCGGACACAAACGTGTGGGTGTGCATGCATGTGTGTACGCTTGTAGAGGTAGCCCAAGGTCAATGCCAGTCTTTTTTGAACATTCTCCACCTTATATATTGAAGCAGGGTCACTCACTAAACTTGGAGCTTGCTATTTCAGATAATCTGAGTAGACAGCTTGCTCCAGGGGACTCCTGCACCTGCCTCCCTTATGCTGAAATCAAAGACAAGCTGCCACACCCACTTGGCCTTTGCAAGGGTTCTGGGGATCTTAACTCTGACGGTCCTCAGTCTTTCATGGAAAACACTTAGCTAACAGAGCCATTTCTCCAACCTAAAAGAGCCTAGCATGTTAGAGGTCTCCAGAAAAGGACCAGAGAAAAAGAGTTGGGGCATCTAAAGAGAGAAAAATTGGCTGGTGCAACTATAGAGGCTGGCAAAGCCTAAAGGTCTGCTGATAGGCGATGGAGCCCCAGGGGAGTTGCTATATACTTCTAGTTTAGATTGAGATTAGCCTGAGGATGAGGAAATAATTGGTATCATTATCAAGTATCTGGGCATCGTGTGGACCAGTGAACAGATAAAATTAGCCACCATGGTCTTTCATCAATAGACTTCTGGATCTAAGCCAACAGAAGACAGAGTCATACGACCCACACAAGCATCATTGCATGTATCCTTGGCAAGTGCTCATGGCCCACGTGCTGGTGGAGACGAGGGGAGAGCAGGAGAAGGAACAGGCCTCCTTGCTGAACCTGCTCTTTAAGCTGAAGAAGAAGACAGATACATGAGAGCCAGAGATGGCCACCTCCTTTACCGTGAAACTCAAACCATAGAACTTGACATTTACACGTGAAATAGAGAAAAGTTAAAAGGTAACATACAGGCTCAGAGACTTTCATGTCAGGGAGGGGGGATTCTGCAAAGGGAGAGAGGCTCATGAGAATGGCACTACAGCTCTGTGGTTTTTCTAGAAAGCAGGGGCCACAGGGTTTGGTAGTAATGAGCTACTTCCATTCCCTTAATATTCACAAATGCAGAATATTGAGGAGAAGAAAAGGCCACAATAGAAACAAAGTAGAGGAAGAGACTCTCTTACCAACTGGGATTTTACAAACCACAGAATTCTCTGCTGGCAATCTTAAAGAGCCCCACAGTGAAGATTAAACCTATGGTCTGGGCTCATTGGCATTCACATCAAATACCCCATAAATGCTCAAAAAATGAAAATAACAGGAAGGGGGAAAAAAAAGAAAAATCTCTATAGAAGTTCCAAGTAGGGTAAAAAGATCACCAAAAGAAAATTTGAAGTTAAGTCAGCACTTTGTAGTGGGAAGTGAGAGAGAGAAGAGGAACTGAGTTTCAAAAATCAAGAGAAGCTCCATAAGTAAGAAGGTATCATTTGTGGATCTGAGTACAATTGTCTCTGGGATTTGTCTGACGGTAGCAAAGTCTGTATCTTCAGTCAATTGCCCAGGCTGTATTAGTTTTCAGGCCATCATATGACCCACATAGCATAGGAAACCCAATCAGAGATAAGAAGACTCGGCGGCTATTGCTTGAGTGTGAGTTCATGCCAGCACTGCGTTAGGGAGAACACCCAGCGATACCACAAGAGCTGCACACCTGACCAGCAATATCCTGTTTTGAGAAAACTGAAGAGAAGTCAGTTAATTGCCATCATTTGAAGATCAAATCTGGTTACTACCTTCTAGGCTGAAAATCTTCTTTTTTTCTAATTAAGATCCTGGAAATCTTCCAAAGCGGGATGTATGCCTTGTGCCACAGCAGGGAGAGAATCACCTGTGTCCTGTTCTCCAGTTTGTAGAAATGGTACCTTGCTTCCTGTCTGCTTTTAGAACTATGGCACGTGGTAGAGAAATTGGAAACAAAAGAGTTAGAACAGGGTGATAAAGCAAAGGAACACCAAAGGGGGAAAGCCCGATGCTCGCTTCTCTCTCATTCCCCTTTCCAAACACAAACTGCAGAGAAGCTCAGACACAAGCTTCCTTTTCACGTTTCCAATAACTATGTTTGTTACTCCTTCCACTGGAGGAAGTTTTTCAAACCCTGTTGGTTTATCTTAACAGGTTGGAGAGACTCCCATTAGAAAAGAGGCATTGGAGAGCCCTAGTTAATAACTCCTGAGCAGAAGAGCACAGGTCACATCTCTCTGGACAGGTGACATACAATACACTCTGTGCGTGCCTTAAGCCAATGCCAGTTCTGAAAAGGAGAAGATGGGGTAACTGGTGTTTGTCAAGGAAAGCTAAGAAATGAGAACGGATGGGGACCCCTGCCAACAGGATGAGCTGCTCTAGGTGACAAAAAATAAGGTCACTCAGGCATTTAAAGGGTTAAGTCAAGGTGAGGAAAAAGAAAAGGAATGAGCTGAGACACCCCCCCCCCCGTAAGTGAGACAGAGCTGGCCCATCACACTGTTCATAACTCCAGATCTCATGCGTCATGGTATTGAGTATTTTAGATTTTTAAAATATTGTTTTAAAATTATGTGCATGTGTAAGTGTGGATGCCATTAGAGGCCAGAAGAGGGTGTTAGACCCCTTGTAGCTGGAGTTACGGGTGGCTGTGAGTAATCAGATCTAGGTTTCTGGGCATTGAACCTGGGTCTTCTATAAGAACAGTACATGCTCTCAATCACTGGGGCATTCCTTTATCCCAGAGTGTTTTAAATAATGTGTTGCTCATGTGAGTTATACTCTGGCGCCCCTTCTTACCAGACCATTCTCATCTTAAGGAACTCTCTTCCTCTCCAAAGATGGAGACCTTTGACCACATGACTCAGGAATGCTATGAGAGAAGACAGTTGTATCCTCAGCTAAGTTGGGTGCCCTGATTATGCCTGTGGTCCATCCATGTCCTTGATGATGCAGAACTTTAGGGTTACCTGACTCCAAAGAATGCACCTGCCCATTCAGGTTGTTCCTGAAGGATCCCCAGGTTCCCAGGATTTCCTGAATCTCAGCCTTCACTATCTGTAGAGTTTCCCAAAGTTTCCCTCTCTCCCACTGTATACACCATGGATCCCCACATCCCTCTTCAGCTACATCCTGTCTATAAAGTTCAACAAGCTGTGACAGTACTGTGCCACACCACTATAACAGACTCCAAAATGTCTCCATATTTTGAGTTCACAGTGTTATAAGATGAGATCACTGGCTCCTCTAAAGTTCGCCAAGTTCAAATTCTAAACGGAACTCCTCTATGGGAAGTTCTTGAAACATCGAAGAAGAAAGCAAAGTAAATGTCTCATCCTGGTTTGATTTCAAAGACCACAGAGGCAGGAAATGCTCCAGGCACACAGCAACTTGCTCTTGCCTAGTGCTTTGCCCATCGTGCCCAAGCATGGATGCATTTAGAGTATGGAAAGCTCTTCTCAGGCAGTATGTGGGGTCCTGGTGCAACTGATCTGTTGTGTTGTCCCTATGTTAATGAATAACTCAGCTTAGAAATCACTGCTAGCTCCCTCCATAGTGCCTTTAAGAGACAATTTTTACAATCAACATTCTATGCTGGCCTCTTGTCTGTCACATAGCTCTTCACAATTGTCTTAGAATGGCTCTGTGACTCATTTCACAAGTCAAAAAAAAGCCCGATTCCATTTTTAGTAGATGTAACTATAATTTTTATCACTCCATGTTTGAAAAGTGTGTGGCCTTTATAGTGCATTTTCTGGTGAGCATCTCATTCGACTCTCATTGCAACCCCAAGCCAAAGTCAGATATTAACCTTCTCATTTTAAAGACAAAGAAGGTGAGGTCTAAAAAGAAGGGATGCACAGACAGAAATGGAAGAGCCAGGTCTGCCATTCCTATCTTCTAGGCACCACCCAGTGCCTGCCACAGCAAGCTCTCAGGCTGCACTATGAGCTGGCATTATTTACCTTCCATCATGCTTTTCAGTGTGAAATGCACTAGGTTTGAGCTAAGGCCTGGGACTCTGCATTTCTGACCTGCTATTAGTGATAGCAACGCTTCTCTGATCTTTAACACTGGGAGTCAAGTCATTACAGATTCACACAATGCTTCCTTTCTAGACACTCCTGAGACAATACATATGTGTTCAAGCAAGCCGTTAGATCCTTGGCTGTTACCTCTGGCTAGAATATGTGTTATTGTTTTGGCAGGCAGACCATAATCGTGTTTGTATCTGGGATTACCAGTTTCAGCAGCTATAGTCCCCCTACTCTCCCCCTCCCACTGTGTTCCTGTTCCTTCACTGGCATGGTTGAACTCTTGGGACCACTGGGACATCTGGCCCTGCAGCTGGCCTGAGCTTCTGAGTCTGGGAACATAATGATGATTCATTTGGTGTCATCTAAGTCCTTAGATGACATCTTCAGTCTCCAAAAACAGAGGAGAGTTATATTAACAACGAGTTCAGTCTTTGAAGCCACTTCAGTATTACTGTATTGACACTAATGAGATTATTTTTTTTCAGCCTGTCCTTTTAAAATTAACAGAATTGTTAAATATGTCTACAATACAGAAAGGCTCTGGAATGTACCCAAAATAGAGATAACTTCCATTCTTACAGTGGACTACATGATTTGTCTAAAATTTTGAAAGAAAAGAATTACTTCAGAGAAAGTTTTGCCTTTCTTTCTGCTTTCACACACACACACACACACACACACACGCACATGCACACACATACATACATACACTCAGAGTTACACTTTATTTTCAAGTCTTCCACTTTGATCAGTTCTCCCTGATTGCTGGGCTGTTCTACCATAACCAATCATTTCTAAGCACTAACTGCCAGAATGCTACCTAATGTTTAAGAGGCCCCGCTGAGACCTTATATCTCTGTCACGACCCAAAAAAGAACTTCTCCATTGCATAGGAGCTGAGCTCTGCTTTTCTGCTGACCTCTTTCCTTTCACCCCTTGCTGGCTGGCTTTTGATGAGCACACATATTTGCATCCATGTGGATTTAGGGAACAATATTTTGATAAACATTTAGCTTTATCTTCCAACCATTTTCCCTTTCCATCTCTCCAGGGAACGTGGTCTCCCAACTTCCCTGCCCTTCCATGCCTCAGAGGAAGAAAAAGTGGGAGAAAGGGGTAGAACTACTCCATTAGTCCTTTTCACCTTGTATCTACCAAAGCCCTCAAGATTAGGGAAGCCCTTTGAAGGGCCTTCCTTTAAACAGCTTCCCCTGGGGGTTAGGAATAAAGAGAGATCAGTCAAGGAACAGAAAGGACCTATGCTTCAGTCCCTAACAGTGCTGCCTAGAAGGACTGCAGAACCCCAGAGAGGAATGGAGCTGGAGAAAAGACACACACAGGCAAACAAGAGCAGACAAAGTCCTCCCCAACCACCCACCCCTCCTTGCCCAAGTCAAGTATGGTGGCAGAGGATAAGAGTCACCATCTTTGAAGGATAAGGAAGACAGAAATGCAAGTGGACAGGTGTGGGAAGACATGACAGCCCCTGACCCCAGCGTTTGAATATTGCACAAGACCCAGAGTATGACACTGTCCTGGGAGGCCTGGGGAAACCCCGAAAGGACTGAGATTAAGGTTTCTTTCCACTAGCCCAGCAGAATAAAGCTTACAGTCATAAATTAAAATCTGAAGCTGGTTACTAAAATGAAGACTATTGCTAAATATATCATCTGTCTCAGAACTAGACCTACTCCGTAGTATTGGCATCATATCTATCGGAATCAACAAAAACCATGTGTAATATATTGCTAGTATTTGAAGCATGGGGGAGGGTTCTCATCAGGTATTAGGACTCATAACAAAATCAGCTCCAGTATCACAACGTTGTCCTTTGTGGCCAGCTGAGCAATTCCACCTGGGATTTGCTTTGCTTTGTGTGGGAACCCCATCCCAACGATCATTCACTAAATAGTATTCTGTGCAAGCTACATGACACTGAAGTACCTGAAACAGTGCACCACGTTCAGGAGCCTCTTTCAATAATGTTGGTCGGCTGGCCGCATGACCAGCATGCTTACAGAAACACTAGAATGACTCCCATCCCTCATTTTATTCTGCTAGTTTGAATTCAGAAAGACAGAAAACTATTAGAAAACTATTAGGGTGTGAACTGAAAGTGTACCAGCTCTTTTACCTCATATGACTCCAATGATGAAGCTTTATGGAGTGTAATCCTATCACCAGAGAACTAACTAACCCTGAAAGGCAGAAGGCTAACCCTGAAAGGTGTGTGCTTTTACAATGCCTGTGAAGGCGTTAACAGTGTGGAAGCCCCAGGATGACTGTGAAATCTGGGATGCTGTGTTTCAAAGGGAGACATCGGCCCTGCTCAGCTGTGCTATAACTAGGCATGCTCTGGTGTTAGCCAATTAGAAACAGACTTTCAGCCGCACCGGGTCCTCATGATTTTCCACATTGCACTTCATGTTGCTAAAAATATGCTTCAACCTCTCCCTGTTGATAATTTGGAAGAGGAGGTATTATAGTGAGAAACAGCTAAATATTAAACACCTCCTGATGGTCGCTTGGGATGAATACAGAGAATACACTCCAGCTGCTCAGAGCAAGCTCTCTGCCCTCCACCCCCCATAACGCTTCAAACAATGGCGTCCACATCTCCGCTAACCAGAAAACGTGATTCCACATTTCTGATCACTGGCAGTCACTGCTTCAAAATACTAACCACCCACCTACAAATCCTGTTCTTTTGCTTTCTCTTAAATAGTAACTGCAGTTTGGAATTTGGGATGTAAATTAAGAATACAGGAAAGGTATGTGGTTTCATAGGAGGAGTTGTGATGCCGGAGTTTATCTGAATATCAGTCCTGATGCCTCATGGGAATGCTTCCTTGCTGTTTCAAATCTAGCGACATTTGATTTTTGTTGGTTACACAACAGTAATTGTTAAACACAAAGACTAAATAAAGCACAAAGTCCTTTTTTTTTCGTTCCCTACTCACAGACAAATGCAAAGGACTGAGTGACAGACACTAAGTGACTAACAAGAAACTATTGTCTCTGCTTTTCCAAGGAAGTAATGAGAAAAGAAAAACTATGGCCCCCAGTGTTTTCTAAGTGAGAAGCACAGATGAAAACACCCGGGACCACTATTCCACAAGCTGTTAGAGCACTTAGCAGTAAACTGTCTTGCCTCTGAAGTGTTCCTCTGAACATCCACAGAATAACAGAGGCCATAGCTGTCGGTGGAATGCCTGACCCTATTTCTCCACCCCACAGCAAAGAAGAAAACATTTCCATACCTCCGTCTTGCCCAACCTGCTTAACCCAACACCTCCAGAATTACCTGCAGTGTGACACCATCCCCTCTCCTTCTTCTTAGGTGAGTTGATATCGGATACATTTCACACACCCTGCCTCAAGTTTCTTATCTTACAAATGAACACAAGAATGGTTCTGCCTCATAATGGCCTTATGACAATGAAATGGTTCAATTTTAAGTCTTTAAGATAGTTTTGATGCGCACTGAGAATTAAATGTTGGTAATTGTTATCCCGATATCCCTTAAGACTCTGCAGGTTTATTTATTTATTTATTTATTTAAATTAAAATATGGTTACATCCTTTCTCCCCATCCCTTTCCTCAATCTAACTCCTCTTGTGTCCCTACCCGCTTACTCCTTCTCAAATTCAGGACCTCTTTTTCTTTAATTGGTAAGTGTGTGTACGTGCATGTGTCCATGTCTGTGTGCATGTGTGTGTGTGTGTGTGTGTGTGTGTGTGTGTGTATACAAATATATAAATACAACTTGTTGAGACCACTTAGTGTTACTTGTATGTCTATAATTTCAGGGGTGACCACTTGTTTTTGGATAACCAGTTAGGAAGCTCAGCCCTAGGGAAGGGTGTTTTTCCTGCTTGCAACGTTCCTTAGTTCTCTGTAACTTTTTGTCTAGGCCCTATGGAGATTAGATTTTTCCCTTCCACATTAGCATGTCTATTGCTATTGGACTTGTTTGGGTCTTACTTAGGCAGCCATATTGTTGGGGTAGCATGGGTAAAGCTTGCCTATTATTTCTAGGACATAAGATATCAGAGCAGATTTCCTGGCTATCTAGCTCTTACAAATGTTCTCCCTCCACCAACCGTCCCCCCCCCAAGGCTTTATGGTCTCTGAGCCTCCAGTGCCAGAGTTGTACTATAGATTGGGGATGGACACCCTACAACTAGTTCTTCCCTTATTTTGGTTAGCTATGGTTTTCTGCCTGTTACAAAGACAAGTTTCTTGAATGAGGTGTGAAACATGCAGTTATCTATGGGATACAAGGATAAGCATTTTGAATGTGCTTTAAAAGTATGCTGGTTTAGTGAAGTGTCAATATAAGATTCTCTTCTAAGATCCATGATCTCACTAGCCCTGAAAAGGGTAGATTTCCAGTACCAGGAATAATTTCACTCCTGTTAAATGGGCCTTATGTTCAATGAGACAGCTGTTGGTTTGCATTGGGTTAGGAATGCCAAGGTATGCTACCCATGGAGATACCTTGCCATGCTGGGGCTGTTATGGATCATAGACATCACAGCTGGGTATGACCATTGATTGCCTCCCTTTCTTGGAAACTTGTGTAGTACCTTACAGTACTTTGAATGCTAGTCCTCAGGGAAAAGGCTTTCAAATCAGATCCAAAGAGCCTCTGGGTCCTGTGACCAAAGGACATTGTGTCTTCATTCTTAGCAACTTCCTGAGGGTTTTACACACACACAAACACACACACACACACACACACACACACACATTGTTGGGGGAGACCATTTGCCAAATGTACCCAGATATAATTTTAGCGAATATATCATGATCATTCTAGAATCATAAGTTAATTACACGTTAATATCATGATTGTTCTAGAATTCTAAATTATTTACACAGTCTTTGTCCATGCTCTTCCTGGTGAGGCAATGATCCTGCCACCATTTCATCTGAAATCCTTTGGAGATGACAGTCTTTATGAGTTTTCCTACCTCCCCTCACTTATAGTTTCTTTATAAAAAAAAAATCATTAGGAAATATAAAAGTATCATAATTAAAACTAAGCTTAACACTATGAACCAAGAAGCTGATCTCAGTCTGAGGAAGTCCTTCCTACCAGCTGACCAGCAGCATGAGAAAATGTTGAGTGTAGAGGGACCGAGGTTTTCTGGAGCTTTTCAACTGATGTGCTATAAAAAATGATGGCTGGGTTTCCTGGTAGAAGCTGTCCCAGAGGGTCTCAGCACATGATTGAGTCAACAGAATTAACCACATACCTTTCTTCTTTTGTTCCTCTGTTCCTCTGTTCTCCTAGACTAGTATTTGAAGTCAGAAAGACTGCAAGAGTTACTATAGTTGTATTTTTCTATGGAAGAAGGCTATCTGTACACCTAAAAGTGGTTATTAACATTAGTAAAATGTTTATATAATAGGAGAAGATATTTCAGCTTCTACCTGACGGCAGAATCAAGCTTCTGCTCATGAAAGTTCCAAATAGAAGCTTCACACAGGGTTCCCATAGATCATTCATTGCTGGGAAATGGTTGACAGTATATTTTTATATAGTCTGTATCTCATCTTATATTATGATTCTGGAGTCAGAGCATTTCACCTTGAGCTTGGCTTGGGATACATACAGTCCCATGGAACATCATTGCAATGGACTTGACCTTGTAAATGTTTACTTAACTTGGGAATTCTTTTAAGCACTCCCTTCTCTGAAGAGTCTCTGAGACTTTAGGCAACAAAGAGCTGAGCTTCGGGGGTAAGCACACATTCGAAGCAACACCACTTAGTAGCCTGCCTTGGTTCCGACTTCTGGAGTCAGCCCAGACATTTCTGTGCTGGGAGAACCTGGAATGTTGTATAACTGAGTTGTTACTTCAAGGAAAGGAATCCAAAACCTATTTTCCACCAGAAGTCTGGAGTGGATATGCATTCTTGCCTTTTTGGCCTTTCTTTGTGGTCAAAGACTTTCTTGCACTGGACCCTACTCCAGACCCTTCTCACAAACTTATTTTTCTTAGCCAATCTATAAGACCTATCTTTAAGGAAGCTGTCAGATGTACTTTGTGAAGAGTTTCAATGTACTCACATCTTATCTGTATTTAGTTTGTTTGTTCCTCAAGGAGATTTAGGTATGTTTTGTTGTACATGAGGGATTGAGTTAATTATCACAAACATAGTTTTCATTGGATGGTGATGTTTAAATATTCCTAAACAAATAACTCAGGTTCAGACCCCTGAAGCTTAAACCAACACTGGCTACGCAGTCAAATTGCACCAAACTGCCTTGTTGCCCCAACCCCAGGCTCATCTCTCTGCTGCCTGTAAAGTTTGCAGAGATACTCCCCACAACTATTTCTCACCAAGTCTCAGTTCTTCTCCTTCTCCTTATAAAATTCCACGTCTTGTTTCTTCTCCACCCTTTCCAGTTCCTAACTTCTCAGTAGATTATGTAGACAAATAGCAAGATTCTGTGCAAGCTTCAGGGAGAGATGCTATCAATAATATCTGTGCAGCATGTTCTTGTTAAGCATGATGGTGGACTTTCTTTCCTCATAGTGCTGTTCCAGGCAATATGAGGCTAGAGCAGAGGCACAATGTACATGATTGACCTTGTGGAGACTGCAATGATCCGTAGGCCTCTCTAATGCACTCTACCATATTCTAAGAAAGTGGTTAGTAAATCCCAGATGAAGAAAGAGGGTAGAAATAGGTAGATATGACTAAATCCCCAATTACTCAACCATAGCCCAGAAAACCAGCATTAAGTGTCTTTGATAATAAGTAGATAGATGTTTAAATAAGAAAATCATCAACTCGTATGACAGAGTTATCAAACACAGAGATATGCACAACTGAATTCATGGCCTTTCTCTTTATTTTCAGTCTGAAGTCCTTTTGCACATCTGTGATGAGTGAGACAAACTAAGGCCATGTGTCTTATTAGGAACCTCGGCATCTATAATTCATTAAATGGCAACACGCCATTCTTCTGGTTCTGGGCACCTATTTATTGTTTAAGTTGGCTTTATAAGCAGCCTGAATGGCTCCGTCTCAGCTAGACAACATGCTTATTCATGCAACTACAACTGTGTTTCAAAGTTTGTTTTTGAGGTAGACATAATGTCTAGAAGGAAAGAAAATACCCATAATAAAGTCTGTTTTTCCTCATGTTTTTTGGCCTCTATGCAAATATGGAACACACCATACTCCTCAGAAGACAGAAGACTTCAAGATGCCAGAATGTGCTAAGGTTGACTGTATCCACGTTGTTCAGTTCTTAATGGGACCCCAGAAGATGGCCAGTGCTCAAAGTGGCTAAAGTCCTCTCACTTAAAGAAAATAAAGATATTTTTGGTTATAATTTTAGTATAAGGCCTTTTGACTTAAGTGTTATATGGGCAGCCTAAGATTTTAAGCTGCAATATAAAAAAAATAACTGGAAAGATTACCCTGTGAAAATTTTTATCAAAGATGGACAGAGTTTTTGGATGACACTATGATACAATATCCAACACACAAAGCCTAAATGCCTACAAAAGGATTTCAGCTAAGATTTTTCTTGTCCCTTCAAACTCTCATACTGAGTTGAATGATCTCATACTGACAATAACTTTTTTTAAGCAAAAATTATGCTGACCAAATTTGTTGAGGAAATAGCATGAAGCAAATCTGAGCAATGTGTGAAGCTGTGTGTCACCACAATGGGATTCAACAGGTGAAAGAGAAAGAGAGCTCCTGAGAAATGGTTGGTCGTGGAGTACAGCACCCCCTGACAGCCCTTGCTGGTGAAACCCTCTCGTTTTTGCTGAGAAGATCCATTCGCTGAGCTTTCAGAGATGCAGAAGTCTGGACTCAGCAGTTTGCAAAGCCAAGAGGTGGTTTCAGTCGAGTCACTTACAAGAAGAGTTTGATAACCGAGTCAGAAATGAATTGTGTTCCTCTCCTCTCTCGATTAGCAAACCTCACGCAGGTCTATTCTGACTGTCCCAAATGTGTGGTCGCCAGTCTTTTTTGTTGTGGGGCTTATACAGTCACTTCTTTCCAAAGAGCAAATATCTGAGGTTTGGGGGTAACAAGGAGAAAAGATAGAGCATCTATAAAATCAAATGACTTGCCTTTTATTTAACAGTAAAGACCAATTTTCTAGCAAAAAGAAACTTTAAATACAGCCTGTGTTGAATGAAATTCTCATTTCAAAACTTGCAAACAATAATTACATTATTATTTGTGTTCCTCATGAAATATCTCACAGAGACAGTACCACAGCAAAATGAAGCTGGAAACAGCTTGAGCAAGTAAAATTATTATGTAAGTTGGATGGCCAAATCTAACTGTTCCCTAAGGTAATTGCAATCCTCGGGCCTTGACTTTCCTCATCTGTAAGTCATGACAATCTAACTCTATACACTTCTCTCGGTGTTTTTATATTTAAATGAATTTATTTGACCGTTGAATTTCAGCCATGTGCATGAAAATACTTGGAAAGTACAAATGTGTCCCTCAAATTAAAAGTAGTAAAAAAGTTCTATCCCAAAGATGTCAAGCGGCTTGTACAAAGTGCAGCTAGCTAATGACGGGGCTGAGACGAAGACTCTGGATTCCAGATCTCCCTGTTGCCTAATTTCTCCTGTGAACCAACGCTGACACCAAAACGAACATTTTCGAATCTATGCACAGCTCCAGAAATAAGCTTAGCACCCAGGCCTTACCACCTATTAGTAACTGAAAGCAGCCTAACATGAACATGTAAAACACATACAAATGGTCATCTTCTAATTGAAACAACTGAATATTCTGCTCTGGTCCCAGCTTTGGGAAATGTGTAGGTAAACACAGCCATAGCTGGTCTTATGGAATGACACATTCTTTCTCCTCAAACTGTTGACCAAATAAACATGTTGGAATGCAGATTGCAGGCCAAACCTCTGAGGTAAACCCCTCCAAGGCTGCTTCTTTTCCTCATCATAAATCCATTCAATGCTGATCATGGCCGCATTTCGTATGCAGTCAGGTGGGTTTTTTCTCCTAGAGTCAGTCACTGAAAACCTACTATGCACGTTATCTATGTGTGAGAAACTAAAGAGCATATTAATGTGGAGACTCACAGCTGCTGGGGATAGCAAATGACTGTGGTGTGCTCTGCTCCAAATAGCACATTTAGACTACCACCAAGAGCCTCAAGGAACATCCAGAAGAAAAAGGGTGAAGCCTAGTGTTGGGAAAGTGTGCCATGAAATAGTGTTTTCTGAACATGACAGCTAATAGGTTTGTGACTAAACTGCAGTTGTGGTTACCCACATACTACCTGTACAAGATGTACCTCTCCATTTCGTCACTCACCGAGCAGGAGACAGGAACTTCATGAGACCTATGAAGAGAGACTATGGGTGATTAATGGGTACTAAGAGGCACTATTTCTTTAATTGAATAGTCACTGATAAGTTGCCCATGTTACCGTAAATAATCCATAACTCATGCTCATGCAAGCAACCAAACTTAAACATTATGAGTTAAAAAGGAGGAGGAGGAGGAGGAGGAAGAAGACAACAAAGTAGGATGAAGTTTATTAAAAAGAGGGGTTCCCAAAGACCATGCACAGGCTGGGCCTAGCCCTCTCTCTCACATATGTAGCAGATGAGCAGTTTCATGTGGGTCTCCCAACAACTGGAGTGAGGGCTATCCCTAAAGCTGTTACCTGTCCGTGGTATACATCCTCCTAAGTGGGCTGCCTTGTCTGACCTCAGCAGGAGAGGATGTGCCTAGCCCTGCAGAGGCCTGATGTATGTGGATACACTAGGGTGGGGTGATACCCAGGGAGCCTCCACCCTCTCAGAAGAAGACGGCTGACAGGATAGTGTTAAAAATTGCCTAGATTGATATATTAATGCATGAAGTTGCTAAGAAAACATTAAAATGCAAAAGAGCATATGGAAAAGAAAATATTCCAATAATACCAATTACAAACCCATTAACAAGATATAAATTACTAAATATTATAAATTGTGTCTAGGATTACATGCATGAATGACCAAGGTATGATTTGTTCCAAAGCCTTAGTTGCTAGAGTTTGAGTCCTCTGTCCAATTGGAAGGTGATGGATGGAGGCTTTAAAAGAAAGCAAGTGTTGGTCCTGGAGACATCACTCTCCAGAAGGAATCAGCGTCCACCTTTCAGAACTAGTTTGTTACCTCAAGGGCAAACTGAGACCATGCCAGGTATTTGGTTTCTTCCATAATGAGGGCTTCAGCACATGCTCTTTCCATAAAATGTCATCTGTATAACACAACTTTATAACACAGTAGTGTTATAAAACAGCATGAGGCCCTTCTCATGGCTGCCTGAGCTTGAACATTTTAGACTCCAATACTGTGACTGAATAAATCACTTTCAGGACTGAAACATTCAACAGAGTTATTTCTAAGACATGGGGACCTAGGATCTCCTGTCATATGCAGGATGACAGCTCCTTAATTCCACCTTCAGTCACCACAGAAAGAGGAGAGGAAGGGGGTGTGAAAAAAAACGGACCTCCTGGCCAGCCATGTTCTGAGTTTAACTCTCGCCCCCAAACAGCTCAACAATTAGCACCTAGAATCTCTGTGATTTGTTTTCCCTCCCAAAGCACACTACTCCGCACTTGTTTTTAATAGAAATGTGTTGTGTTTCTAACTGAAAACTCCAGCGACTTAACAAGGTCTCTCCAAATGCTAATAATAGCCAACTTACAGGGCACCTGAGAGACACAGGAGTCTGACCTACTCCTTAAAGGTTAGAGCTCAGAGGCATAAAAGGGCATGTCCAGATAAGTGGTCATCACCAAGTGGAATTTACCTCTGATGACTCACCCAAAGAAACTTGAATCAAGGAACTCATAAGGAAGGGAAAGAGTGGATTCTAAGACCCTCAGTGACTAACAATAACAGGAATCCTTTACTTTTATTGAGGCTGGAGAAGGAAAAAAAAATAATGACCAGATCCAAATAACAACAACAAAAGAAAAAAGATCAGCTAGACAAAATCCACAGTCAAGGAAGGACACGGGTGCTGCTGCAGATGCTGGGTCAAAGCAGGCAGGATTGAAAAAGGACCCCATCACTCTATCTTCTCACTCTTCTGCCTCCTGCCATGGTTTCCAGGATCCATTGACAAGGACAGGCAGGTGATGCTATCTGTTTAGATCACTTTTCCAGGCACAGAATGGAATCTGGGAGATTAGAAAAACAAAGGTAAACCGGGCGTGTTGGCGCACGCCTTTAATCCCAGCACTCAGGAGGCAGAGGCAGGCGGATTTCTGAGTTCAAGGCCAGCCTGGTCTACAGAGTGAGTTCAAGGACAGCCAGGGCTACACAGAGAAACCCTGTCTTAAAGAACCCCCCCCCCAAAAAAAAAAGAAAAAAAGAAAGAAAAACAAAGGTAGAATAGTGACGAGATGAGGGTAACTCAACTGGCCAAGCTTAGCGTGCACCTTCCTTTTAACCAACATGTGTCTTGTTTGTCTAACAGCAAACAAGGTGAAGGTTAAGGAAAGGAAGGCAAGCAGAAGAACAGAACTGTCTCAGCCTGACACAACACCCAGTGCACTGAGAGGGCCATACAAAAATAAAGTGTACTATAGCATTTCATTTATATGGTTTAGTAATTAACCCATGCCACACTCATTCTAAGCTCTGTGTGTAGCCTAACATTTTATATGCAGGCTCATTGTAGATAGGAGGACACTGAGGCATAGAATACTGATCAAGTCAACCCCCCCACCCCCCAGCTGCAGAGATCAAGCTCTAGCCAAACTCCTCATGGCCTCTAAATTGTAGAAGGAGCCAATAACAGATGATAAGTGTTCATTCTCACAGTTAAAGTTTTGGGCATGCTTATCATGTAATGAATTACATCATTATAAGACAAGCCAAGACCATATCCAAGGGTGGGGAGTTCACTTTGGGCTGGAATGACAAGGCAAGAAACTTGTGTGGCTAGTAATCAACACCTAATCCAGGAATGACTCAGCGTCCTGTAGGAGGAAACCTGGCCCCCTAGACCTCCAAACAAGGGTAACTAGCTTCCTTGGCTTTCACAACTCCCTTCAGAGCTCCATAGATATGAACCCAGGTACTTCAACCAACTGGGTATCAGAGAATCGCCTTGGCCAGCCTCCTTCTTAAGCTCTGGGTATATTATAAACTCTTGACAACAAGCAAAGGTTCTCTGCTTATTTTCTAGATCTGTGGGAAAAAAAATCAGTGACTAGTAATTCTCAAGAAACTAAGCACAAACTTATAAATTCATGACCAGGAAATATCCAAACGATAGAATATACACATGGAAAGCTAACTTTATCATGATAGCTTTGTACATTTTATATTCACTCTTGAATATAATTTAAGAATCAATCTAGATCTATCTTATAAATGTGCAGCATTTAAATAACAGGACTAACAAATTTCATTCTAAGTCCAAGGCAAGTGATATATGATATGTTTTATATCATATATATTATCTAAAACAAACTAGAAAAGGCATCTGATTTTATAATTTACAGTTAGGTTTCTTTTCTTCAAAGAGAAAAACTAGCCTTGGTCTAATTTAATATCAAAAATTTCCACAAGTAAAATCTATATGGACTAGTAAATAAAGAGTTTGCTACATATTTTCCAATTCATGACTTAAAATTCTGTTACTACCACATATGTTTTTATTAAAACTTTCCAATGACTATTTTATTTCCAAAGAGCATGATTATAAAATAGTTCTCTCAGTTTCACTGGGCAAAACAGACATCTGATTTAAAATAGTTTGCAAGTTAGGCAGCCAAGTTAGACAGAAATAGTTCAGTAGCTACTAGAATAAAAGTAATAGTTTTGGGACAGTTGTTAAACTTCAGATTGAGTGTATATAATGTACTGCAGATGATGCAAATTTCTGAGGGTACAGCAAGGGCCTCGTTCTTCTAGAACATTCAGGAGAGTCTTGCTATGTCTGCCTGTGTTCAGTGTTTATTAAGTAACCTTGGTCTCCTCCTGCCTAAGCATATGCCAGGATGCACTTCTAAGTACAGAATTTAAGGTCCCAAACTGACTTGAATACAAATCTACCTCTGAAATGTTGGCCAAATCATTTGGCAAAAATAGAAATACTTTCTTACAGTTTTATAGGTTTGTGTAGACATAAATGAAGACTTTCTTGTTGCCCACAATGAGATTAATCCAGAGACAAGACTGTACAAAGAGTAAGAATTGCTGATTGCAGTGGAGGAGCCGAGGGTTGAAAATTAGTAGGATTAACAAAGGGAAGGACAGACATTTGGGCTAGGTCATAATAAGGACAGGAAGTATAAAGGTAACATTGCCATCTTGAGTGCCAACAGCTACTGCTACTCATGGTTCCCCATAGATGTGTACTGAAACATTTGGGGGGGTGTGGCTAAGATCGGTGGCCCAGGGGTCCATTACAGACCCAGTCTCAGGCAAGTACTTTCCTACTATGTTCCTCAGGAGAATATAGTACCCCTGGTTTATGGATCTCAGCTCAGATCTTGCTCTCTGAATCTCTAAGGGTTCTCAGGGATCTAAAGTAAACTGGCTAGCCCACTAGGAGGTCAACAGCTATCTGATTTGGGGTATTTTCTACAAATCCTTTCCTGCTATGACATCTTCCTACTAACTTCAACCCATATTGAGAGACACAGAACTGAATAGAGGCTAGACCTATTGCAAGATTCATATGCAGTCCGCATGAGTGCTTTATGTTCTTAAGAAGAAGAATTTTGACCAGATCCACCTCCACATCCCTCTCCCTGACTCACCCCTGCTTCCTTCTCTTATCCATCAGTTAGTGGGAATCCAGAAGGCCTGCCCCAAGCTAGTTAGACTCTGTCTAAGAGGATAGAATCCAATGCCTTCTGTCTGGCTCTGATTCCAATATCAAGAAATATTATGTCAAACTTCCCTTCCTTTGTATGCTGCTATGGGAGCCTCAGGCTGAGTACTCCAGGAAGGGCATAAAGCAAATCTAATATATCTTTCATATGACATCCCTTCAACACAACCATCATGTCATTTTTTAAATGGTGTCTTCTTAAGCACCAGTTACAAACACTGTGAACACTCGAATTGGGACAGATGTGGTCGCTGTGACTCAGCTTGGTACAGGCAAGGGCACTCAGCCATTGCTTTGTGACTTTTCCTGATTCTTCTCCCCATGGTCAGCTCTGACCCCTGCTTGGTCCCCACTTATACCACACACACCCCTGTCTCCATCTTCTCAATCCAGAGTGGAATCAATAGCACCACCAATCCAGGGTGAAACCACTGTCGTCCATGTGTATTCCACAAAGGAAAAGTTTCCTGCTTTGTTCCTGGTTACTTTCACAAATTTGTCACAACCTCAGCACCACAGACCTGAGTTCTGATGTGGGCATCTCTCTGTCTTCTCTGAGGCCTACAGGGTTGGCTTATGCTATGTAATTTTGTTGTGGTTATTTTCCAGGACATCGCGGCCATCCATTCGGAGACACTCTTCCTCCTCATGCCCGCACCCTCACCTTCTGCTCCTGTAAAAGAGCATTATTCTTTTACAGTCTAGCCCCATTTCAAGGTTCACAGGTATACAGGGTATACAGGTATGCAGGGTAACACCCATTGGCTTCCATTGACCATTATTTCTATTATCTCAAACCCACCTGGGTTACATTATCCTCTCATTCTCAGGAAACACACCATAGAATTCCTCACCCACTGACCTAATAATGAACTCTACTTCCTCATCTCTGAGTTGAGTCCCAATATGAGAAGCTCTTCTCTTCATCCACTGTTGCAAGGTGAATGCTGGTACCTAGGCTGAGGGCTGCAAGCAGACACTCATCTTTGAATAGCGTCCACCTCCCATTTTCCGCAGTCACCGTTTACAGCCAGTCTGGGGATAATCTTACCAAAAGCACCTTCAGAAAGCTTTTTAAACATCTGCTTGCTCCAATAACAGCTTGCAATGCCCTTGGCACATGCTCAACTTCTCTGAGCACATCAGTCCACATTCTCTCTCCTGTTTGCAGGGACCACCAGAATTCAGAAACCATTATTTGACAAAAAGAATGCTGCCTTGGAGTTGAACTCCAGCACTCCACCTGACGTGGGCACTAACTGTCTGCCTGGCCTGCGTTAAGAACTAAAACCTATCTCAACTTGTTTCCTTGTCTGAAAACAAAGATGGTGTCCGGACCTCATCTGTGGGATGCTGTGGGAATTAGTTGAGGTAGTGGGTGACTATGTGCAGCTTCCGTCCCCTCTGTGGTGGTTAACATTGACAGTCTATTTGGCAGGCTCTAGAATCTCCTAGAAAACAGACCAATGTCTGTCTGTGGGTGAGTTTCTATATTAGGTTAACTGAAATGGGTACACTCACCCAAATTGTGGGCAGCACTGTTTCATGGGGTGGGGCCACAGATCTAATAAAAGGGAGAAAGCAAGCCAAGTACCAACATTAATCTCCCTCTCCCTCCCCCTCTCCCTCTCCCTCTCCCTTTCCCTCTCCCTCTTCTCCCTCTCCCTCCCTTTCCCTCTTCTCCCTCTCCCTCTCCTCCCTCTCCCCCTTCCTTTCCCTCTCCCCCTCCCCCTCCCTCTCCATCTCCCTCTCCCTGTCCCTCTCCCTCTCCCTCTCTCTCTCTCTGTCCCTCTCCCTCTCTCCATTGTGACCAGCTGCTTCATATTCTGTAGTAGGAACGGCTAGACCACCTCTGCATAAATGCCAGGGCTGGAGCTGCAAAGGCATCTCTTGCAGGAGGACCTAATTGAAGACTGCCTGAGAGACAAAGGATTGCTGATGCAGACAATGCCAGCCAATCAGGAACTGCTATTTAGAAGAGATGCTTTCTTGGGACCAATTGGGCACGGGTGGAGGATATTAAAGGAGCTTGAAGCACCATTCGGATGAGCTTGCTGCAGCTTTTCTCATCTGCTCCATATTCTGCACCACCTCACTTCCAACCTCCAAGGGCAGGTAGGGTAGGGCAGCGAGTAGTCCAGGGCACAGGCAGCAATGTATCTGCTGCCATGGCCTCTCCATACCCTCAAACAGTGAGACAAGGGAGGCTTTTCTTCAACTCCAGTCGTTTTTGTCAGGTGCTTGGTTACAGAGAGAAAAAAGTGGTACCTTCTCCCTTCTGAATAAGGAGCTCCTGAACCAGACTGAGCACAAAAGCAATCCTCACCTCAAAAGAAATATGTGGAAATGTTATTCTTAATTCATTACATGTATTTATTTGAGATAAAAGCCTGTGTGAGCCTGGCACAGATTGTGTGTGTGTGTGTGTGTGTGTGTGTGTGTGTGTGTGTGTGTGTGTGTCTCGCGTGCCGTGCGTGCGTGCGTGCGTGCATGCGTGCGTGCGTTCGTGTCTGCGAGCGCCATGTCTGTGCGGGGGCGGGGACAGAAGGTGACTGGTGGGAATTCATTGTCTCCTCCCACATTGGAGATCACAGGGATTGAGCTCAGGTCCTCAGATTTGGCAGCAAGCACCTTTATTTATTGTGAGCCATCTTACATGCTCACAAAATTCCAGGAGCAAAAAAGATGTTTCCAGGACAGAGACACTACATTTCAGTCGCCAGGTTACCACAAAGAAGAAAAGCCAAGTTCAGTTTTGACACATTGAAAAAAAAAAGAAAGAAAGAAAAGCAGCTACTGGCAGGATAAATGTGGTGTGGATTCAAACAGTTTCAAGGTGAAACAGGAGAAAGGGAAAGAATGTCCTTCAGGCAGGGCAGTGCAAGAGCAGCCATTTGTGAGGCTGTCTAGGACATGTTCCATACAGTACTTCCTAGGGTCTCCTCCCTTTATTCAAATACATAATTTCACTCTGTGTGAATCACGTTGTTTTTGAAACACTGTTGGTTGCTAAGGTAACTTGATGGTGTGTGATAAGTCACTGGCTCCCAGCAGAATGGAGAGGCTCTCTCAGGCTTCCACCAGCTTTGCTGACAGGGTGTCCTGCAGTGGAATGTTTTTGTGTGTGTGTGTTTTCCCAGAAGCATTCTGTAAAGTTGCTAAGGATAGGCTGGTCTCGGTTGCTAGCATTAGGGAAGGCTAAGAAGGAGGCAGGAAAGATGGAAACAACCCAGTATTGGTGACGACCAACATCTCATTTATCCAGATGTTTCTACCTAGCACATGGGAAGCAGATTACTGAGAGCAGTCTATGTGTCAGCATTGACTCTCTAGACGCAGCTGAAAAGGGCAGCCCTTGGGTGGAATGGCTCAGAGAGGTACTCTGTGCACAACCTCGATGTGAAAACCCAGAGATCTGACTTCCTAGACTGGTTCAAACTGCCACATACTGTGACTGTGGATAAGGTCCCTGGTGTCTCTGCTTCTTCTTTTCCTCTACAGTATGAAGGTGATTTACACTGCCCCCTCTAGTTATAGCCATCTATGATGGGAGGATACCAAGTGGGACAGTTTCAGGGAGTATGACTCAGAGACCTGGAAGAACACTTGAGGGCCCAGGGCCTGTTCCCTGGTGGATGGGAAGCTCAGAGTCTGAAACACACCATGTGCACTTCCAAGTGCCCCAGATGACAACCGTATACAGTTAACACAAGAGCATCTGTGACAGCATGAAGTCCCAGAGACCCCAGATTTCCAAGAAGAAGCTGAGGCCAGACATTTTGCATGGTACAACAGAGTGAGTTGACATCTAAGAAAATGCTTGAAAACCAACTGTTGCCTCTGCTTCAGAACTGGTAACCCGTCAGTGATAAAGTGTCCACTAGTATCCTGGAGTGGGAAAGGGAGTCAGGTTAGAATAATGATGGTGACCATAGATTCTGCTTGTACTTGACCAAAACCTTCAAATGAGGGGGCTCCAGCATCCCTTTTATTCTAACTGTCATTAAAAATATAAACTGTCCTTATGACAGCGTCCTCAGAACAAAATACGGGGTGTTGTTTCCACTGTAGGGCCAGTTCACTTCTGTTTGTTTGTGGAGTTTCAAGGCAGAGAGTTTCAAAGCAGAATGTGGCAAACTTACCTATTAATGTCTATCATAGTCTATAACCAAGTAAGCGTATAAGAAAGAGGAAACTTTCCTCTCTCTCATCAGTACACTGGCATATCTCTGGATAGATAGGATAGAGGAAGTTGACCTGGACTGTGAAAGAAAAAAGTATATAAGCATGGGTCCTAAGGAACCATGACCCTCACCAGGTGCAAAAGAGAAGTGTAGCCATGGCAACCACTCTTCAAGAATCATTGCCTCTTTTATTTGTGATCTCCCAGCATGATTCCTTGGACTTGTAAGTTAACAGCATAATGACATCAATATTTTGTAAATGCAATCCCAGTTAAGCGTAAACTAGGCATGTGCCTAATATGGCCATTGAAGGGTCTCTGCTTAAGTACAAAAAAAAAAAAATGTAGTCAGCTTTAACAATTGCCCACAGTTGGAGAAGGTGATCATAAAATTAAGAGTATTCTTCCCATAAAATGATTGAGAACGTGACACAAACGTGACACTGAACTCATACTCCAGAATCTTACAGGTTTAAGACAAGATGAATTAACCCACACGGAGATTTTCTTATCAGAGGAATGGAGATTAGACTGAACTACTTAATAAAACACAGACAGCTTTTTAGTAGAGGACAGTTATCCCTCCCATAGTCCCAGAGAGCCTAGCTCCCCAGCACTTAAGGCCTCTTGCTGGAGCATCTCCTGTATGCCTAAAGCTGTGAGGATCCCTAGAGGGTTTCCAAATCAAGCTAGGCATAAAATTCAGGCACACCTGAAACTATTAGAGGTGAAACCAAAAATGGCTGTGAAACAGAAAAGGGGGACTTGTGTGGGCTTAAAGTGCCAGTAATCTGATGATGGATGTTGTTCTCAATAGGCATAGGATGGGGGTTGAGATATTAGGAAAGGACTAGGAAAATGACTCAATGAACAGAGCCTTGCTGTGCAAGTACTAGACGTTTGGACCACTGGAAGCCATGTGAGGCTAAATGCGGTAACCCATCCTGGATTCCCAGTGTTCCTGTGAGATGGGAGTCTCGTGGGTCAGTGAGTCTTGGCACATAGTGTCACACAACAAAGACCCTGTCTCAAATAAGAGGAAAGCTAAGGGACAATACCTGAGGCTATTCTCTGACCTCCATAGACACTGTGGTACACACTACACACACACTGGACTTACACACCATGTGTGCATGTGAAAACACACAAACAGGAGTTTGAAATATATATACTTAGAGATAAAGATAGAGAAATAGAAATAACAGAAATGAGGTTATCATAATGAGAAAATGAACAGAGGCATTGCTCAGGTGGGAAAGAGATGAAGCCAATTCTGCAGTCCTGAGAGTTCTGTCTCACTCCCCTGTCATCTACATCTGTGTCTGAAAGTCAGGGCTTCCTGTGTACAATAGACTAGGTTTCATTTAGACACATGGAATATTTAGACTTTCTTGAGACCTGTTCCCAGAGCTACATGGGTTGGAATCCAATGATAAGGCCAGTCTTCTGGTCTCAAGACAATGTCCCTCTCTGATTGCTATAAGTAAATGAAATAGCTGTTAGAAAAAGTGTTTTTTTGGTTGGTTGGTTGGTTGGTTGGTTGGTTGGTTTTTTTTGTTTGGTTTTTTGTTTTGTTTTTTTTCCCATGGTCCTTTGGCCATTGAGACATATTACTGTTGAAATTTGCCTAGAGATATTGGAGCAGAAAGACATTTACATATTTCCTCAAGGATATGAACAACCAAAGACCAAGAGAGCAGGAAGCAGAGCCTCCCGTGTTATACCAGCATGTTCTAGGTAATAACCACAACCCTATATTGAAACATCTGTTTGTTTTTACTTAGCAAGCCTTTCTGGAATGCTTACAGTAGCTGTATCATTTGTTAGGACTTTGGGGAGCTCTGTGTGTGTGTGTGTGTGTGTGTGTGTGTGTGTGTGTGTGTGTGTGTGTGTGCAAGAGTGAGCAAATAGGAGAGAGAGAAAGATACAGACAGAGAGACAAAGACACAGGGAGAGAGACAGAGAGGCAGAGACAGACAGAGACACCCAGAGAAAGGTGACATGGGGGTGGGGGTAAAAAAAGCCACCTAAGTGATCATGAGCACTAGGGGCTTCTGGGAAATGTCCAGCCTTGCCATCCAAAGCTCCTGAGTCAGAGCACAGAGAGTGAAGGCCCTAAGCCAGCATCTGTGGCAAGTGTTCCAATGTGTTCAGTTACAGGTGGTCCGCATGCTGCACATGACAATAACAGGATGTGGAGGTCAAGAATGAGAAACTTTACATGAAACTAACCAGGCTAATAGTACACCTTGGTGAACCAAGAATCAGAGAAACTTGAGTTGGCCCAAATCTTGAGTGTTGTTAATAACACAGAAGAGTAGGTACGTTTCCTCTATATCTGTAAAATAGTCCATATCTAAGACACAGGGGATCTCTCCATTTACAATGAAGGCTAATCAAAAACAGCCACAGGAGGAACATCTAACAGCACTGGGAGCTGTTATGGCAACAGTAATCAGTTAGTGAAGCTGCAAACTGGGTAAGAAAGAGGAAGTGGGGAATCTGGATAAAGAGAACTGCATGTAAAGTTTAAAGGATGGTTGTGCCTGAATTTTATCCAAATAGGAGAAATTAAGGGTACAAGATAGACTCTTTCCAGGAATGGGCTTCAGATAACGGCTGGTGCATGGATGATCCATGAAGCATTCTTTTCCTCTTTTCACTTATCCAGTTTGTTTCCAGGATTTTTAGCATAAAAGACTCTGCTAAGTGCTGAATGAATGAATCCATCAAAAAAACAAAAACAAAAACAAAAATGCAGGGGCTGGAGAGCTGGTTCAGCAGTTAGGGGAGCACACTGCTCTTACAGAGGACAGGAGTTGGATTCCCAGCACTGACATCAGGCAGCTGACAACCACTAGTAACTCCAGCTCTGGGGACATCCCACACCTCAGGGGCACCTACACACATCTGTACATATCCACACAGAGACACACGTAATTAAAACATTTCTCAAAACCAAACCCAAACACTACACTTAAATACAAAGCTGATAAATTGGGCAGCCCATAAAACAATCGCAAGAAACTTTTATTTAATTAAAAATATTATACATGTTGTTGCATTTTCATGGAAAATATTGAGTTAAAAAAAACACTAACAGTGTTAGTTTTCAGGAACTCTCGTGCATCCCATCCTACCATCTGCTGCTTTCTGTGGCATTAACTTTGTGTTTAAGAGGAGCCATAGAACTGTAGGGGGTCCTAGTACTGGAGCTTCCTAAAAGACCAGACCTACTGGTCTCAGGAGTGAGGCATTTCCTTGAAGACAGTGTTCTGTCAGGTTCATACAGACACTGCCAGCTTTTGGTTTCCTTGCAAATCATTGAAGAAAACAAAAACAGAAACAAAAAATAAAATGAGTGTAAAGACCCAGTTCTGACGTGACCATCGGTTTATGCAACTGAGCCCTGTGACAGCCTCATCCAGTTTCCAAGCCAGTTAATGCAGGACCTCGAGTCCAAGCTGATGGATTAGTGTCCCGAGCTCCCCCCAAAAACCTCCCCAGAACCCACTGTGGGACGACACTGATACATAGTGTTTATATTCAAACCACCAGCAAATACACAACAGCACATGAAACACCCATGTACAATATCACTTAAAAATACATCTTGGAACACTACAACCTTTGGAACCACTGGCTATGTCACATAGCTGTGTGAATAAATTTTTAAACCTTCATGTAATTATACATTTGTTAAAGAAAATAACAGCATGAAAAATTTAAAAACTATTTAAGTCATAAACATCTCACAGGTAAATACAAGACGTGTACAATATAATCTCTTCCTTCACCCCCTTCCTTTCTTTGGGCTGTGCCATTCCCTAACATTCCCTTGACCCCACACCATAATGCTATATCCTTATGCTGCTTCCAAGTGATACTTTTACTAAAATGGTTCTGACATAGCAGAAATACCCCAGCTCTCTGTTCATGGTCCTTAGCTTTAAATTGTAGTATGCTTAATTGAAAATTTGCATCCAGCTTTATATTGAAGAGAGGCATACTCTCCTTAAAATATACAACAGGATAGCTGGAGAGCAAAAGAACGTGGAAATTGCCTCAGCTTTTAGAGACTGAAGTACGCTCCTTCTTCATAAACGGCCTTTCAGTTGATGGGAATAAAATAAGGCTGAAATTGCTTTTCACATTCTGGCTCTGTTGGGGGCATTTTCACATAGACCCCTGTTGTAAGAGGACTTCTTTTCTTTAGCTGCCAAAACATTTTTAAAGAAAGCAATTATTATCAAAGAATATAGAAGCCAATTGTAACCATAATAGAACCCAGTAAATATCAGGTCCCTCCCCAGCAAAAATAAAACACCCACAATGACATACAGAATTATAAACTCTGGGAGATTTTTCTAACTGAGCTAGTCAAATTTACCTTAGATAAATAATTCTGCAAACGGGAGAAAAGGGCTTTGAGACAACTTCACCAAGAACAACCAAAATGCCCAAGATAGTTGTCTAGATCGTGTCTGTGGTAATCAAAGCACCTGAAATATTTGAAGGTGGCTCTGATAACCTGCTTTGAAGCTGAATTCCTCATCTCCATTCCTCTTATGCTTGTTAGTGTTTTTTCTTTGTCTGTGTTAGTTTCCAGTTTCTGTCACCTCAACAACTTCAACAACGTATGTCTAGTCAGCCAGGCTGGGTGGTAGCTTAATGGCAGATAAAAAAGGAAGACAGCAACAGAAAAAAGATTCTGTGAAAGTGTGTGTGTGTGTGTGTGTGTGTGTGTGTGTGTGTGTGAATATAGATGCAGAAAGAGATACAGAAAGTTACAAAGGTAGAGAGATGAGAAAAATGGAGTCGTAGGAAGAGTAAGAAGAGGAAGAGAAGAGATGGGGACAAAGGACATTGTGATAAGGAAAGCCAGCCTTACACAGACATGGCAAAGGACTGTTCAGAACCCTGACTGGAGACTTGATTCCACACTTCCCTCTTTTCACTACCAATATACTAAATAAAAACAAGGGCTTTCGTTCACTGAGCTAGGAGGAGGCGGTCAGGACAGGGTGGGTAAGTACATAGATAATGGGGATGGGTATTCTACAAGTAGCTACGGCTTGAACAAAGAAGACACAAGAGGGACCAAGAGATGGTGTTGGGTAAAGGACAAAAATCCATCCAGGTGGTTCTAACTAGAAAGGGTTGCCCAGAGACTCCTGTGTTCCAGGGTCACTAGGATTAAGGACATTGCCATGACAGTGACAACCAAAACAGCTGCTCCATGTTGTTCAAACAGTTACTCAAACTGAAACCCTGCTCAGAAGCACACAAACATTCACTGTCAAACATGCTCACGTACAGTATTAGTCATCCCGAAACCTCTAAGGCAAGTGCATGGGGTTCTAGCGTGTTCTTTACCCTATCCTTCCTGTTCCTTGTTTATTGCTTCAACTCAACACCAATTGGTCAGTGGGGTACAACTAAAAGTGTCCCCATTAACTGTGGGGAAATGCCAACATCACACTCACCATCTTGCTCAAAGAAACAGCAGTGACCAGGAAACTGTAAAAAAACAACCCCGAGCTAACTGCGGCAAGGATCCAAAGAAGGAAGTCGGAATCTGGGCATGGTTCTGGATCTGCAACAGAAGGCAAAGCTTCAACCTCCTGAGACAGTTTCCAGTTGTGGGGTCCTAGTTCCTCATGGGTAGTAAAAGGAAGTTAGAGATTCCAGAGTTTGCTAGTCAACTCTAACTTGTATTGGTAGTCCCAAGGGAAGTCTGGCTATTTATTTAATGCATGACTTTGAGTGCCATCAAAGGGACAAGACTAAACTGCGAGAACAAGTGCCCTAGCCTATCAGCAGTATAAAACACATCCCCCAAACACGTTTCATTGCAATCAGAGTGATGGTTATGGAACTACTCAGTATAAAGCAAGACTGCTATCTATAGGGAATTCCTAGCTGTGCATCACAGACCTAAGTATGAACGACTCCCAAACCAAGGAATGAAACTATTCTGGTGTAAAGACAATAAAAATGCAACAGACTTGCTCTTAGTGGAATGGCTTTGCTCACCAATGACATAAATCTGGGTCCCGTTGCCCGTGCCCACCAAGTATGGTGGTGGGTACATGAGCTCCACCTTGCAGAAGTACAGTCCCGTGTCAGCGGCTCTCAGTCCTTGGATGGTGAGGTTCACTCTGCTTTCATTAAAGGTGCCACTGCAGAAGGGGTAATCTAGGAAGCCCACTGTATTCGTCTCTGTGAATGTTGTGGCACAGACCTCAGTCACTTGGTCGTTTGTCTGCCGCAGCACAGTCACCCGGACCTCATCAGTGTTGTGTGAAGGTGAATATTCACATGGAAAGCTGGCGACACCATGGCTGCTGGCCAACACCACTGAAGGTTGGGTCACCTGTATGGCTGGCATGGAAAAGCCAAAGGGAACTTAGTGGGCTTATGATCATCCACGGTTGGGACTATTAGGCCACACCTGAGGCCAGGGGAAGTTTATCTTGGATGAGCTCCTGCAAGCTCATCCCTCAACAAACTTATCACTCCCTTCACCCTTTGCTTCTCCACCCATCCACCCTAACACTCCACTTCCCATCTTTCAGCTATAGTCAGTCACTCTCCAAGATCCCCTTATTGATAGTTGATATTGATATTGAATTGATATTGATAGCTGATATTGATATTGAAGACAGTTGTCTACGGCAAGGAGAATACTGGTATAGCAAATAGAAGGGCTCCCATAAAATGTGTCATTGTGGCAAATAATTTTTCCTTTCATTTATTCTCTCCTGCAGTAAGAAAAGGGGGTAGCCTACATGTCAGTGTAGTGCATTCTTTGATGATAATAGAACTATATCATGCAGGAAACATAGTGAGTGGCAATAGAGACATTTCTGGAGCTTGGGGTGCAGAACCTTGCCTCATCTCTCAGAGTAAGCTTCAAAATTTCCTACCTACTTATTTATAAGTGTACCTCTGTCAACCAGGATCAGTTGAACCTTGGGTCAATACACTGGTCACCCTTTTCCTGGCATCACTGTGGTAGAGTGGTGTATACATCAGACAAGGAAGCCACAGAGCTGAGAGAGGGCACCAGGGTCATTTCCTCTCTGGGTTGAGGCAACCCTGCTTTAACTTCTGTGGGCGTCCCCTGCTTCCCTGCCACCTCTTCTGTCTCCCTTCTTTCCTTCACTTAACACTTTCCTCGTCCTTGGGGTTTTTTTTGTTGTTGTTATTGTTGCTGCTGCTGCTGTTCTTGTTGTTTGTTTTCTCTTTCCTCCCTGTATACTAAAGAAGAAAGGAGTCCAGCTCTCTATACAAACATGCCTTCATCATTAGAAATCAGTGGGCTTGCAGCCTGGTATTGGTGGGACAAATCTGCAATCCTAGCAGCCAGGAGATGAAGGCTACATATCAAGTGCAAGGCCAGCATCAGCTAAAGAACAAGACATTGCTTTACAAAACAAAGAACCACAGGCAGAAGGGCTGGAGATGTAGCTCGGTGGTAGAGCGCTTGCCTACAGCACATAAGGTCTCCAGTTCTACCCTCAGCACACAAAATAAAAGTGGCTTTCTGTCATATTGCCTTTTCATAACTAACCTGGCTGCTCTCTGGTCAGTATTGCAGATTACCCCGAAAACTTAAACTGAACAATGTCATTGGCAGTTGACTAACATTGATTGTAAAAACAAGACAATAAGTTTGCAGTGTCCTCCATATTACAATCTTGAATACTATCCCAGGCTTAGTTTCCAAGACCACCTCTCCTACCCATAAACCAGGCTGTGTAAATACCCTAGTCTCTCCTGAAAGCACTTGTACTGATTAGCATCTGTGCTCAAAAAGAGAACAATATGGCGGCAGTTGCCATGGTTATTCCATCAGCTTGGTGGGTGAAACAGCAGGTGTCTGCCCAGCCTTCATCTCTGCTATCAGAGATACTCTGCAAGCATCCTTTGCTCATGGAAACCCCACTAGAGTGTTTTAAAAAAAAGTTCTCTCCCACATTAAAGTTTTTGTGACCTATTCAGACAAGAAACTGTCCATGAATATTGCTTCTTTGGTAAAATTAAATTATCAAATATCTTTGTACATCAGTGTCACACGAACTATGTGATTTCTTAATTTAAAAGATCCTGAGAGAGATGCTCAGGGTCCAGTAGATATGTACATTTCAAGGCACATAACAAGCCTGGGATTAGCCTTTCAAGAGTTTCTATTTCATCTGAAAAAAACGGGGATCCGTATTTAAAATCCACATATAGTTATTGAAACAATTAAGATTTTATGAAGAAAAAAATAATAAAAAGACTCTTAGGCCAAAAAGCTGATATTTGTTTTCTTCCTTTCTCCCTTCCTCCCTCCCTTCCTCCTTACTGCCGTCCTTCCTTCTCCCTCCTTTCTTTTTCCCTCTCTCCCTTCCTTCCTTCCTTCCTTCCTTCCACTCACTTGTCTCTCTTCCTTCCTCTCCTCTTCTTGTCTTTCTATCACTTTGCCTTTCTTTCTTCCTTCAATTTCAAACTATTTCATCTTTAAAATAATTAACTAATTTATTTCCTTTTACTTATTACTTCTATTCTTCGAGATTAATATAATTACATTATTTCTCCTTTCTATCCTCCAAACCTTCCCATGTACCCCTCCTTGCTTTTCTTTCAAACTCATGGCCCCCTTTTTCATTATTTATTGTGATATGCACAGACTATAGTTATAGTCATTCTTAATGCAACCTGCTCATTCTATAGGTTATTTGCTTTATGTTTTGAGGGCTGACCATATGGTATTGGATAGGCAGCTGGTGTGCTTTACCCTTGGAAACTTCCTACTCTCCACATTCCTTGTCTTCCTGTAGTTATTTCTATAGTATTGAGGCACCTTGGTCTTTCCTCATCCACTTGGGTATGTCTATTGTTATTCGTGTCCTTATTCAGCTCAAGTTCAGGCAGTCCTGTGGGTGAGACTTTATGGGTGTACCATTCTACATCCTAAGAGACACACTCTCTCAGTAAACTCTGTACCTTTGGCTCTCATAGTCTTTCTGCCCCCTCTTCTGCTATGTCCCCTAAGCCTTAGGTGTGATCATTCAAAGAACTAAGAGTGTTTCAAAAACTTAAAGTGAATGAGGAAAACTTCTTATTTATTTGAATTTGGGTAAGTTTTGGGGGTGGGATTGGGGGGGTGAGGAGAAAAATCTTAATGTCACTGTGATATCAAGAGCAAATGTGCTCACAATTTCAAATGCCTACCCCCACTTAAATCTCTTAATTTTACAGGATTTTCTAACAGTGATAAAGAAGAACCTGAACTTGTTCTCCCCCATATCAGCTCTCATGGTTCCTTAAGCCCCAGCTGGGATCCCAGCAAGCTGCTGTGGGCAGTCTTAGCTCCTTCACTACTGCTAGACCTCATCTATTCTTCTTGGAACTTGTCTGTAGGAAGCTGTTAAACCAAAAGGTAGAGGGTTTGGCTTTCACTTCTGGCATTTCTATAAATCACTGTCCTTAGCTTCTGAAAAAAAAAAAAAATGAAACCCATGTAGGAAAAACACCTCCTCCACCTGCATGTTCCAGAAGTTTCCACTCACCTTCAGAGAAGACTGGGATGAAAAGAAGAGAGAAGAGGGCAACAAAAGGCCAAGTCCTAGAAGGCAGCTGCAGTTGAGCTTTGTACCTCTGGAGTCCAAGACAAGCCATGGCTGGAGGGCAAAGGTGCTGAGGTCCTCGGGAAGCAGAGTAAAACCCAACAGGATCCAAAACCTTTGAGATGTGTTTGAACCCACTCAGACTCAAGGACTTTATATAGACAGCTTTGATCCAAGGTACGTGCTACATATGTGTAACACACACACATGACACCTGAACAGAGAGCCTTTTTGTTTTGGTTTTACGAGAAAGGAAGCCGTGGGTTTAGCTGTTACGTCGTAAAAGACAACCTCAAATATTCAAAGTAAAACTGAACAAAACAAGCAAATCCATGGATGGAAAATGTACTCAACTTGAAACTGAAGCTTCGAGTCACCTCTGAGGACCTGGAGAAGTGGAGTCTTGGAGAGTATAATTTCCTCTAGTGCAAGGTATCGCTAAATCCCCATCCCAACTTTATCCAGTCATTTAGTCATCTTTAATCACCCAGTACTCTTTCTTAGCATCTCCCTGGTCCCCCTCTTAGTCTTGGAGCTGATGTCTGAATTTCTCTTTGGAAGGCACCCATAAAAATTGTGTTCTAGATATGATGCTCTGTCCTTCCATGAGCCCCTCAATACACAAAAGAGTTTATTTTTCCCTAACTCCACCTAGTATTTTACAGAGAGAAAAATGCCAAAATCACAAGAAAAAGACACACAGAAAGACACACATGTGCACATGCATGCACACATATATACACACAGATACACACACACACACAAAACAGAGAAAAGGGCCTCTGGTTTTGTCAGTTGGGAAAGAAATCAGATGCTTTTAAAACTGACTTCTTTTAAAACTGATGCTTTTAAAATCAGATGCTTTTTCAAATGGCAAAGTAAAGTTGTGAATGGCCCAGGGTAAGTCAACCCAAATAAAAAGACATTTAAAACCTCCACAGGAGGATGGACTTTTAAAAAAAATAGTAAGACTTTTAAAGGGTAGAAACTTAAAACTAGGAGTCACAGCTCCGTGATAGAGACACAGCTCATATACTTCAGCAATGAAGACACAGTTCAGAGCTGTAGATGTAGCTCAGTGGTAGAATACTTGCCTAGTATGTGGTATACCTTAGGTTCAATTTCCAGCACCACCAAAACTAAGGATAAATATTACCAGAATTCTTAAAATAAACTGTAGGAAGGGCAAATGTTCAATCATAAATACTATGGTACTTTTATAATATTAAAATTATTTAGAATGTTCAGTATTTAAAATATCTAAGTATTCTCTATATTAATGCATGTTAGATAGTTAGAATAATTAATACACACATGTTTGTAGTCCATTTTTTGAATAGTATATATTGAAGACTTCCCTTAAGTCTGGGAAGCTCTCATACAGTTCAAGGATGAAAGGGGTGTTCATTGCAGATCTATAACATGTTATGAATTGTGGGTACTTAGGATGGGATGATGGCAAGATAAAAAACCTAGTTGGTTGCCTGGCATGGCAGAGGATGCCTTTAATCAGAGCTCTTGGAAGGCAGCGGCAAGTAGGTGCTCTCATGTTTCTGTGGTTTCCTGCCATCTCTGCACCCCATCAGAAGAGGCTCTGTAGAGTTGGGACTGTATGCTTCCTTTAGAGCCTGCCCACTAGCATGTGCTCACACATGCCTTTCATGCTGCATGCCATTTCCCACCATGCTTCCTTCGGGTCTTATGACAATGACACAAGCTTCCTAGGCTGTATTTGCTCCTTCTACTTGGTTGCCTCCTCTCCACATCCCCTAGCCTTTAGCTGAGGTGCCAACACCCTGAGAAGCCACTTGTGATGTGTCTCTTTTCTATATTCCCCTAGCACTATAGAGAAGCCTCCGATTTCCAATTCACATGGCAAGAAGCAATAACAACCTAATGGCACTAATAAGGAGCCAGGACCCAAACTGGGCACTAAAGACTTTAAGTGTGTGTGTGTGTCTGTCTGTCTGTCTGTTCCTGTCCTGTTGGAGAGCCATGGCATTGGCAATGACAGGCAGCTATACTTACATCATAATCATGGCAGAATGGGAATGAGATGGATGCTAGAGTTGAAGTATTACACAGCTAGAGAGGAGCAGGAACCACTGGTTCAGGTATGGACATCAGGGCAGTATTCTTGGAGGAGAGAAACACTGGACTCATTATTGGTGACAAAAGAGGTAAGTATTCAGACAAAAAGAGCAGTATTTCCAGAGATCCTGGTGGGAGCTGCTGCCTCTGCAAGAGCCAGTGAAACAGAAAAAGCCATCAGCACAACCAAGCTCAAACTTCATAAAACTCTCTTCTTGCTCGGTTTGAAGAAAGGGAGAAAGGGAAGATAGGCTCAAGAACATATGAGATACAATCAGGAAGAAGTCTACTGCAAAACCCCCCAGGCAACAAGATTTCACAAGATTTCCATGTAAAGAACATGTAAGTAAATGTATTCTGATTTGCAGACCACGTGGTCTATGTTACCACTACTGGTTCTTCAAGTTTAGGGTGGAAGCATTCATAAATCACACTTAACCAATGTGTGTGGCTTATTGCTAATAAATCTTTATTCATAAAATTAAATGGAGACTGGACTTGGTCTGTAGACAGCGGCTTTTTTAACCCCTCTTCTAACAAAGGACATGACAGCTTTGGTGACGTGGTTCCTAGGCAGCCAATCTAGAATCATTGAATAAGGGGAAAGGCTTTTGGGGGCGGGGCACAATATTTACGGCCTGGGAGGAGTGATGGGCCTTAGTTTCTCTTCCAGTGTCTGTGATAAAATACTCTGACAAAAGTAACTAATGGGAAGGGTGTTTAAGTGGGCTCACAGCTGGAGGCTCATAGTCCATGTATAGTATGGTAGTCAAAGCAGCAGGACCTTGAGGTAGCAGCTGTTCACAGCAATTAACACAATCAACATAATTTCTCCCGACTGCCCTGAGACTAGCTAATCTCTCCCAGGTGTGCCTGGGTGCTTGCTTTCTAAGTGGTTCTAGGTCTTACCGAGTGATTAACAGTAGCCGTCACAAGAACAACGATCAGAAATTGTCCAAATATTTGCCATTTTATCTCACTCCAGTCTCATAATAACCATACAAAATAAGGATTGTTACTTTTCCCTCTTAATAAAGGGATAAAGCAAGGCCTTGAGAGTTAGCTGACTTATCCCATCCTCAATAAAAAGAGACAAAGAATTCAAAGGCAGCTAGATTTGAATCCTACCATGAAGATTTGCCAGCCGTTGCCTTGAAAGCCTACTGTTGCCCAGGCAATGGCTCCAACTCAAGAACCTTTCAAGGGAAATACCATCACCTGGGGAAGAGCGTTCTGATGATGGCTGGCAACCCAGTAAGCAGGAATCTTCTTTTACTCAAGGCTCACTGTGAAGACAGAAGTGCAATTATTGGACTAAAGAAGATGAGAAGAGCAAGTCATGGCTTCCATTTGAGAATATTCAACCTAGAGCACCCATGGAATGATCCAAACACGGTTTCCAACAGGAATCCTGAGGGAGAGGGTATGATCCAAAGACATCAGTTTATGCACCTATGAACACACTCGTGAAAATTAGATTGGTCAAGTCTTGAAATGAGCACTCTGGAAATGTTTGGTGAATGAGTACGAACAGTTCAGCACTGGAAAAGAGTGGAGGTTATAATCGGAACTTTCAAAGAAGTCTTACTGGGTTTTCTAAGTTTGCTTTTATGAAACTCTTTCTGTCACTGTAAGAAAATTCAATGGCTATAAAAGAGCATGTGTGAAAGAGTGTTGATGAGAAGATATTCACATGTATCACTCACTAGATGACTGGGCTGGTAAGCTGGTAAGAGGTAACTGAGTTCCGTAGATAGGAGGGTCCATGCAAGATGGAACATTCTGAAATCACGTGCCTCCAGATGCAGTGAGTTAAGAAGGCTGTAATGCCTCCATGGCAGCATTGCCCACAAGCCTGTGTCTCACAAAACTGCTGGCCTGGAATTATACTTCCTTTTAGAAATTAGTATCCTAGATGATGATAAAAAGAAACCCTGGAAAATAATTCTAGACTAAAGAGGAAGATGAGTAGATGCTGGGGGGTTGGATGCATGATCCTTGATTGTGGCCACCACTGAGAGGACACCAGGAAACGTCAGGAGCTGTACAGTGCAGTGACAATATTCTACTGTTAAGTCTTTGGGATGTCAGCAAGTAGCCCGTGGTTGGCCAAGCACAAATTTTGTATGTATGTATGTATATGTGTGTGTGTGTGTGTGAGAGAGAGAGAGAGAGAGAGAGAGAGAGAGAGAGAGAGAGTGTGTGTGTGTGTGTGTGTCTGTGTAGTGGGGGATACATATTAGCTCATGTGTGTTGTAATCAAAGAGTAAAAAGTATACAGCAATAGTGACAATGTTAACAAATTGTGAATGTGGCTAATGAGTAAGTGTGTGTGCATGTTTATTCTCTGTTAAGTTAAAAGTTTGTTTGTTTGTTTGCTTGCTTAAGATTTATTTATTTCATATATTCAGACACACCAGAAGAGGGCATCGGGTTTCATTACAGATAGTTGTGAGCCACTGTGCGGTTGCTGGGAGTTGAACTCAGGACCTCTGGAAGAGCAGCCAGTGCTCTTAACTGCTGAGCCATCTTTCCAGCCCCAAGTTTGAAGATTTTCAACATAAAGTGTTGAAAGCAGGAATTTGAAGGCCAGCTATCAGTGTGGAAGCCATATACCACCTTAGAAATAGCAGAAACTTAGAGAACTAGCAGGGAGTCACCTGCTCAGGATCACTCCCGTTCTCTTTCCTCAGACCCCTCAGACCCCTCAGACCCCTCAGACCCCTCAGACCCCTCAGACCCCTCAGACACAGGCAGGGCCCTGTGTCTATTGTGCACATTCCCTGTTACATTGGCTTCTAGAGGATTTAGACCAGAATGAAATCAGGGGATTTCCTATCTGCTGTCACCCAAATTCAGACCCTGGGTACAGTGGTAACAGTACTTCCCCATAAGTACTTGTCAAGTGAGTTCCATTCTATGATGTCATTTCTCCCTGAAACTTAGTAGCACTCACCCCACCAAATGGGTCCCTTAAATCTTAAGGCTGATATCTGCTTTCACTCTGGCTAGTTTCAGGGCACACTGCCACTGCCCACCTTGGTATCTACCACAGTAGCTTTTCATTGACTCTCCTATTTGAACCACCTGCTTCTTGTTAAAACCCCAATTAATCCAGCTTGGCAAGTAGAAGACACAAGATTTCTATCCAGTACATGTTTTTTCCTTTCACATGACATACAATAATACATTACAGCATATGGCCTGTATTTAGCTAATTACCCCCTGTAGACATCTCTCTCTCCTACATCAAATTCTCTTTCCAGGGCACTTGCAGACACAACTCACACGTAGTAGCCCACCAGGGCCCCTTTGTACAAAGAAGATGATAGAGATCTCCTGTATTTCAGCTTAACCCTCCAGCCTCATTCTCTCTTACTCCTATTCAGCACTCATAAAATACAAACAACTAAAGGTACTATCTGAGGACTGACTGATGAGCACTAAAGAGCCCACCAAGGTGGCTAACAGTATTGTTAGTGTCCCGCGGACAGAAATTCAAATCCTGGTTGTGCTGTTTCCTACAAGTACTAGTGGAGATCGAAGGACAGCTTGAGAGAAATCAGTTCTCTCCTTCCACCTCAGATTGTCAGGCTTCGTGGCAAAAACCTTTACCTGCTGAACCTGCCCATAGAAGACATTTAACTTCTCTGCTCTTCATCTTCTCTGTCCCTAAAATATGCCTCATTCCTAAGGATCCTATTGTTGCTGTAAAGATTCATCAAGCCTGTGCCAACACATCAGTCAACTATGTCCAAAATAATGAGAAGACTAGCTTGAGAGGTACTATGGAGGACGGGGGCAATGGAGGGGTGCACTCTGACCCTAGCTATAGAGCATGGGGGGGGTGTTGCTCTCCGACTAAAATTTAATATTAGCTTATCTGTTAAATGCAAAGTTACAAATTTCCAACTTCATTTTTTACACACACGTGTGCACACACACACACACACACACACACCCCTTTCCTTTGATACCTTTAGTCAATGGGTGGCATCTTAGAATAAAATGGGGCTCTTTGCTAGTGCTCATGTTTGCTGGATTTCTGTCCCTGTCATGTCTTCCTCAGCATCTGGAAGCAAATAGTTGTTTTCTTTCTGTCTGATTGAAATAAAAGCCTTTTTACATCTTTTCTGAGAATCTAAGACTTATGTACTGCAGTTCTCACAGTGTTACTCGATGGCTGGATAGTCAAGTGTCTGAGGGTATCCTCCCTTGGCTATTGTCATTTCAGGGTTGGAAGGGGAAAGTCAGATTTCTGTTTACCTTACCACTCTGACTCTTTTTTAAAGGCTGGTGGTGAAGGAAATGAAAATCACTGGCTAAAATTAGGACCTGGGGATTCACTGTGACTTCATCTCGTCACTGTCTTCCTATATCCACATCGCCTAAGTAAACCCCAGATCGGCTTTATAGTACTCTTGGTGATTACTGGACTTGAAAGCTCTCAAGATTTGCATAATTCACAGTGGTGCCCACAGAGAAACATATTAGAATTCCAAAGGAGGTGTATACTCAGGTGCGGTAACAACCCCCCCCCCCCAGCTTAATCATAAAATCCTGAGTTTTATTCAACTTTTTCTTATCTTTCCATTTTTTCCTTCCCTTTTTCTTTCCCTAGTAAGTATACCCAAACTACTAGCTTTTGGTTGAAAGATTTGCACCTGGCACTGAGTATGCTACATACTGCAAAACATCCTTTGCTTGATGGTTTCAGGGGTAATGGGAAGAATGAAGAGGCTAATATTTGCATAGTGTGCAGTTTCAGGACATCCCATTACCGTTGAGCTCATAATCTTGCCTAATTAAGGTTATATACTTTATTTTCATGTTAATTAGCTCATCACACTACAGCTCCTTTCAACATCAACTTCAAAGGAAAAAGGTAATCATCTACCAAAATAAGAGATTGCTGAAGAAGAATTTATCAATCTCACTTCGAAAGAGACAGAGAAAAAGGAAACGCTATGCAAAGTGACTGGAAAGAAAGGGTAGCTTCACTACAATGAAATGGTGGAAATATGGGCCGAGCCAGGCCTATTGAAATAAATGTAGCTGGTTAATTTTAGTCCCTAGGCAACCAGAATCCACACCATAAATTAGGTTAAAAATGGATGCTTCTGAGTTGTAGAGTTTTTGTGTGTTCTTTCATAGGAATATACAGATGGCTCCTGCTGGCTTTTTGGCTTATATTATTCTGTATCCTGTCAGGGAAGAAGAGTTTTGCTGTTCTAGATTAATAAGTGTGACAGAGAGGTCTTCAGTTGAAGGCTAACCTCTGCTTGTCAGAGCATCATGTACAAGGAGATGAAAATAAGATTTTTTTTGATGAATATCCAGAAGTCAACTTTTAGACACAACAAAAATATCTGTGTTTGGATTTCTCAAGCTCTTTATATAATATGATTAATTCTTTAAAGAATAGCTTATCTCTAGTTAAATGCAATGGTCTGGTTTAATCATTATTACCTCTAATTATCTATGAGTCTGACTAGCTTCTTACATTTACAAATGAAATTATAGTTGTATGATTTTTACCCCTTAATCCTACACTCTTGTAACACAGCTATGAAATTCTGGTAAAAGGCTTTATCAAAGATAAGTATTCTCCTTACTCTTCCTGTTGCCATGGTTTAAATTTTTTTAATTTAAAAATTAGCCTGGTTCAACTCAAGTGAGAAGGGGTTTCTTCTGGCTCACAGGTCAAGGGCACAGTCTGTCAAAATGGCAGGAGCTAGAAGTAGCTGGTCACACTGCATGTGCAGTCAGGAAGCAGCAGGCAATGAAAGCGTGCACTCAGCTAGCTTTCTACTTTCTTGAAGTCCAGAACACAGCCCAGGGAATAGTGCTTCCTTACTTTAGTGTGTGTCTTCGGGTCTTCCTACTTCAATTCACCTAAACAAGATAATTCCTTGAAGGCCTAGTCATTGTTTGATGTAATCTAAATGATCCCTCACTGTGGTGGTTTGAATATGCTTGGGGAGTGGCACTATTAGAACTTATGGCTTTGTTGGAGTAGGTGTGGCCTTGTTGGAGGAAGGGGTGGGCAATGAGACCCTCCTCCTAACCATATGGGCGCCAGTCTTTTCCTGTTTGCTTTCAGAACAAGATGTATAACTCTTAGCTCCTTCTCCAGCACCATGTCTGCCTGTAGGCTGCCATGCTCCTGCCTTGATAATAATAGACTAAACCTCTGAACCTGTAAGCCAGCCCTAATTAAACGTTTTTCTTTATAAGAGTTGCCTTGGTCACGGGATCTCTTCACAGCCCTAAAACCCTAACTAAGACACTCACGGTTTTGCTTGAAGCCCTTCTCCTAGGTGATTCTAGATCCTGTCTGGTTGATAATAACCATCAAAGAAACAGTAGATATTTTCAAAATAGGAACCCATGTTATTTTACAGAGACAGTCATTGACTTGTTCAGGACTACCCATTAGATCACATAACTTGATTATCTAGGAGAAAGGGGCAGAAAGGCTTAGTAAATAGTTTAATATTTGGCCCATGAAGTTTCCCAGGTCACTCTCTCCCAACCTGTGTGGCACATTGAGTTTATGTGATTGCCTTTAAAAATAGGATGAGGTAACTCAGCAAGCAGGGTATCCATTTCACAAGAGAGGAGCCTTCCCAAACCAGTCACAACATTTTCTTGCCTTGATTCAAGCAAGAACAAAACTTGGAATGGAATATGACCAATACTTTTAAAATATTTTTTCATTAATTTATTTATTTATTCGCTGTGCATCCAAATCGGATTTTTTTCTTTTTTTAATGCTGAACAAGCCTTTTACCCACACCACCACTCCCCAAATGCTTAGCTGTCTATAAAGAATCACATGGCAAACAAGGGTGGCCTGTTTGAAAGATGCCATTTCTTACACAATCTAATCTCAGCCATAAGCCCTCATTTCAGCCTCCTGGTTACACAATCACTATTTCGTATTTTGAGTGGTATCATTTCAGGTCCTGCTGTGACTGCAGCAATTGAATGACTTCACACCTCAAGTCCATCAGAGACCATCATGGTCACACCTTCATGAGAGAGAAGCACCCTCCTGGCTTTGCCAAGTAAGGAACCATAGCTGTGGCAGTGGGAAAGCTCTGCTGGGTGATGGTGCCTTTGTACACACCTTGTGCAGAAAGTGAATCCTTGAATCCAAACAAGTGCTAGCAACCTGTACTCTCTCCGTTGACTGAAGATTCAAAGACTCAGAACCAGGAGTAGTGGTACAAGCCCATAATCTAAGCTTCTCAAGAGGCTAGATGAAGAGGACCTCTTTTAAGGTTAGCCTAGAAACTTTAGTGAGACTGTCTCGATATAAAAAGTAAAATGATGGCTGGGCTATGGCTTGATGGTGGAGTATATGCCTAGCACAGACACACACACACACACAAACACACACACACACAGACACACACAAACAGGCACACACACTCAGAGATTCACACACACAGACATACAAACATACACACACACACACACAGCCACTGATAGACATACAGTCTGAGGCAAGGGGAAGAAATTCTGGCTATTTGTCATCTTCCACACATCACAATGAACCATCTTCAGCCAGAGTCAAGTTCTGACATGCGACCATTCAGCTCTGTCTTCCCAGGGCAGTTTTCTAAAGGTTACTCAGTTGTGGAGTAGCTAAATGAGATGGAGGGAGGCCATGCTAGTAGGAAACTTTAGTTCAATGAACCACATTATTGAAGTGTGCTGTGGAGGGTTATTTAGAAGCAGCTGATTGCATTAGCAGCTTTTCCTAAACTGGATTACGTTCAGAGGAAATGCTCTGGCTGGGTGTTTCTTCCATGAGCAGGAAGCTGGGTCATCACATATCCACAGTCATAGCAGGACCCACTGAAGGTTTTAGCCACGAAGCATAACTAAAACCCAAGCCCTTCACGTTCAGCCTCACACATTCAAAGCCCAGTTTCTGCATCCCCCTAATGGAATCATACCACTGGCACTAGTTCAAATCCACCACTTATGTTATTCCTCCCCAACATCACTTAATGGTAGTCAGATCACTAATAAGTTCTTGCCACATGTAAACTTTGAGATCTGCGGTTCTGGTCATTTCTCTTCCATTGTCTATGACATGCTGACAGGTAGAATATATCAGAAACACTTGTTTCCTGTACTCTCAAAATACGAGCAGGTCAAAACCCTTTAGTCAGCCACACCCCTTATGTGTCACCCTTTGTATTAGAAAGAAAAATATGAACTTAGGGCACATGAGTGTGTTAGGAATTAACTCATGCTATTGAAAAAAAGAGGCACAGGAAGTTATGATAGTTTAAAATTAAATGTTCTAGTAGAACTGATGACCTTGATTTATTGAACACCTCCCTAGAACCAAGTTTATGGTAATATTGTTGAGTACATGCAGTTTTTTACCCCTTCTCATCTTTCAGAACCTGTTTTCTCCTGAGTACATAAGCCACTTCCTCAGTTCTCTGACTCTCTGCAGACAGAGCTCTTAACAGCCCTAAAATGTGAGCAAGGGGCATTTATCTCATCTGATTCTACTCCTCTCCTGAAGAAAAGACACACTCAAAAACATAAACCCTCAAGATTTCTGCTTTGAGTGAAGAGAAGTAAAAAAAAGAAAACTGAGAAACAAATGGAGCCAAGGAAGAAAGCCAAAATCAGAAACCTTGAATGAAGAGTAATTTACATATAGAAGTATCAATATGCCAATTCTCAAGTATCAATTTGGACCTGTCTGACACAGTTCCTCAGCAGTGTGAGAGCACTGACTGCGAGTGGGTGGAATTTTTATGAAATTCCAAAAGCCACCGGATAGCACAGCATGTCCCAAAATATACTCTGTGAGATGTTTTTTTACACAAAGAACACACAGATAATGTCACTCTAGCACTAAATTTAGCAAATAAAATTGATTGTGATTGATAAGACCCAGAATCTTTTTTTAGACTCTTTAAGACGAATTACTGCAATGTAAATGGTTTTTCTAAAAGTCATAAGCCCCAAAGTCAGGAAATTCTTTCTTTATTTCTAACCATATTTCTGCTGATACTGGGTAATGGTAGACTTACCATCGACTTTATAGTTCTACTGCAGGCTGAGATGTAACTGAAATAACCTCGGCATCCCTGCAGAGAACTCAACTGAAGTCTTGAAGTTTGGAAACTAGTTCTTTCTCAATAGAGTCTAAGCTAGTCTGTCTTCTCCAACAAGAGGCAAGCAAGCTCAAAGAGGAGATTTTTTTTTCTGCTCTCTAATCCTAGTTTGATATGTAGCACTGGGTAATAGGAAAATAAAGGGAGGAACACGCAAGATGCAGTAAGTAGTTACCTGGTGCTTAAGAACCTTGTCTTTAACCTGCGTCTGATACTGCCCAAATGAGCATCATGTTAACTGTATTATGTTACCTGGACGTAATAAGGAGGCTTTATTAAAAAGTGTCTACAACTTTCACTATAAATAATTTTTAGTTGAAAGAGCACTTTTAATCTGGGACTCAGTAACAGTAAAAAAAAAATGTAATTCCTTTAATGATTTGTATATGAATAAAAGAACCCATTAGAAAAAAATTATTGTATGATCCATTTCATAAAATTAAACTACAACACATGTAGAACTATACACAGCTACATGTGATGACTATATAAATCTTTTATGTTCCTATTTTCCAACTTTAGGACTATGCATGCATTATTTTGAGGTAACAAAACCAGAAAATATACAACAAATAATAAAAACTGAGTCATTTCGATGTTATGGAACGCTTGATGTATTTTAGGCCATCAGAACTTGGAAAATCCTGATATGGATTTAAAGAAAGTTAAAGAAGACAAAGATATGGATTAGATTTTTCTCTTTCATGCAGAGATTTGACATCTAAAAGAGCCCATGGGTGAGCCCCAACTTCTCAGGCACATCTTAAACCATCCCCCCAGTTTCTCAGGTACACCGTGTACTATCAACACTCTACCTTGGCCATCCCGCTAATATTAGCACAGTTCCCTGAAAGTGCTTTGTGCATTAACTTCCCAAGAATTCTACGAAAGTGTTGTACACATTAAGAAATATCCTTTATCCGAAGATAAATAACATTATGAGTATGGTTAATTTGATGTGCAAGCAGATAAGTTGTGTGACTGATAAAGAAATGACACATAATGGAGGTTTAAGAAGAGTTTTATTTAGATGTAATTCATATACACAAGCTGCACACATTTGATGCACACAGGTTGGCAAGAATAGATATATGCATACTGAAACCACAACCAAGATAATAAAATATATATTAGGAGGGAAATTTCATTAGAAAAAGTAATCTGATCTATCAGGGTCCTAAATTCATTGGCACCAAACCTGTAAAGCATACCTCTGACTGTTCATGGCAAAGCAAACCTCGCCGGCAGATCTTAGTTTGACTTCATTCTGCAGTCTTTCTATTTTCTGAGTGTATGTCCTTAGTGCCTAACTCTACAGAGATCGGGTAAGATCTACTAATCTGGCTAGGCAAACAGATCACCTTCAGTTTAAGGTAAACCCCATGTTCAGTCAAGTAACCCCAAGCACATTGCTGATAGGAAAAATGAAAAAGCAAATTTTAAACAATTTTAGAATAATTTTCTACCTAATCCTTCTCTGGCAGGATAATGTTCTGAATTAAAGGTACCTTTTTTAAAAGCTGTACATATGGGTTCAAACCTACGATCCCAGAACTCTAGAGAATGAAGTAGGAGTCTCAAGTTTGAAGCCAATCTGAGATACATACAGAATTCCAAGTCAGTCTACAGAGGGAGACTCTGTCTCAAAAGAAGAGAAAAAAGCAAAGGAAGAAAAGAAAGGAAGAAAGGAAGAAAGGAAGAAAGAAGGGAGGGAGGGAGGGAGGGAGGGAGGGAGGAAGGAAGGAAGGAAGGAAGGAAAGAAAGAAAGAAAGAAAGAAAGAAAGAAAGAAAGAAAGAAAGAAAGAAAGAAAGAAAGAAAGAAAGAGAAAGAGCAGTTCTCTTTCTTCTTCCCTCCCTCCCTTTCTCCCTCCCTGCTCCCCTGCCCTCCTCCCTCCCTCCCTCCCTTTCTCCTCACCTCCCTCTCTGCTTCAGGAATCTATGCGTGTAGAGTTAAAATTCTGCCCTGCCAGCTCTTCTCTGGAAGGAGATAAGAGAAGAAAAGGTTCATCTTTTATAAGCATGCAGAGCTTTGCAGATCACTGCAATGTTCAAAAGACATCCTCGGTAGGTAACAAGGAGACTTCCAGAAAATGTCTTAGAGAGCTAGCAGCTTCTACAGCTTATGATAGCTCAAATAGACTTTCTATAATGCAAAGTTCAGTTGCCTCATCGTTCTTGGGAACATGAGCATAGAAATGGCTCCTTTGAAATTCATTCTGAAGGACTGTATTTTCTAGTGACATTGTCATGGTTCAGGCCACTCCAGGATATTTCTTTTGGAATGCATTGTTGCTGTTATAGACTAACAAAAAAAATGTAATATTTTATTACCTTAAAATCCTACTTTGGTTTTAGTACAAAATAAAAAACAACTAATTTGGTCACAAGCTAATAAGAAATTATAGGGGAATATGTCAAATTCATATCCTAATTACAAATGAGCAATGCCTTTGAAGAGAATAGAAAGATTTCATTATCAGACTATCAAGAATGTTCTCAGTGAAGGCATCATCCCTAGAACGGGAGATGCCCTAATTACATCCTGGCAGTTGGCTCTGCTCCATGACACATAAGACAGTGAAGATGGAGAGAAAGGAGGCCATCTGATTCTTTACTGCTTCTCTCGGGACCACAGCAGAGCACCAGGGCCCAGCAGATTAGCTAAACAAAGCATGAGCCATCCACATCACAGTTTGGAAACCTAAGACAAGGAGCTTGCATACAAGCAGGTGGGTACTACACAAATAGGAATCCAGGCAGTAACCAGCTACTTCTTTGTTCAGAGAGGATCTGACCACAGAGTGATCAGAAACACCTCACGATAGAAAGGCATGGAGCTTGAGTCATTCAGAGGAACACAACCAAAAAGGCCAAAGCAGACACTCAGTCATCTGAGATATAGGTGAAAGGGGGTCTCAGGAAAGACAGGCCTTACCTGAGCACAGAGGGAATCCAGTAACCATTGTCCCTGGCATGTCAGCCCCATGCTCCAGAACTCCTTAGGTACAAGTCTTGAGTAGTTATCAATTCTAAGCCTCATCCACAGAAGAATCAAGACTTTAGACACAACCTGTAAGAGAGGGTGGGGAAATAAAGATGTCTCAGAACACATGAACATGAACGGATGAAAGAGACCAAGGAAGATGGAGATGAGACACCAAGAAGGTCTCCCTGAAGCCCAGGACCACTCTCTGGAGAGATTAACAGTCACACAAAATCCGCTGCCTCTGTTTCCAGTGTCACTCACTGTCTTCTGCTGGTGAGCCTCACGGGTAAAACACTACCCCTCCTTCCCCTGCAGTTTATTGTTCTTAGAAGGGAACAGCTCTATTCCACGGATGGATAGGACTTGTCTTTCTGCTGTTTTAATTCAACCATCCAAGATTGGTATGGCTGAAACCAGACTGTGGTTTTCAAAGAGCAGACAAATTGAGATCAGACTGAATTCTAAACTCCTCCATGTTCTGGTTCCATTACACTCTTGAAACCCAAGTCAATTTTGTGAAGAAGAAAAAAAAGTTCATAAAGCTGGGCTTGTTCACAAACTTGACCCAGTTATAATCTGCAGTTGGAGTATACCCAGTGTTAACTCGGGGTGCACTGCAAACAGCAGAAGTGAAACTCAGTGTGTACATGTGGGTAAGAGGTGGAGAGAAACATTATTATGTGATGGACTTATTAACCCATGAAAAAGTTAAGTGACTAATGTATCAGCCCAAACCCATGGGCAAAGAGTGGACGTAGCCAGCTGGAAAATATTTCCAGATCCACGACCCTAGAAACTCCTTAAAGATCATAATTCTAAAATAACTTTTCTGATTAAGTTCAAACTTTCCAAGAACATTCACTCTTTATCTGACACTAAACCGTGAGAAATTTCAAACTAAAAGTCACTGTAAACCGCTTACATGAGAACTGTGTTTTCACATTGGAACTATAGGATGAACTAACTCTGTCAGTATGATCATGAATCAAAAAGCCTGATCCCAGCACACACCCCCAAGAAAAAGAAGAAAAGAGGTAAGAAAGAAGAGAGGGGAGAAAGGAGAAGAGAGAGGAAGAAAAGAGAGGGAAGAGAGAGAGGAAGAAGGGAAGGATAGAGGGGGGAAAGAAGAAAGGAAAGAATTTATTAAACCCATATAGTCAAAAAGCTAGTGTTGTCAAAGGAACAAGATAATATTCATCTTATTCTAAGTGTTTCTGAGAAACATTTTTACAGATCTATTACCTACCATCTGGACCAATGTCAGAAATTCTCCATTCCCTGGGTCATTCTTGACACCTTTTACCATGATTTTCTCTTTCAGGCAAAGTTCATCAGTAGGACAACCATTGACATTCTCGGTCAAAACTGAATTAACCATGGAATAATTTTGATAAAGTAAACATTTGGGGAAGGAGTGGAGAAAGGCAGGGAAAGCCACAGATCAGAATGTGAACCTCACCCCCAGGTAAGGATCAGAAGGAAGGGAGAGTGAATGGTAACATTTAGATTCATGGCCAGTCTAACATGTTTAGAAAGACTATTGGGAATCTTTGAGCTAAAGTGGATCAACTATGTTTAATAGGCTTACTTTAGAATTCCTGCCTTGGTCACCAACAACTAGGAGCAGTCCCGAGAAAACAAGACTTCAGGTGCCATGGATTGAATGCTTGTGCCTTCCCAAATCCTTCTCAAATTTCCATGCTGAAAGCTAATCCTTAATATGATAGTATTAGAAGGCTGATAGCCTATAGAAGGTCATCAGTTCACAGGGAGGAACCATCAAGAATGAAACTGGTGCCTTTACTAAGGAGGCCCCAGAGAGCTTCCCTACACCTTCCACCATGGGAGAGCACAGTGGACAATGCCTTGATCTTGAAATGATCAGCTTTAGAGTTGCCAAAGCACTGCTTCTTATTTATGAGACACCTTGCCTGTACTAGCCTCTTGCAACGACCTGAACAGTATACAATAGACACCACAGCATAGAAACTTGGGCCCTTGTTTAATTATAATCCTTACAGTAGAGGGTCTATGTGGCTCATTCTCATGAATGCCATAATCTACCCCTTACTTGATATGAGTGCAATTCTCCACATGGACTTGGGCAGCTACTCTCCCACAATTCCTATGGGCTTTTCTTTCTGAGGAGAAACACTGAGGAGGAGCAAGTAGCATGAACAGCTCCCGTCACTACCACTGACCTCAAGACTACAACTAGGCTGAGAGTTGAGAGCACTGACTGCTCTTCCAGAGAACCCAGGTTCAATTCCTAGCACCCACATGGCACCTTACAACCCTCTGTAACTCCATCCTCAGAGTATCTGGAGCCCTCTTCTGGCCTCCTCAGGCACCAGGCATGCATGTGGTGCACAGATATGCATTCAGGCAAAACACCCCCACACAGTAAGTATGAAACAAACAAACAAACAAATTTGAAAGACTACAATTGTTCCTCTGCTCAGCTTCTGTAGCCATTCTGAATTGCCTGACCTTAACTTCAAGCATCACATTGGCAATCTTGATGGTATGAAGCACACTCTCATTCTTGAGAAGTGGGACTGAGGCACCAGTAGCCATACACTTCACAATTCTGAGATGTATATATGTTTGCTCTTAGCAAAATGAAGCAAGAATACAGCTACAGCTATTTCTCTCTGTCCTCATTGTTATGTCCTCCTCCTTGATCAGAGCTAAGTCTTTCCATCTGTATCATGACTCCACTTCCTGCTTTATGGTCCTTGTTTATTTGACATCCTACTGGTCTCTGGATACTACTGTTGATGCAATGCTCTGACAACAGAAACAGTATGCTTAGATTAGTATCTTTCTCTGTGAAGATGAAGGACCCACTTACTCTTTTAGAATGAAAAGACTTCAGTGGAGCCAACTTGCCAGTTGGTCTCCTAGCATTGAGCCACATGAAAGATTCTGTATTCCTGTCAGTCTGGCACTCATAATAGATTGATATTGTTAATAGATAATATGTGAGTTCATGTTCCTAGAACAAATATGCTATCACTCTAAAATTTTTATTTTATGTATGCATGCATATCTCTGTCTCTCTCTGTCTTTGTCTCTGTGTGTGTGTGTGTGTGTGTGTGTGTGTGTGTGTGTGTGTGTGTGTGTATGTGTATGTGTGTGTGTGTGTGTGTCCCTATATCCTGGCTGTGCCAGATAGTTTTGGTTGGACACTCTACTAGGCTTCCAGAATCTATTAGGCTTTTAAAAAGCCAGAAAGGTGAATTAAACAAAGAGATAAAAGGAGTTGTTCCCTTGCATCTTGTAGGTCTTTAATAATGACATTAATCTCCACTGTCTACTTACCACAAGATAATTTTGGATTTACTACATTGAATAAAAGAAAAGAGGACTACATAGTAAGAGAGATTTCCTTCTCATCTTACCTTTTTTGATAGTTTTTATTCCATAGATCAGGAAACCTTTATAGTTGCTACTATAATTTCCATACACATATGTAAGATATATATATATATATATATATATATATATATATATATATATATATATATATATATATACACACACACACACACACAAACACACACATATTACATCTGGGGACAGGAAAAATCGTCAATTATCCAGGATCCCTTTTACTACTTGGAGTTATAGGCTCGCTAACAGGAGGACAGGAGGCATCTTGATGGCATTTAGGTCTCTAAGTATTTGTATCACCTCAGACTTTGTCCATTAATACTAGATGTGGTTAATTATTCCCCTCTTCCACATCTAAGTGCCCATGAATCCCTTTGAGAAGAGCTAAAAAGATGGTATAGTTCATTCCTCTCGCAGCAGCATAGAATCACTCCTTCTAATTGGCCACCTGTTCAAGTCTGAAAATGACTCCAAGAGTGGAGCAAAGACTCATGCTCAGCCTCCTGCCCGTCTGCTTCCACCATTATTTTTTCCTATAATCCTCAAGCTTCCAAGAGTACCATCACCCTCATGCATGTAAACAAACCCAGATCTGTGACCATCTCTCCTAGCAGGACCCTAACTCACTGGGATACGAATGTTCTTAGAAGCACCTTCCTTATAACCTAGTGAGTGACTTGTCTTCAGGCCTTGTCATGGAGCATCGTCTTCTGAGGAATCTTCTAGTCTTGCATACTATACCCATCCAACATGCCCACTTCTTTGTCCCTTCCTCTATCATTTGTACTTTGGGAATATTGGTCATTGTATTACCCAACTTTCTGAGTGCCACTCAATGGTGAGTTTGCCTACTTTGTGAACAACTTTCCTAGGGTATCAAATTTCACATCTTATGGAAGTGCCTTTATATCAGTGAATCCTTGGGTATCCAACCTCACAGTCCAGCCAGCCTCTTTGATCAAGCCCCCCAATCCAATCCCACGAATATTTGCTCAATTCCTGTCAACCTAATGATTGTGATTTTTTCACCATACAACCTCCTTTTTAATTAACCAGGCCCAACATGACCTCAGTCATGGCACTGAGTTAATCCAAGCTACAGGCTTGGAAGGCAGGAGAGGAGATAGGGAGAGCATCTTGAATGTGGTCTCACTTCTGAGAAAGAGATTTTTTTTTGAGACAAGGTCTCACTATGTAGGTCTGTCTGGCCTGAAACTCACTATGCAGATTAGGCAGGCCTAGAATTTCTTATCTTGATCTGCCTGCCTCTCAAGTGCTAATATTAAAGGTGTACACCACCATACCCATCAAGTATGAGATTTCTGTCCTATCTTCTAGCACCTTAGAATTGATAGTTCTTCCTTTGCCCATTGAGCCACTTCTGTAAGCCCAGGACATTGGGAAAGGTGGAATAATCTACCTCTTCAGGTATTATCTCTATAGTGCCATGCCAATCAATCTCTGTAACTCTATGGTTCTGACCAGATCTTTAATCTACCCCTCAACTATACATATCCTGTGAAAGAAGACATCTACCTCTTGAGAATTACCATAGAAGTCTTCAAGCACTCACATATGAGTAAGGTGTCCATGCTGTCTGGTTTTTATCAACTTAACACAAGTTAGAGAGGGGGAAGCATCAATCGAGAAAATGACTCCATAAGATTCATCTTGTAGACATTTTTTTTCTTCTCCTCCTCCTCTACCTTCTCCTCCTCCTCCTCCTCCTCCTCCTCCTCCTCTTCCTCCTTCTTCTTCTTTTTCAAGACAGTGTTTCTCTGTATAGTCCTGGCTGTCCTGGAACTCACTCTGTAGACCAGGCTAGCCTCAAACTCAGAAATCTGCCTGCCTCTGCCTCCCAAGTGCAGGGATTAAAGGCGTATGCCACCACTGCCCGGCAATGAGGAACAAGCCAGTAAGCAGGACCCCTCCTGCACCAGCTCCTGCCTCCAGGTTCCTAACCTGTTGGAGTGACTGACCAGACTTCCTTCAGTGGTAAACAGGGATGTGAAAGTGTAAGCCAAATGAACCCTTTCTTCCCCAATTTAATATGGTCATGATGTTTCATCACAGCAATAGTAACCCTATCTAAGACAGTATGTTTTCCTATCTTCAGTCTATTTTCAATACTCATCTTCAGGGCATTAATACAACTAAGGAATATTCAGGCAACTCCACTATCTGTGTGTCAATTCATCAACCCACAGTTTTCAATAACTTGGGTAATCATACTCTGCACTCCTCTTAACCCTGATGCTTTTCTGAGGCCACAATTGTTAAGCAGCTGAGCTATTAATTGCCTGACACCAGAGGCAATTATACCCATCTAGGAGCCAAGATTGTGTGTTCTCACATGCTGGTTGGTGGTAAAACTAATCTAAATATTATACCTATATGTTCAAAGACAAAAAAAAAAAAAACCCTGTTCTTCTGAATAACAAATGCCAAAAAAAAGGGGGGCATAAGTACTTGCTGAGCCTTCATCTTTCAGAGGAAATCCTGAAGAGCCTCCCTGTGTCTACAGAAAGAGACTTTGAATTGTTTCAGACTGAGAAGGGCATTAAACAACAGTAGACTGGGATCCTTAGGATTTGTGCATCAACCCCATTTCCTAGGTGAGCACAATCCTGAAATGAACTTGTAACTTCCAAAAACACTCATCCAACTCCAGTCACACACAGCAAGCATCCAACGCTGTTAGCGTGACAGAGTACGGCATGTGTGGAAGAGGCTCCAAAGGGAAGCGACCATGCTCCTGAAGGTGGGTCATTGCTTTCTATCGAGAAAACAGAAATGCATGGGGAATTGATTCTGCTAGGTGGAAAGTGGTCAGAGCGTTTGTGAACTGAAAATAAGTTAAAAACATGCTAAAGCATAATAAACTGAAGTTTCTGTGGCTTTACAACGCCAGAAAGAAGGGAGATGTGGTAAAGGAAAGAAAACATGTCTCTTACTTCTAGATTTGCATCATCTGGAGCAACTGTGTTTGTCTAATAGGCTTCCTCTGGCTTTGGGCTCCAATAAAGTTGAATTTAAAAGAAGTTGTGACTTCTCATTCTTCTTACAGTTTATAAAGTTATTTTGGTTTATTTTGGGCTATGTCTGTCTAACAGAAAGGAGCCAAGTATAGTTAGGAGGGAAGAGGAAAGGACTGGCCAACGATATGCCACACTCTCCTCTCACCCTTCAGTGCCTCCTCCGCAAACACAGCTGAGTTCAACACAGGGTTCCATGAAATAGCCTTAATTCCTGTTGACCTTTGAAGAATCACTAAGTAGAATTTTATGTAAAACCACATGCAGGAATATTCACACAGGATAGGCCTAATGAGATACACTAGGAGGGCTTCTGACTTCTGACTGACTCTTACTTTCCTTATTAGAAATTATTATTCATTTGTGTACTATGTAGTCTGAACTGGGGGTGGGGGAGCACCCTAATGGAGCTCATTACCCATAAGGCTTAGAAGAGGCAGTAGGAAAGAGATCTGTGAACTATGCTTGCAAAAGCACATACCTTTATGCCCATATATAGTGTAAAGATAATTAATTCAACGAACGTAATTTTCTTCATATAAAGATGTTGCCATAAGACTGATGACTTGCTGTAGATAAGAAACAAGGGTAAAGGAAGATGAAGGCAGATAGGCAGTCTGTTTTTTAAAAAGTTATATTCCTATAAAGAGCCTGATTCGTAAAATCAAGGGAATATAAAAAGAGCATTTATAATCATTTTTAGTATTTTATGGTAAAATTTCTATACTTAAGAGTAGACAATTCACTTAAGATAATCTGTATGAGAGAATTTCTATATTCATAAATAATATGCTAACATACTGATATATGATGTATGTATGTATATTAGACCCTTAATAAAGGGTGTTATCAGTCTTACTACGAAGTCAATAAATAATCTTTTGAAGAATGAATTTAAGATATCTTTCTGTGCACATATACATATAAAATGGAATCATCTCATACACACTACTTTTTATCTGCAGTTATGTCACAGGCATATATGTATGTAGATATATTCTCCCTCTGCAGCACTGAGGTTGCTGTATTCTATGGCATATGTACATCATAATTTATGTGGCCAATTATTTTTGTGTCTACATCCATGGCCTAGAGTCCTTCCCTTCATTTTTATTATCCATCTGGACCATTATCTATTTATTTGCCCCTCCTTTTCCTTGGATGGTAATAGAAATAACTCAAATGTTCATTATATGTGTGTGTGACTATAATATATATATGTGTGTATGTGTGTGTGATTATATAATTATAATTATAATTATAGGTTGCTAAAGAAATTGTTAAAAATTCAAACTGTGAGTGTCCCATGCCCAGAAATCTGAATTTCTTTGACAGAACTGGGCTATGGGAAATTTTCTTACAGTAGAATTCCTATGAGTCTTGTGTGCAGAGGGCGGAGTAACTATTCTGAGAACTACCTGACTTGTAAGACTGCAGAGTGCTATGGGCAGCTTCTCTGGCCTTCAAACATTAACTGAAGACCAGTGATGCTCTGGGCCTTCAGCAGCAGATGGGGCTGCTGATTCATCCTGCCTTATGGACTCAGCAAATGCCAGCCTCTTGGCCATTGTTGGACTTCTCCAACCATATGTCAGACACTCTAATAGATCCTCTCAGTATATATATATTCACACCATAGATTCTGTTTCTCTAGAGGGCTCTGACTAAAGCAGAAAGAGGTTCTAATATCAGTGAAGGAATCTAAAGGTTCTTTTGTCTGCATTGGAAGCCCAGAGAAGCCTGAGCATTATTCCAGCTTTCCACCCTCTAAAAACCTTGATCCTGTTTTGAGAATTTGAGGGAAAAATATATAAAAGTCTGCTTCCAGATTCTAGATTCCTAAATAAAATGATGTTTTAAGATTCTTAGCCAGGATATAGTATATATACTATCAACAGAAATGTATGAACAGGGACTAGAGAGATAGCTCAGTAGACAAAGCTTTTACAAAGCTTATTATGATGCCTAGAGCCAACATTCAAAAGAGATAAGTATAATAGCTAGCCCTTGTTATCTCATGCTAAAGGGGCAGAGACAGAAGGGTTCCCTGGGCTGCTGGCCAGTGGCTTAGCCTACTTGATGAGTTCCAGGCCAGTGAAAGACCCAACCTCAAAAGGAGGCGCTGATTGGCACTGGCAGAATGACAGGCAAGGTTTTCCTTAGCCTACACACATTCAAGGGTGTGTGTGTGTGTGTGTGTGTGTGTGTGTATGGATGTATGGATGTGTGCCTATGGTGGTCAGAGAATAACTTGTGGGAGTCAGTTTTCTCCTTCAACCATATGAGGCCAGGGGTTCAACCTCCAGGTTGTCAGGCTTGACAGCAAGCACCTTTACCCACTGAACCACCTCAGTGGCCCCAGGTTGATATAATTTTAGTTTCTGATAAATTTTCACCTAACTCTGATTTCCCAGATGCCTGGATATATATGTGTTCAGTTATGTCTTACCACTGATGAGCACAGAAGTCCACAAGGTGAAAGATCATGTGTGGAAGTTCCTCCGCTGTTTGTCTCAGTGTTTTGCTCTCCCTCCTTGCCTGCTGATCTCAGGCTGCCTTGTGCCCTATCTTCAATGTTTTGCTGGGAAGAATTTGCCCCATCGCTGACGGCCTTTGAATGACCTCATCTTCCCAGTCAGGCTTGGGGTCCTAGGGATAATGGAAGTCCCATGTGATGGCTAATATTGGGTGTCAACGTCATGAAATCTAGAGTCATATAGCAAACCTATATGTTTGAGGATAGCAGACCTCTATAGGCATACACACAAACACACACACACAGACACACTTACATTTGATGTGTGTGTGTGTGTGTGTGTGTGTGTGTGTGTGTGTGTAAAAATTGTAAACCTCTGAGCACATCTAGGAGGAATTGTATCTATTAAATGAACTCCTTGAGCATAACTGGGAAGAACTCTCTTGGTTACACTGTGTGAAATGAAAAGGCCCACCTTGAACGTGAGCAACACCCACTTGTGGTAGCCCTGATTAAGGAGATCAGAGGGAGGTTTTGCGGCTAACTTGCTTGCTTTGGGTCTCTCGAGTTCATCTACTCTGATAGCACCATCATTCACTACCATCAGAATCCAGCTTCTTCAGCCTTCCAACATTGACTAAAGACTGGTGTCTCCCCAAGTCTCCTCCATGCCATCCCTCACCGCCAGGTTGGGACTGCTGAAGTATCCAGGCTCCCTGTTCCCTCTTCCCACTTTGAGGATAGTCATCATTGGACTATCTTAAAATATACTCATTGTTACTGTTACCCTGGTGTTTTAGACCCAGAGTAGGTTCAAAATGAATTCACCTATAGACAAGTAGCAATGAATAGATTATCTATGAGGACCCCAAGGGTATAACACAACCCAAAAGATAAATGTTACAGAGAAGAAAAGTTCAACTGAAGAAGCATTCTTCGTGTTAATAGCCTGCACTAGCCAGCAGGGAAACAAGTTGCCTCAAAAACCAAAGCAGCAGCAGATGTATCAGATATACTTCAAAGGTGGAAGATCGTCAGAGCATACAAAGCAAACAGCTTTGCCTGAGAGACAAATTGGTGTAGACTTGTATTACGTGACCTCTGAATCTCTTTCTAATACAGATTCTCATTTTAGGGTAAGTTGGAAATTCAGTGAATGGACAGACATATTCATTCAAGTATAATTCAGTTGGACTTTGAATTCCCAGTCTGATACAACCACAATGTCCATGGAATGGTTTGAGCTTCTCTTACCATTCTTTCTTCATCAAGCTCCTCAACTATCTTGGCATTATTATTTGACTCTAATATTGAAGCTGAAAGGATATACTGTTTAAAATGGCTTGCAGTATAGAAAACACTGCATAGTTGATGGTAAGCCATTGAATCATCTAGGATTTTCTATACTTTTAATTCATGCAAATCAGATTACATTTCATTAATAGATTAGAATTTCTTCATGATGGAGCATTCATATTTGCTAAATCCTTGTTCAAGGGTTTAATCTGGAAAAACTACAACATGGGGAAATTATACTGCCAGTATTTCAAGGGGACGGATGAGGGAGTAGTGGATGAATGAACAAATAGATAGATGGGGGAGAGGAGGGAGAGAGAGAGAGAGAGAGAGAGAGAGAGAGAGAGATTAATTAGTTATTCTGGTTTTAAAAATGAGCTTCACAAATCAATTTTTTCCAAACATGCTGATCACTGACATATTTCTTAATTGTCATTGTATCTTATTTTAATTTTTGAATGAATATTTTCAAAATCTACTTTAAAATGAGCATAGAATTCTATAATTTTTCGCATATATACTATTCAAATTCACAGAACCCTCACTATGAGAATACCAAACAATTCCAATCATCACTCAGATTCCCTCTTGTTAGCCATGTTTGTTTGTTTGGTTTGTTTGCTTGTTTGTTTGTTTGAGACAAAGTTTCATATAGCCCAGATTGGCCTCAAACTCACTATTTATCCAAGGATGACCTTGAATTTCTGATCCTCCTTCCTCAACTTCCCAATATCTGGAATGTCAGGTATGAGCTACCATGGCCAGTTCATACAATGCTAACCACTAACCACTTGCTGTAAGCTAGGCAAATTACCCTAACAACTGATCTATGTTCCTAACTCTCTTCTTGACACACCCCCCCCTTTCAGTAACACCAACTCCCAACCCCTTCACTGTCACCCATTTTCCTCAGCATCATAGTTTAAGGTCCTGGAAAATTCAAAATAAATGGCATTACATACTTTGTATATCTTTTTTTTTAAATGACTTCTTTAACTTGGCTTAATGTTTTTGAAGTCAACCCAAGTTGTTATATATAACAATAGTTCCTTTTATTTCAAAATAGTATATCATTCTATAGATGTAACACAATTCATCCAATCGGTCATTGAAGGATTTTAGATATTTCTGTCTCTAATGTTGCTAGGTAGAACATTTAGATGCAGATATTGTGTGAACGAGTATTTTTGCTTCTCTTAGATAAATATTCAGAAGTGACTCTTCCAGGTAACATGATGGTAACAATGTCTTAAGAAACTGTTACCTGGCTGTATTACTCTTTCCTTTACATGAAATATATGGTGAGTATGGTTGTTTGGCATTTCTGCAGGCGGTCAGTATTGTCATCTATGTAGTGACATGTCATTTCTACTTGGGTTTTAATCGCACTTGTAAGTGGCACCACTCAGACCTTGGGGAAAGGGGTTAGTATCCAGCAGAAAAGGTGGCCCTTCTGACACATTTTGTTTATCTGATTTCCCAGTAACCTACAACACAAGGTAAGGATTGATCTATAAAACATCCAAGGTTAAGCTCAGAGCTACATTATCACTTTCACAAACCATGCTTAAACTTCACCTGATAATTTACAGTATAATAAAGCAAAAGAACTGTCAACGAACTCTGGCAGAAATTATTTATGAGTCTAACAGGATAAACAATTAAACCCTACATGGAAAAAGCCACATGGATCAGTCTGTAGGTGAGTCACCCTTTCAGGCCTGCCTCTGGGTAAGGCTCTTTTTCCCAGGCACCTAAAATTCAGTCACACTTAACACATCCATCCTCACTTGAGCACATTTTGCCCCTCTGTCTGAAATGTACACTTTCTCTACATTGTAATAAGCCCAGTCCCCACTAGATACTCAGATTCCAGCTTGTGCACCAACTTCTCTATTTTCCATTGTGGCATTGATCATTTTATCATTACCAGAAATTATCTCATTTAGTTATGGCACATCTTTACCTATTGCTTCAATGGCTCCTTGCCGACAAAATGCTTCATCCATAGCAAATAAGTAACCGTGAGTTGAAGGGACAGATGGCTGGACAGATAAGCATATGTGTAAGAAATGTTTTCCTTGCAGAGACTCCCGGCAGGCATGTGTTAGTCACACTACATTACGTGCAGGCCCTGGCTGTAATTTAGTCTTCACATTTTCGAAGCACTGACGGGAAGGATAAAAACTGGAACCACCATTTCTGTGCTCTAAGCATTTCTCTATCTTGTGAGGCACAAAAACAAAAGAAACGGCTACAAACCAACCTGCCATTCTGGGAAAATCGCTGGAGTGGGCCTTTCGTTCAGACCAAAGACCCTAATCGTAAGCACAGATGTCTGAGACTGTGTCTCACCAGGAAAGCAAGCAAGCGTCTCTTCTGAGAATGTAAAAGGTTGCCTGCAGGGTGGGCAGGCCATGCTTCCTTTGAAGAAATGTTTCTTTTCTGAGAATGAGCTTGGATGGCGCTGCTGTGCCTACACACCTGCTCTGTTCTCATGGAGCAGTGTTTTGCTTGAAGAGAGGAATGCAGAAAATCTGTTACTGGGGCCCTGAAAATGCAAGACATACAGGTTTGATCTCAGTTCATGCAAAATAGATTGCCCTGGGTTTCACCATGATGGCTGTGCTCATAGTGCAACTAAAGCAAAAACAGCCCAAACTTTGACAAAGGGTTGAATGAATGAATGAGTGAAGCTACCCTATGCTTTTGGGATTCAGAAAAAGGAATACAAGAACATGCACGTCATTTATTTATATGTGTGTACCTCTGTATGCGTATTGTCTATATCAACACTGGCCTGTTATTTTCTGTTGCAGACATCTCTAACTGGTCCTATGGGTAGTATGAGCATTCCAAGAAGAAAGTCAGGCTAAGATAAGGAACACTGAGACAACTGGACCTTAGGATAGGCTGCAAAGGCAATGTCTCTCATTATTTGGGACACACTGTCTAGAACTCAAACGATGAATGCCTGACCCATTTTCAGACTGTTTCATGCTGTTTTCTGTCCAGTGAAATGATAGGGCTTACAACAGCATCCTAGATTGTGGCATAAAACCCTTTATCTTCATTAAAAAAAATAGTTTGGCTTAGCTATTCTAGCATGTGGTAAGTATTTGTTGAGTACCTAACACATGCCATATACCTTATAAAAGGCAAGAAGTCAAAAGTATTAAGGAAGCAAGCTAATGATGAGGTCACAGTCACTAACTGCCACCTATATTCTATGCTTTGACATGCTGAGGGTGGAAGTCTTCAAACTGCTTTTCAGTTTTTGACTACTGTATCTATGTTAGAAGATGCTACAGGGTAGCTGTGAATCTGAAGCAAGAGAGGTTGTAAACTTTCCATCTGCCTTGTGTTTGAGTGGATGTTGCTCTGGGCTGGCTTCTCCACTCTGAACGTTGTCCTATCCACTATCAGGAGCTTAGCACACTTTAGTCTTTTCTAAGATTTGTTTTAGCTTTTTTAAGATTTTAGCTTGTTTCTGAGGTACAATAACACTAGCCACTGGAGAGTCAGAAGTCTGGGTCCCAGGCATGCAAGCCTTCTTCTGCACAATTGTATGTTTTATTAATTTCATGTTCTCCCTCTTGCTCCTCTAGCCCTGGGGACTGCCATTGTTCCCTCATGACGTTGCCTCTGAAAACCCTAGTTAACCACATCATGCCCAGCTAATGATCCCTTAAGTTAAATTCTCTCAGTTCAAATAATAACTTTGATTTCTGCCTCATGGCTGTACCCTGGCAAATAAGGGTGCAGCAAATAGAAATGTCGAGAAACACTGCATTTCCGTCTGAAGTTTACAGTCCAACTCAATTACTACATAAGTGATTTGTCCCTAAAATCATAACAAAAGGGACTAGTTTTTTGAATGTGAAAACTGAACCCATAATGGTTCCTAATAAACATTTACTAAGTAAATTAAAATAGCCTTATAAATTTTTAAAGAGTCTCAAGACATCTTTACAATTTTAGCTCATTCTTTTATCTTGAAACACAATATAGATTTGCATATGTTTAGAAAAAGGTATTACTATGCTAAAATAGCATAGGAGCAATATATAATATTTTAACATGGGATTTTGTGAAGCCCATACTGATTGATGCGGGTAAAAATTATTTCATCCAGCTTAATAACTGATTCTTAACAGACCATTTTCTTAGCAGAAATAAAGCACACTGCTATTGTGGTTTTAGGATATGACTCTTTAGGAGGGCCTAGATAAAATAAAGGCCACACATTTTCATTTATTCTGTTGTGAAAAGCAGACTTATACCCCAATGCTATTAATAAAATATTTAAACTATCCAATGAACCTATGAAAATACTAATTATTTTAAGGGCTATAATGTTCATTAAATTTTAATTAGATTTAATATAAAGTTGCAATAATGTCTCTTAGTGTTGATTTCACTGTACTAATCAAGGTCATAAATTAAAAAAAAAAACTCATATGTCCATCTTATGGCCAGGTAGCTCCTCTCTCCTCCATTTAAAATACCAGAATGAGAAAATTGACATAAAGATGGGCATGGTGACACACACCTAAACTCCTCTGAGTTTGAGGCCAACCAGGTCTGTATAGTGAGTTCCAGGATAGCCTAGGGCTACCCAGAGAAACACTGTCTTAAAGAAAGGAGAGAGAGAGAGAGAGAGAGAGAGAGAGAGAGAGAGAGAGAGAGAGAGAAGTAACTTTTATCATACTAAATTTGACTTATCTTCCCACATCGATTGCCTTCAGGCACATCTTTTTTCTTTTTTCTTTTTTTTTTAAGATTTATTTATTATTATTCATAAGTACACTGGAGCTGTCTTCAGACACACCAGAAGAGTTCATCAGATCTCATTATGGGTGGTTGTGAGTCACCATGTGGTTGCTGGGATTTGAACTCAGGACCTTCGGAAGAGCAGTCAGTGCTCTTACCCACTGAGCCATCTCGTCAGCCCACATCTTTTCTTTTATGGTCTATATCCTCTTGGTTCATCCACACCTACTCTCATCTGTCAATCTTCTCTTCAATGACCTTAACCAGCCTCTCATTAGACTGTTCCAGCGACCTAAATTAGATCACTAAATTTAACACATACACTCAAAAATAAAGGGTGCTTGAGTAAGAATTTCAAATAAACTGCTTTTAGCATAAGCATACCCTACATGTTTCCCAGGCATTACACGGGCCATATTTACATGGAAAATGTGGACTTTGTACATGGAGGATTCAAATGTAATTGAAGTGTAGCTTCTTGTACTTACATGCTCCTACTCTTATCTCCATCCCTCTCTTCCTCCTACCCACCTTTGGATATTTATAAACTCCCAGATATACTGAAAAGCTGGGCCTTTCAACAGTTGATACTACATCTCCTGCTCTGTTTCTGCATTTAAGTTTTCAGGAAGAAGGACCTTGGTGCTGATTTTAATGAGACCATCTTACCCTAGTATTTAAGGCTATCACAATGTCCTCTTAAGATGCAGTATTGGCCTTTTACCTAATTGTTCTCTCCCTGACCCACAACTCAGTTCATGATTCTTTGATTCCAAATCTTATCAACATACATCAACCTTCCAGGAAATATAATCATCCCTCAAGATCAACATAAGAAACAGTGATAGTATTTATCCACAGAGCACTCCATATATATTTGCTTATAATTATAACTTCATAATTACTGGCATGGTCCTGAGACACGAGAGAGAGAGAGAGAGAGAGAGAGAGAGAGAGAGAGAGAAGAGTCAAAGAAATAGAAATCGAGGGAAAATGTTGATCCAATTCTCATCACAACTTGCTATCTTGAACTCAACAATTTTAATCTGGAAAGTCTTACATCATGCTATAATAAATATGAAGTTGTGTGGGAACTCGTAATGCAGAATCTTCAGCACATAAGAAATCAATCATAGTTGTCTAGGATGGAAAAACTTTGAAACAAACCACCAAGGATTTAGGCACTACTGAAACAAAAGTGCTCCCCATCCAGATCCATTCAGGCTCCAAAAATAAACTGCAATTTCTTTCATATTACCCTTGAGTCTTAATTTGTTCTATTTATACTATGGAGCCATTTTTGAAATCCTGAGAGATTTTCTTTATGCCAAAGCTTGGGGATGTAGTAGGAATTGACATTAAATGCATGCTGTAATTTTCTTTTTCATTTTATTTAATTTTCAAATTACAGTTTAACAGTGTATAACAGTGTTTTGCCTACATGTATATATGCAATGCCCATATGTGTCTAGTGCTTTCAGCTGGAGAGTGTCTCAGATCCCCTGGGACTGGACAACTGTGAGTCAACATGTGGGTGCTAGCAATGGAACACAGGTCTCCTGCAGGAAGAGCAAGTGCTTGCTCTTAATCTCTGAGCCACATCTCTAGCCTCCATTCATAATTTTATGTATGGTTGAAAATGAATGAATGAAAGAATGAATGAATCTCAATCATTCCCATCAAGGTCCCTATTTATATAAAATTCCAACCAAGTATAGCGTTAAACAGAGAAGATATTAACACGATTTTAACAGCCACTTTTAAGCAGCAGTGGCTGTTTGTATCGTGCTCTCCATTCTTAATATCACCCTATATGGAAACTTAACCTGAAAAAGAAATTACCTTCTAAGAAATGACATAAAGCAGCCTACAGTATACTGGAGACTCAAGGTGATAAAGAAAAGACAACCTGATTCTCCTTGCTGGTTGTTTTTATCCGTCTGCCCATACCCAGGCAGTCTACAAAGACATTTTTCAGTGGGTTTCTTTCCATGGTCTTCACAAAAATCCTTTCCCTGCTCTGAGGACAGGTGACCTGCTTTCCTATTAAGAATATCAGATGTTGGTCATAATGGAATCCCTGACTATGAAGTCCCTTGAGAGTCAGAGGTGTGGGCATGGCTAATAGGTGTGACCTCATCCAGCTGGGAAATGACTCTTGTTCTCACCGGGGTCATGAGGTTCACATGGTAATGACTGGCTGCACCTTCACCTTCTCCTGGTCATATTGCTGAGTGAGCCTCCAGGAAATGAGGTCTCTCCACCAACATTAACCCCAAAACCAGTAAGAGGTGCAGCAAGCATTTCAGGCTTTATTCACACCCTTCTCAGCTCTGTAGCAGTAACAGTGCTGGCTTGTAAAGAGGTCAGATGTCACACTTCTGCCCCTGCCTCCAGCGGACCACAAAGAGATACCTTATGAGGTCACTGAGTTTGTACTTCTTTACTTGGAACTAGTTACAAAGTATTTTGGAGACCCATACCTTCTTTTGGGGAAGGAAAAAAAGAAAAGAAAAGTACAGAGAAGCTAACTTAAAACTCAATTGTAGTCCACACTGTATCTCTCCAGCACTGAATTGTACCCAGCACATCAGAGTTCAGTCAGTGGATGGATGCTGAGCCTGTACCTGCTCAGAAGAGCCAGTTATTGATATGTCTTATCCATTCCACCCACATTCAGTGACACCTTCGTGGTACTTTGTAATTAGTCACTAAGAGTAGGTATACCACAGACTGCGCAAGTGCTCTGAATGTCCATTCTCTCAGAGAATAGGTCATTTAACATCTTTCATATCATCACTAGGCTCCATCAATACATTGGAATGTATGACGTGCCTATTACATTCCAGGTTTTTTTTAACACATGCCCTCTCAAATACACCTTATGACATTGATAGAAATAATAACAAGCATGTGTGAGTGTGAAATAGCTGTAATGTCTGTCACGCCTATGAGTACCGGGTTTGATACTGACATATGACAAGGTTCCATGTGATTCTTCATTCATAAGGGGTATAGCTAAGGTTTGAATCAAAGCCAGCAAAAGTGAAACCTCTGTGCTGTCTCCTCTAAAGCATCATACACACACACACACACACACACACACACACACACACGCACGCAAGCACACACGCACGTACCACCACCAGCAGCAAAGGCTCCACTAATACAATTTTTATGAATGCAAAATGAAATTCTAAAGGTATCAACAGCTTAGCTGCTGTAAGGAGATCCCCAACCCTTGCACCATGTGGCAGTAGTTCCTTCACTTGAGGATTAAATTTCCTTTGGTGCCTGGGTTATGCTCACAATCTACACTTTAACTGAGATAGGCAGTCAAGAGAGGGTCCTACATTGTTCCTAGCTCCTGCTCCTCACTCCCACACTCTTACCATATGAAGAATAAGTAGACCAGAGAACTACATGGGTCCTAGGATGTGCCCGTGGATGTATCCAGCTACCATGACCGACGATGGGTAAGTGGATTGTTTTATCAATATTGGGCTATGAACGCAGTACTAACATGCTGATTTGAATGCATCTCACTGCTTCAGACCCAGAATGAACACATGGATGACAACTACAAATCTGTTGTCAACAGAACAACAGTTCTCTAGTATCTGCAACCTCCGAAAATGTTGTTTTGTGGCAGAAAACAGACATTGCAGACAAGATTGGGGTAGAGGCATTGAACACAGGGGATGTGTCTGGATGTCTGGAGGAGCTCAATAGGCCCAGTCTAATCACAAGAACCCTTCAGAGTATCACTATTTCTTCAATTGGAAGCAAAAGAAAAATGGAAGAGAAGAAAAAAGTCAGAGAGACCTGATGCAAGAGGAGTTGATCCGCTGCTGCTGACTTTAAAGACAAAAAAAGCACATGATCCGGAGAATCAAAGAATAAACCTAAATATTCCTACACTCTGGCAGAGAGACAGAGACAAAGCAGGAACTTCATTCCCACAACTCCCTGTAATTGGATTTCCCCCCACCCCCCAGCTTTTGAATGCTATTAAAGGTAGATTTACTCAGAGAGCCCCTAGAAAGGAACATGGTGGTCAGCTATGCCACACCTTGATTTGGGATTGTGAAACTTAAACCAGAGACCCAGCTGGACCCTGTCCAACCAGATCTGTGACCTACATGACTGAGATCAGGAGGCAGGCAATGTTTAAAGCTGCTAAATGCCAAGCAACAGAAGTCTGGGGGAGTACACCACAGCCCTAGTGCTCCCCTCACATGCACATGCCCACACACAGGCCTAACCTGTCCTCCCCACCTCCGTTTTAGCCCTGAGGGAAGCCGGAGTGGGGGCAGACGCTTGGCTTTTTACAGAATCTTCATCGTTGTTCAGGGTCCCTGCAGCAAGCCCTTCCAGTTGAAGCTCTCTCTTGCTTTCAAATAATGTGATGATGTCACAGCCAGGAACACAGTGATTACTCCCCAGAAAGTTCAAAAGGGACATGGTTAAGAAAATGTGTTATTGCAGGTCACACATGCTTTTGGGCATGACCGGAACAAAGGCTCATTCATGCTTTCTGCAAACCCTGGGTCAGACTTGCATTTGTGTAAGATCACAGTATATAGCACAATGACAACTTTTGTGACAGTCATCAGAAGTCACTATTCACAGGCGGCCTGAAGAATGGTGAGGGATGCTTTTATGGCCACTAAATGGACTAGAGAGCCACCCAGGATAGGGGTTCTACACTGTTTCAACACAAACAGGTTGTGAAGGGCAACAAGAAACAGCAGCATTGCTGTCTTATAGAAATGAACATCATAGCTGAGAGTAGTGTATTTGACAAGGCAAAACATGGAGAGGGTTCCCAGACCTGAACAGAAATCTTTACAGGGAACTGACTGGGCACAAACAAACAAGCACTTCCTCTCTACCTGTTCTTCAGAATCTTCATTGACAAACCATATGGAGCTAACATAAATCCATGATTTTTTTTTTTTGCAGAAATGTCAAATCCAACACTCTAAAAACTGTACATCATCCAGATCGGTATATTAGTCAGAGCTCCATAACACTGGAGGTATTGAGAAGTCGCTCAGTCCACAAAGCTAGGTTAGACTGACTTCTAGACCTGAATTGTTAGAAATACTGTCCAAAAGGTAATGCGAAGTATTCAGTACAGAGCTCTAACACAGACACATCTTACTGAATGGTAACAGATTAATTGACCTACTACTTAAATAATTCCATGAGCTGAGTATACAGGTACATGAGCAATTTTCCACTATTTATTTATCTACTCCCAAGATTTCCTAGGTCAAGACATGCTTTTGTTAATGTAAAGATGCAAATCTCATTGGAATAAGCCCAGAATCATTACCCCCCTGCAACAATAGCAATGTTCAAGTAATGTGAACTCTGCTGTCTAAAATAACTGTGCGTTGATAGCAGGTGTGCTCTCCAGAGAGTAAATCACCCATACCTCTACTCAGGAAGTTCAATCCCGGAAGTCTCTCATTCTCAACTTCATCCTTCTGTCAGAGACTCCACCTCTAAGTAAAAGGAAACTGGATAACAAGGGGGTACACAGTAAAAATCTGAAGTCGGACACCATTCTAAAAATATCTAATTAGAAATGGCATCTTTTACTCTATTTGTGACTTTTTAAAATATAAAATCAAAGAAATTGGTTAAATAAGGTTACTCTGATTAATCACCATGGGAATTTTAAGGGTTGAAGTGGTCCAGTTTGGAAGTTTCTAAAAATGCAACTTTTATCTACAAAGTAGAAATCATCCTGAGTGGAAAACAAGCTGCCCCAGCTCAATACCATTTCCTAAGGATAATGTAGCCCTGGGGAGGGGAGGGGAGGGAAGGGGAGCCGAGCTTCCCTGAATGTATACTGATGGAGCTGAAACTTTTAGCCTAGTAAACTTTAAAGAGTTACATTTTAAGTGATTCTCCAAGCACCTTGGATTTTGAAAGAGTAAACTCCTGGGGACTGGACCACCAAACAAAAAGTACACTTGGAGGGACCCATGGCTCCAGCCTTGGGTATGGCAGAGGGTGGCCTTGTTGGTCATCAGTTGGAGTCTCCTCCAACTGATCCTTGATCCTGTGGGGGTTTGATGCTCCAGTGTAGGGGAATGACAGGGTGGAAAGGCAGGAGTGGGTGGGGTGCAGGGGAGGTGGGATGGAATAGGGGGGTGCTGAAGGGGAGACCTGGAAAGGGGATAACATTTGAAATGTAAATAAAGAAAATATCCAATAAAAGGAAAAAAAAGGGAAGGAAGGAAGGAAGGAAGGAAGGAAGGAAGGAAGGAAGGAAGGAAGGAAAGGAAAGGAAAGGAAAGGAAAGGAAAGGAAAGGAAAGGAAAGGAAAGGAAAGGAAAGGAAAGGAAAGGAAAGGAAAGGAAAGGAAAGGAAAGGAAAGGAAAGGAAAGGAAGAGTAACCCATTCAGAAAAAAAAAAACTATAAGTTGGGCGTTTAATCCCAGCACTCGGGAGGCAGAGGCAGGCGGATTTCTGAGTTCAAGGCCAGCCTGGTCTACAGAGTGAGTTCCAGGAAAGCCAGGGCTATAAAGAGAAACCCTGACTCGGGAAAAAAAAAAAAGTAACCCATAACCAAAATAACCAAATAGCAAAGCAGAAAGGCATCACTGCCACCATGATTAGTTTTGCCAGTCTTTGTTTTGTTTTGTTTAGATTTCAATAATCTGTGCCCCGAGGCAGAAAGTTGGTGTCATTTACTTCACAGCATGGACAGTCACTTCTGGCTGCGATCATCTGAATGTCTCATCTTTAAATGGAGATTAGGAATGCTAATTAGGAATGTTACATTAGAGAAGGCAAAGCATTATTTCCACAAAAAAAAAAAAAAAAGCTAAAGTGTCACAGACTACCTCTCCCAACATCCTTTACAAGGAGTTATGGCCACAGAATTCACCAGTCAGAACTGGCCGCTCTGGAGACTGAATCCGGTGCTTTAAGCAGTGGCTGTGTTGTGCTCTAGCGGTGGCTGCAGTTGCAGATCCTGTTTTCTTGGCAGCAGTAGGGTGGCTTGACATCCTTATGTGGGACCATGAAGGCAGCCTGTGCTTTGGTTGAGAGAAGTTTACTCCAGAGACCCAGTAGAAAACTCTACAAGGGACAGAACAGTGAGCCACGTTCCCAGATATAGGCGCCTGACACCATGGAGCCCCCAACTCCATAGTCCTGTGATTATCAGTCACACAGACAAAGTCCCAGGCCCCTGACTAGAGGATGGCTAGACTCCACCCTCACAGTTACCTGAAGATAGCCAGATATGCTCCTTCCCAGAGCTACCCTGCAACTGCAAGTTAGCCCAGCCCACTACAAAAGGGGCTGCTTGGTCCCTCCTCTCTCTCTTTAAGCTCTTGTTCTCCTACTATCATTTTTCCCCCGTCCCCTTCTCCCCCTCCCTCCCCTCTTCTCTCCACATAGCCATGGCTGGCCTCTCTTTCTCTACCTTCTCTCTTTCTCTCTGCCTTTCTACAATAAAGCTCTTAAACCATGGACTGTCTCTGCTCATCAAGACCCACAGTGCTTGAACGGTGGAATAGGCCTTCCCCTAAAAACCGAGTCTAATCTTCCAAGAGGCCTTCCCATGTTTCCAGCTGCCAGACCAGACCAAGGACTCGCCCTCGTGGAAACCACCCAGAGCCCCCTCCCCTGCCCCCTGCCCTCTTCTCCCTTGGTCCCAGGGCTGACGGAGCTGCCCCTCCCCCGCACCCCCCTCACTTTGTTCTCAGCTCTTCTTCAGACATACAGCGACTTCTGTGATGTCTCTGTGAGGCCCAGAAACCCTGAGCTGCTCCCTCTCTCCCCGCAAGGACTGGGGTTCCGTGGCTTCCCACAGCCAGACACCCACCCTGACTGCATAGAGAGCTTGCAGCAGTCCTCTGTGTCCACCTGCCCAGAGCACCGGAGCACTGATGGGACGTGGGTTCTCTCCCACCCCCTTTATTTCCCCTGAGCCCGCTGCCCTACACCCTTCCCCACCCAGCAGACAGTCTACTGTGCAAGCAAACATCCCTGATAGTGTGAATGACCCCTACCCTGTGGCATGAATTGAGGGTTCTTGTGTCCCCACAGAAGTCGGTCGTAGCCTGATCCTTTAACTCTCCTAGCAACCCTGTAAAAACATCATTTATTTTGATAAATGAGATTAAGTCAGCTGGTGTTTGTTTGTACCACCTACAGGTTAAGTCTGATAAACTCTGCGAGCCTAAAGGGGTAGGAGGACACTCAGAAAAGAAGGGACTAGGAAGCTCCCACATAAAATATCAGTACAGACCAGACTCACCACCAGAGGGCTGCCTGGTCTCTGCGACTTTCAACAGATCAACCCAAGGCAAATGAGGGCAGAGAAGACAATTGGGAAACACAGACAGGTGCACATTGTGGCATGTTGAATGGAACCTGAAAGAAAACAGATCAAAATAATTAGCTGTGCCTAATGAACAAGAAGGGGAAAACTCAGCACTAGGTGCCCATAAACAGTGACTATTAGAAACCACACCCACAAATCTGTGATCCCTGGGCCTTGCACACAGTCAACTTCCCGTGGAGCTCTGCCTCTGTTAATATAGCTTTAGCCGTATTTAAATAAGTGACATTGTATTTTTACAAAATCAGTTTTTAAAAAAAAATCTGGAAAGGATGTTTCACATACAAAGTACCAATCGAAACTTTGTAAAAATTCACGAATAGCATGCATGCTTTAATACCTCTAATTTTACCAAAAAAAGAAAATGTGTTACATGCTCACAGAGTACCCCCAAGAGATCTGAAGGGTTACACTATTTTGGGCTCAATATCTTGATGAAATAATATATGCTAAATTATCAAGGTTTATGTCACACCCAAGCAGAGCTTGGGACATAGATGAGTTGGTGAAGCAGCTGAGGGCCTGAATCTGATCCCCAGAACCCATGAAAAAAATTGCTGGGCTGTAACCCCAGTTGCTGGGGGTGTATAGACAAGAAATTGCTGGGGCTTGCAAAGCAAACATTTTAGCCAAATTTCCAGTCTCTGGGTTCAGTGAGAATAAGTAACTGTCCAGTTGCGGTGTGTGTGTGTGTGTGTGTGTGTGTGTGTGTGTGTGTGTGTGTGTGATAAAATACCCCAAAGGCACCCTAAGGAAGAAAGGGTTTATTCTGGCTCATAATCTGAGGTATAGCCCATGGTGGAGCTATCAAGGCAGGTGGAGCTTGAGACAACTGTTCACACTGCAGTCGGGAAGCAGAGAGTAATGAATGCTTATGCTAAGCTTTCTCTCTCTTGGTACAATCCAAGATCCGATCCCAAGGGATGGTGCCACCCAGAGTGGGAGGGTCTTCCAACCTCAATTAACCTAATCAAGATAATGCCCCATAGGCGGGTTCAAAGACCCATCTCCTAAGTGATTCTGGAACTTATCAAGTTGCCAATTGAAATTAATCAATAGGCTGGGAGACCATGACTGGATGAGTCTGAGTTCACCTGGGCTTATGTGTGACAGGCAAAACATTCTACATTTGGGGCTGGAGAGATGGCTCCGTGGTTAAGAGCACTGACTGCTCTTCCAGGGTTCCTGAGTTCAATTCCCAACAACCACATGGTGGCTCACAACCATCTGTAATGGGGTCTGTGCCCTCTTCTGGTGTGTCTGAAGATGGTGACAGTGTACTCATATACACTCTACATTCACAGCAAACCATAGCTGTCCTTTGGCTCTCCACACTACTGCATAACGATAATGTCTTGTTCCATCCAGTTAGGGAAGTCAAAAAGGGGGTCCAGGTTATGGTTCAGATCCCTCAGGCTTCTCATGGGGACCCTTGTATTTGGTGTCCAACTCTTCGGTACCTGGCTTGCTACCCCTCCATAGGTCCTTAAAATATATCAATTCCCAGAGATCATTCACTGTTCAAGCAGTGTAGAACCCCAATAGATCCCCCAAGGAGGACTCTGTTGTGGATAACCCTAGTACTGCTTGTATTTTGATGCTAATCCTGCTTTCCCAGGATGGGATGGACAGAGGAATGAGTCACATACTCAGGTGACTTCTTGTGAACCTTCCCACAATGAATAAAGGGACCAATCACTGGGGGAGTGGGTGTGACTTTCATGATTTCCAGGTTGGACAGAAGAAGAGAGGAAGAAGAAAGAGACAGTTCGGAGCTTTTTGGAGGGGATAGTGAGAGGGTAAGATGTAGCTACTAGGGCCTCCCAGCTTATATGGAGGATTTAGATTTAATATGACTTACAAGATTAGGATTCTAGTTCTTGCGCCCAGCAATTGAGTTATTGTTGTTTCCAAACTAAGTTTGTGTGGTGTTTTCCTTCATGCAGGGGTTTAACTGGGTTCAAGAGAGAAAGGTACGGCCACAAAGCATGAATTTGCCAGATGTGCACCACAAAGGCAGTGTGGGGGGGGGGGAGGGGTGAAGCACAGGGCTGGCGTAGTAATGACCTGCCAGTGGGAACTTATCAAGCTGGGTGGAGAGATTCTGGAGCTCTGAGTGAGAGTCTCCACGAGATAAGAACAGGCCGGGGAGACAGCCAGGGCTGAGAGTAGCTGGGTGTAGTGAAGGAAACAGGACTTCACACTCTTTTTTTTTTTTTTTTTTTTTGCCTTTATAAGGAGGCTTTATTGTTATTTACCTTAATAGTCTCAGAAAGAAGAACAGATTAGCTCAGTCCAACATGATTTGCAGTTGGCAAAATCTAGTGAAGCAAGTGTTCTGATTGCTAAGGATTTAACTTGGGTGCTTTTAATACTTAGCCATCTAACACTTTCAACATAATCCAGAACTATGCATCAACCCCTCCTTTTCACTTCACCACTACATGTACCTCCCTTCATTACAGAAATATCTTCATTAAATATGATTCCCAGAGGACAGGTTCCCTGGAGCATATAGCCATCAGGACAGTGCACAAAAAGAAAACTGAAAATAAAACTCTGTATGATAATTTACTAATCTAAGGAAACAAAACCTTCCAATATATTAAGAAATAAATCCAGTTAAAAATGCACTTCACACTCTTAAGTTCTTTATTCTGTGATCTGGGTGCTTGGGGTGATAGATCCTTCTGGAAGACAGTGGACTTTAGTCCACTTGCCCCACATCTGGCCCACTAGTATCCTACATACAAGGTCTTTCAACAGAAGCACCATCAAAATTCTTTACCCATTAGTTAGTATTGTTTCAAGCTTTCCAAACCCCACACTTTTGCTCTGAGAATGACCCAGCAGACTCCTCACAGTAGCACAGAAGATTATTCAAGACCAGGCATGCTCCATGTTGGACATGGTGATATGAGAAATCTGTTTGATCTTTGCTGTGTGAGCTCCTGGCTTGGGTTTTCTAGGTGATAGGAATTCTCTGTTATTTTTAATATGTCCCTTCCCATCACATCTGAGCTTTGCTGTGAAATAACTAAAGGTAGCCCCTTAAATAGCATCAGCATGAAGCTGGCTACCAGAAAGTACAAGAAACTAGAGATTTGGACATTTCAACCCGGCCCCCGAAAACTCGAGGGCATGCAGGCTTGGAGAACTTCTGAGTTGGAGAAGGGTACTCCTAAAGACAATATGGCGGCTTCTTACCTTAAATACACCTTACCTTGCCTTACATGTACCTTGCATTTAGCTGTCCCTGTGTTGGCGTCAAATCAACATTAAACAAACCAACATAAGAAAAATGCTTTTTGGGAAGGAGAAGCTACAACCCTCTTGAGCACACTATCAGAATTAAGGAAACTGGGGGGTGGGGGAGCCCCCGGTACAGAGTCAGTAAGAAAGCTGACTGGTCTGGAACTCGCAGCTGGCACCTAAAAGGGAAGTTGTGTAAGGCTGAGCTCCTTAACTGGTCAGATCTGATGGTAACTTGTAACCTAAGTGTCACAAGTGAATTACATTGTTGGACACCCAACTCGTGTCCAAGATTTGTAGATAACAGAGAAAACTCCCCAGAGACATCCATAACTTCACCGTGGGAAAGACCCAGTCACTGGGCTCCTACTATAGCTAGCTCCACAGTTTCCAAAGCAGCAGCATGCTTCATTTTCCTGGATCCAGTTCGTTTTTCTATCCCTTTGTCAATGGGAGACAAAGTTAAATACACTCTCCTGAAAGCTATTAAATCATAGTTACCCTGAGGGAGGCAGAGGTATATTTAGTCCATTCAGACTTCCTTTTCCAGTCCCACAGGGTGGGTGACTTAACACACACATGTTCACATACCTGAAAGACCAAGACCAAGATGGCCTATCCAGTGGGGTTTCATCTTGTTATAGCCACCTTCTCACTGTGTCCTTGGTGGACTTTTTTCCTCATGAAAACCTTTTTACACTTTCCTCTGTGTGTGGAGACAGAAAAATACTTGCGATGCCTTTTCTCAAACAGCAGCCCTGCTAGTTTGGCCATCACACTAATGGCCTTCTTTACCTCTGTCTTCCCAAATGCCTCATCTCTAAATACAAACACACTGGAGCACACACACACACTTCATATTCATAACTAAAGGGATGCCTCCATTTGTTTCCTTACATAGCTGCCCACAGTCACTAAATCATAAAGTTACAGAATGTTAGAGATGGAAGGAACATTAGGTCCTCAATCATCCTGAGGAGACAGGGTTCCAGATAGAAGGGACACGGCTGTACATGTATGTGGCTGTGCAGTCAGGAGCCTGAGAATGGACTGCAGACTGTCTCCTACCAGACAAACTCTTCTTTATAGCTTTAGTCAACATCTCAGAGTTGACTCATAGAAAAGATACATCATAAAGCAGGATTAAGTGTTTTATAGCATGACCTTCTTCTTCCAGGAAAAGGTTTTCCTCATGAGATTTAAGAAATCCTATGTGTTCACTCAAAACCGGTTACTAAATGTCAGCCCAAGATTTTTCTCTTGTCAAAAAAAGGACAAGATGCAAAGATTTTTAGCTTGGTCTATGCAGCGGTAAATTGTTAAATGGCTCTAAGCTTCCAGTGGGTGTGCATGCCTACACACACACACACACACACACACACACACACACACACACACACCAGCTTATTTTTAATATGCCTTAGCCAGCTCAATGGTTGGGCCACTCCTGAACCTCCACGTGGCTAACACACTACCCTCCAATATTCCTGAGTTAATACTTACTAAATCTATATTTTATCTTTGCTGCCCTGTTTCCTTCTGGGCAGCCCTTCTTGGGGCCGCTTTCCCCTTGCATTTCTGCCGTCTCACCCTTCTGCTCCTTCCCAGCTTGGTCCATCCTATGTCCTTCTCATGTCAGACCCTTTCTTTCCTACCCCTGACTCCCTGCCCAGCCATTGGTCACTGGCAACTTTATTTCCCAATCAGATCCATCTAGGGTGGAGGCAAGCTTCCTTTAACCTACCTGTGGGACAAACAGGTTTGGGGGCAACATAATTAGCATGAGAACACAAGCCAATACAGAGCTAGGGGTAAGCCTTGACTGTGTCTTCCCCCCACTGGGAACTAAACCCAGAACCTTTTATTAGCTAGGCAAGTCCTCTATCACTCAATCAAATGGCCCAACACCAGGCAGAACAGTTCTTTTGCTTTTAATAGTAAAAAAGGAAATGTGTGTGTGTGTGTGTGTGTGTGTGTGTGTGTGTGTGTGTGAGAGAGAGAGAGAGAGAGAGAGAGAGAGAGCCCATGTGTGTGAGTGCAAATACCCAAAGAGGCTTTAAACAGGCTTCAGTTTCCCCACAGCTGATGCTAAGGTGGTTGGGAATTGCCTGATGTGTGTGCTGAGCAAAAGAACCGCTCTTCCTGGTTGAACCATCCCTCTAACCCTGCCCCCTCAGCATCTCTTGTTTTTTGTTGTTGTTGTTTTGTTTTGTTTTTTTACTACTTAAGCAGTCTTTAATGAAAGCTGTGAATGAGATGTCTCTACTCCTGCATCTTCTCGATCGTTTCTTCCTTGTATTTGCCCTTCTCCTTTCCTACTTGTCGGGACTTGGCTTTCCTCTCCAGGATCTTCTTGCGGTCCTTGTCCAGCTTTAGCCTGGTGATAACCACCTTGCTGGGTTGGATGCCCACGTGGACAGTTGTGCCATTAGCCTTCTCTCGTTGGACTCGTTCAATATAGATGACGTATTTCTTCCTGTACACTTGGACCACCTTGCCAATCTGCTGGCCTTTGTAGTGTCCTCGAACAACCTGAACCTCATCATCCTTCCGAATAGGCATAGGCCTAACATTATACTTCTGTCTCAGCTCTTTGGAAAGAGAGGAAGACATGATCTTCCTCCGAATGTGAGAGGGAGCATTGAAAGGCCGCTTGCGGTTCTTGCTTTGGTCAGAAGTCACGAAGGGATTGAACTTCATTTTGGCAGCTGCGATCCACCGATGGCCGCAAAAGGTCAGCATCTCTTGTTAAGGGGAGTATCCTCACACACGAGGAGATATCCAATTCGCCTTCTTACTCCTGAACCTCAGTCTCCGGGGAACTCATATTACCATGGTACAGCTCTGAAGATCTATCCTCCTCCTCTTTCCTTGGTCACTCTAGAGTCTGTGTGACCACTCAGCAAACAAATGACCAGACCAGCATGTGCATATAAACTCCAGCTCCTATTTCTGTCCCAGCTTTGCAAAACCAGGTGCTTCCTGCTGATGGCCAGAAGCATTGCTCTCATGAACCTCTAAAACTGCTGACAGGGCACTCACAAGGGATGTGTGAGGCACTGCTCTGCAAAACTCTGTGAACAGTTTTCCAGGACCATCTCGACGCTAACTGCAAAGCCACATGACCCTGGACAGCTCAGCCGCTGTGCCGAGGAATCCTGGGACAGCATGGACCCTGAGTCCCAGGCCTTTCTTCACGTTCCATTTGTAGATTCTGTTCCAGCCCTAACACCCAACTTTCCTGAATTTGTCTTTCCAACTTGCCCTAAACTGCAGCCCAACCAATTTCATGGAATATCTTTTCCATCCCTCATTCTTAGTTTTAAAAACAATTCTCAAGGACTACGGACCTAATTAATTTTTCCAGTCTTCCCCTCCAATCTGGGAAATAGATTTTCTCTGTGAATGGACAAAGTCCCCTTCTCCACTTCCTGGGTTTATGGGCTTATGCTCCAGCAGAGGCCTCTCTGCAGGCACTGTTCTGCTCATCACTTACAGGGCTGGAGGAAAGACAGCTCATGAAGAATGCTAGCTTTCACCTGCCCAGGGATAATAGCAGGGCCCAGTAGCTCACCCCTATTACTGTGCTGGTTACCCGCTATATTCTACACCCCCAAATAATCCCTAGCTCAGGTTGATAATTAGATGCTCTCCAAAGACAGACGGTGACTGCTGCACCTCTGTGGCCCTTCCAAGTGCCTCTTACTGGATATGGGGAACACAGATATGATCCCAAACACGTGGCCCTTTTTGAAGATTTGGTTATAGGCCTTAACCTTTGATAGATGTGCTATACCTTCAGCCCTGTGTGGCCTTTCTGAATGAACCTCCCTTCCACTCATTTTCATGTACAAAATAATAGGTTGCTTTATGATATTTTCATGGGTAAGCTGTTGTATTTTGCTCAGTCTCCCCTTCCACTGCCTTCTCTTATCTCCAGTTCTGGCAGTTTCCTTTCTGCACTCACAAATAAGTTCCCCCTGCTTTTGTGTGTCATATCTACATACATATATATGAATGTATATTATATATTAGCCATATGAGAGAAACGATGAGGCATTTGTCTTCTGAGTGGCTCATTTCACCTTGCATGATGTACAATTGACACATCTTCCTGAAAATGAAACAAACATTCTTCACTATGAATAAAACTTCATTGTATATAAATGATACATATCATATATATTATATGTCACATATCACATATATTATCATCTTTATCATTAATGAACATCTTAGCTGGCTTCTTGGTCATTGAGAATAGGGTATAGATAAGCATGGAGATGCAAGGATCCCGGTGGTATGCTGACTTAGACTCAATTGCGTAGTCTGGAGTGGCGTAGCTAAAACTTATAGTAATTGTATCCTTGGGTGTGGCTTTCTGGGAATCTCCATGATGATTTCCACAGGCACTGCACCGTCCTCCAGTCTCATCCGCCGCAAAGAAGGACTCCCTTCTGTCACCCTCTCTTCCTGTCGGCATTTGCTGTTTCCTTGGTGACAGGAGAGAGATGGATCTCAGTGTCATTTTATTTTGCATTTCCCTGGTGGCTAAGGATGCTGTGAGTCTTCTCACTGATTCTCTGCCCACTTGAATTTCTATAATTCCCTCTTGAACTGCAGACACGGAGCATACAGGGTGGATGGTCTTCCCCATCCCTTAAGACTCATTTCACTTAAAATCCACTTCATCCCCCTCAAAGGCTCCCTGAATTTCCCTCTGTTTGGTGCCTTTCCTTCCGCTGAGGATGCTAAGAATATCATCGGAACAATAGAAAGCAGCCGTCCCTCCAGCCTCTACCCCACTTTCCAGTGAGCCGTGGGAAACTGCAAGCTTCCCTGGGCTTTTCAATGATGCCTGGGTCATGTAATGTCAGGGGAAGAATTTCTTGGCTATTAAAATCACATTCACAACTGGGATCCAAGATCTGCGTCGCCTCATGCAATGACATCACTGTGCAATGCACACCCCCTCCCCCATTTCATTCCAAAGATATGACTATTGACACTCAAAAAAATTGTTGCATCTACAGTAAGAAACAGCTTTGGTTGTCAGAGAGAGAAAGAGAAAGAGAGAGAGAGAGAGAGAGAGAGAGAGAGAGAGCGCTAATTGATAAAAATTGACAATAGGTTCTCACATTCTATTCTTACACTTGCAATGAAGCACACTGACCAATAGATGGCAGTCACCGACTTCTCCACAAATGTCTAGTTCCCACCCACATTGAATGAGCCACATCTAAATTTGCTGTGTCAAGGTGGGATTTTTCAGGACCATCCATCTTTGCTACAACCACCAGACTGGTACTGCAGTTTCTGTTTCTCAACAGCAGTATAGCTGCAGAAGAGACCTTGTAGCTTACCGTATTAAGAATCTTCTTCTGTCGGCGATGAGAGTGTGCCCAAGTCCTCAGACGAGGCTGTAGTTGGTCCTACTCCATCTCCAGTGGCAGTACCTGCTTTAAGTGTTCCTCAAAAGACCCCGCCTCCTCTTCCTTGGGTATGTCCTTGTCCTTGAGCTTCTCCACATTGTCCACTGTCTCCCTCAGCTGTATAGCTCAGACTTAGCCATAAGCACCATAGCATGGTCTATACAGTTTGCCCTGGTGATAATAGTTTTTCAAGCCTGACCTTTACTTCAGCACAAGATGCTTGGTAGAACCAGATAGAAGTCTGCAATCTGTATGTGAGGGAGAAGGCAGCCTGGGTTTAGTGTGTTCTAGCCTTGTGATGCTGGGCCAAAGGTAAAATCCAGGGATTTTTCAACCCATCTGACCGTGTCTATCTATGCCTCCTTCTTTATTTTGAGTCTGCTGTTTGGGTTTGGGTTTGGTGCCTGTTTTCTGCTGGAGTTCAAATCCAGGGACTCACAAATGCTAGGTAAGCACTCTGCCGCTGAGCCACATGCGTACCCTTTGGCTCTAGTCTTCAGAGTTACAGCTATGACACATTATTAACTGATGCGGTGTCATCCTACCATCAACACTACCAACTCTGTCCCACATGCAGACCATCTGTAGAGCCCAGACGTCATTGCAGGGGCACTATGACAAGCTTGGTGTGGCCCTAACAAACTTGTGAGGTAAATTGTTGGTATTAACCCCCAATTTATACGTGAAGAAAGGAAGGCACGGAGAAGTTAAATGATTTCGACGAAAGTCACGTGGAGTCCTAAGATTTGTGTTCCAGTCACTGTCCTGAGGTATTACACCCTTAGCAACTATGCTTTCACCTTGAACCAGCAGTGCGACATAGAAAGAACTAACTTCCTCTTCTCTGCCTGTCCAAATGGTGACAGGCTGGCTTGAAGGTGAGCCTGGGCTTTAGCTCCTGCCTGAAACCTCCTCCCGTGGGTCTTCACAAGTCCAGACTGGCCAAAAGAATCCAGTGCAGACTTGATCAGGTTACCCACAAACACACAAGGAAGGTTCCAAGAGCTAGGAGTTAATTAGCCCCGGTCTCACTACCGAGAGAAGGCTGGGATACAACGCTGACTTAACCTCTCATCTACGCTTCACAGGTTTAAAATGGGAGCAGTTCCATCATAAGAACCGCAGCATCTTCAAAGGGAATCCGCTAGTCAGTATGAGAGCAGCTTTGCTAACTGAGAGGGCCATGGACCACTCCAAACACAGCAGTGTACTCCAGAGCCTCAGTGCTATATCGAAGCATGCCTGTAAACACTAGATAAGACATAAAATGGAAAGTGCACTTGGCAGCTACTCAGGAGTTAAAAATAAAATTACCACACGGCCCACTAACTCCAGTCCATAGTATGCACTGATTCCCCAAGCAGATTAAAACAGGTTTACTTGTATGTTAATATTCCTAGCAGCCTATGCACAGTAGCTCCAAACAAGAAACAATCAAATTGTCAAGCAACCGAGGACATTTTTTGATGCATTTTTTTGGTCCATGTGACAGAATGCAAATTCCTGCTATAAAAGGAATGAAGTTTTGATGTTGTAGTTCAACAAGAGTAGAATTAGAAAACTCTAGATGAGGTAAAATAAAGTAGACATGCGAAATGTAGGGGGTGTCCTGGTAGAAGGTGAGAAATTCATAGAGGCAGGAATAGAAGTGAAGAGTGCCTGAGAGAAAGGAGACTGGACACTGTTGTATAATAGGCACAGAAGTACCATTTGCAACAGAGGTTCTGCAAACAGTAGTGGTGACAGTTACTCACACTGTAAATGTATTTAATGTCAATGAATGCTGCACATAAAGTGGCTTAAAGAATAACATTTATGTCATATTGTACCACAGTAAAAATTAGTTTTTTTAAAAAAACCCAAAGTATCTAGGACATTTTTTTAAAGAGATTTTCAGTTACCTAAGATATATCCATTTTCTTCTTTTTCTTAACCAACATAGCCATGAGTTATTGGGGGTAACATTGTGTCCAGGAGGAAAATGTTTTCTCCCATAGTCCCTGAAGGCAGTGGTAGCTATATGACTTTAAGCTGTCCAAAGTGATATAAGCTCCCCTGGTTTCCAGGGGAGGAGAAAGGGACTCTGGGAAAGTTCCTTGAAAACTGGGGATGAGAGACACATTTATCTGGTGTACAGAAAAACAGATGGCAGAAAGTGAAGAAGCTGAGGGGCTGAGGAAGTCGGGGAGCTGCTGTGGCTTTTGCGGAATGCTTCTTGGAGTCTGTGAGAGAAAAGGCTCCCGTCCATACCCAGATGCCTAGTGGAATACATAGTATCCCACATCTCACATCACACAGCTCGCTGCATCAGCGCCCCCCTTCCCCCGGGTTTATTGTAGCTACTGGTTTTGTCATGCAAGGGGTGCACTACCAGAGTAAGGTTGACATGTCAGGAAGACTTAGGAAACAGAGGACTTAAGCCATCAGCCTAACTGATATTTATTGGGAGCTAAAGAGCTGAGCAAACCTCCCAGCCTGCGCCTCTGCCACAGATGCAATTCTAAAGCATGGAGACACCATGTCCTGTCCCCTGGGGGCGACCCTGTTGATAGATGAACTTCATCAGAGCTCAAGTGTGAAGAGTCTGTTATTCCCAGGAGGGAGAGACATAGACGTGTTCTCTCCAGCTCCCTGATGCATCCGGGGGAAGTCAGTGGGCTTCTTAACCCAGGTCAGAGTTAAATGAACACGGTGAGGAGATAAACAGACAGACGCCGTGGTGTTGTGGGGGTGATCGATCCTCCACCCCACAGCTCAGCTGACTTCCTCTGCCTCCTTGACCTTCACTTCTATTCCACCCTGCCAACGACTTCCTGGCGTGTCCACACCCCGGACCACGTCAGTCCCCGAGGGAGCTTCTTCAGCAGAATCTCCCTATCTTACTGCCCCGCCCTCCTTCCCGGGAAGCTGTATCGCATGAGCATCCTTTGGAACATCTTGATAGGTAGTATCAGCATATGGTTTATAACAGAAGAACAAGAGCAGACACTGACAAGCTACCCACAAGGCAGCTCACAACTATCTATAACCTCTGTTCCAAGGGATTCAACGCCCTCTTCCTGCCTCTTGAGGTACCAGGCACACACGTGGTACCCAAGCATCTGCCGGCACTTATGCATAGAAAATAAAAATAAATCTTAAAAAAAAAAAGAAAACCTCAAAAAAGTAAAATTTGAAGGAACATGTTTATGGGGTGTGGTGGTATATATCTCTGCTTCCAGCAATGGGAAAATAAAGGCGGGAGGGTCAGGGGATCAAGCTCATGCTTGGCTACATAATGACTCTAAGGCCAGTCTGGGCTTCATGACACCTGGTCTCAGAGCGGAAAAAAAATTTACTAAAGGATGTGTTAAATTGTGGTGTGTCTATAAAATTGAACTTTGTGAAACAAGTTAAGGCTTAGACAAAGTTATATATACCAATACAAAAAGCTTCCCATTATACACTCATAGAAGAGCAAAATAAATGTTTATGTGTACATATGGGTATGTCTACAATATGGGCATATGGACATACATATGGGCATAGACATAGACATAGATAGATAGATAGATAGATAGATAGATAGATAGATAGATAGATAGATACTGAATATACACTTTATATGCTAACCATATTATATAGCTCATAGTGGTGACAGTTGGGGGTGGGGGGAGGTGTCCATACTGGTTCCCAGAGTACCCCAGAAGAATTCAGCTCGTATATGCTTGGTTGGCTACTTTCTCTCCCATCTTACTCCTCTCATTCTTTCTTTTAAAGTGTGTGTGTGTGTGTGTGTGTGTGTGTGTGTGTGCGCGTGTGCCCGCACATGTGTACAAAATTCAGGAGAAAGTGATTCATCCTGTTGAAGCTGAAATTGAAGGCATTGCCATGAATACTGGAAACTCAGTTTGGGTCCTCGGGAAGAGCAACAAACACTTAACCACTGAATCATCTCTAGCCCCACCCCCTCTCATCAGTGATTCTTTGAGGTCACCACCTATTAGACTCTAAAACTCTCAGGATGAACCTGAAAAAGCAAGTTATTCCAACCACACACCTTTTCCTTGTCTGGATTGGCTGCCAAGCCTCTGTTCTCCCATCGCAAACCTTCAACAGCCCATTGTCCCTAGAAACAGTCACTTAGCCTCCAGATGAGCCTCCCCAAATTCAGTGTTCTCAGCATCAAGCTCTTCAGTGCAGCTCAAAATGCCCATCCAGTCACTTCCGCCTTCCCTCTTCTTCCCCCCTCTCCGTGGAGCAGCTTCTCCAAGTTGTCACTGTTGAGCTCCAGGACAGTGTCCTTCCTATCTGTCTCTGTCCTCCTAGTCACCATCCACTTCTCCAGAACAGAGCGGCTACAAGCACAAGCTCCTGTCAATGTCTATATCTGCATGGACCTACGAATTTCACAAATGGGTACGTATTGCCCACGTAGATTCAGAGCTCTTCTTTGAGTTTTCCTCTGGATCTCTACACCTCAGGTTCTGGGTTCGCATCCTGGCTCTACCACTTTTTTATTTGTCTTCTGATTTTGAGCAATAGATTTTAATCTCATGTACAGAAAAAGACAGCATCAAAACCTTCTTTGCATGGCAGTTTAAAATTTAATTAATGTGTGAAAGATCATAGCCTAGAGCCTAAAAAGTATTGTATGTGTTCAATAAGTGTTAGTTATTTTGTGCATTTCCCAATATATGTATATATGTATATGTTCATATTAAAAATATATGTTTAAATTTAATAATTCATATTATTTTAATTATATAATAATGCATAATTAACATATAAATTCACATATAATTAATTGTGTTAATCATATATAATTTTAATAAAATTAAAAGTATATATTTAAATTTAATTTAAATCTTATATATAAATAATAAATATATTTTATTTCCAAATACATAAATATCTATTCTAAATATTATGTTAATAAGTGTTGTATCTGTATATATATATATATATATATATATATATATATATATATATATATACATACATATATATATATATAGTCATATTCCTTTCTACTGGGTCTTATAGTCTGTCTTCCTTTCTTATAATAGAAAACAAAAGGTCTCTCTGGCTCCTGGTTAACTTCTCCATCTGTATTTCTAACCCAGCCACTAATTTGCCATTTAAGACTGCTCTACAGGGCTGGAGAGATGGCTCAGCAGTTAAGAGCACTGACTGCTCTTCCAGAGGTCCTGAGTTCAATTCCAGTAACCACATGGTGGCTCACAACCATCTGTAATGGGATCCGATGCCTGGAGATAGCAACCGTGTACTCACATACATAAAATAAATAAATTTTTTTTTTGTTTTTTTTTTTTTTCAAGACAGGGTTTCTCTGTATAGCTCTGGCTGTCCTGGAACTCACTTTGTAGTCCAGGCTGGCCTCGAACTCAGAAATCCACCTGCCTCTGCCTCCTGAGTGCTGGGATTATAGGTGTGTGCCACCACATCCAGCCTTAAATAAATCTTTAAAACAAACCAAAACAAAACTTTGTCCTTTACCTTCATCCTTTCCTTTGCTATTAACTCAGCATCAAATATACACAAATATTTCTCATTAAAAAAAAAATCAAAGGATTCTTCTACCCTGTCATCTAACAAAGCTGAAAAGTCTGAAAGTCAAGAATGAACAGGAGGAAGGGAAGCCAACGCATGTACACTCATGAACACTATGGGTAACTTAGCTTAGTCCCGTGACAACAGCTCGGTGGTGACAGAAATCCATGTCAGCTGACTCAACCAAGTCTCATCTGTCCTGACCTTTCCCAGCATTCCACCTGCCTCAAGCAATAGCAAGCCTGCTAGGAAAAACCTCTGACAGAAAACTGCACATGCTTCCAGTGGGGTGCCGTTGGTATCTATGGTAACGGGATCTGTCAGAGACCTTGGCAGATTCTGCTCCACAGACAAGGTTTTTTTCCCCTATGGAAATTTCAGAGGTGAATAATAAAAAGCAAACATTATAATTGCAGACAGGGACAACACTTGCCGTCCAGTATGGTGGCACTTGGCTGTGTTTATGGGTTGAGCTCTGCCTCTCTCCCATTTATTGAGGTTCTAGTGTCCAAAGCCTCCTTATAGAGGTAACCAAGTTAAAATGAACGCATGGAAGTGAACTTTACTCCAGTGAGTAAAGGCGGAAGCTACTGGTTTGGACAGAGGCACCCACAGAGGATTCCAATAGGATAAAAGGAGATGCCTGCCAACGTGCAAGCCTGAGGGCAGCCTGTAACAGTCTCTTGCTCACAGAGGGAAACAAACCTTGGTCTCAGGTTCCTCTCCACCAGGAGATACTTAGTGTCTATTGTTTAAACCACCAAGTTGGAGATACCTCAACAAAGGCTCTAGCAATTTATACCCTCTCTGCCGATTTGACCAGGTGGCTAGGGAAATCCCCCTGTGGAGGCAGCTCTTAAGGTGAGGCCTCATTGAAAAACAGTTCCGGTCCGGTATAGGTCTGGGGCAGATCACTTTACATGGAGGAATGGCAGAGACAAATGCCATGGGAAGAATTTTGTATATTCAAAAAATAAAAAAATAAAAAATAAAATAGCAAGAAGGTTACTCCAGCTGGGTTTGGGGAGTAGGAGAGGGCAAGGTTCAGGATGAGGCTTGAGAATCTGGCAGGATTGGAATGGTATGCTATGCCATAGAAGCAAGCAGAGCAATGGTAGGAATCGTCATGCTTTGTGAGCGCTCTCCCCAGTGGCAGCGGTCCAGGTAAGGGGTGGGGTCAGGATCAGAGGCAGGGGACCGCGGAAGAGACTACTTCCATTGTCCAGGGCAGAGGCGTTAGGTTAACAGGTCAGAGGGCCATCGAGGGTTCCAATGGAAAGAGACAGAGAAGAGAACAAATTCAGGTATCATTAGGAATTGATAAGACTTGCTGATGAGAGGAGGTAGGAAGTCATCATTGGAGACAGTGGTTTGCTTGAGACACAGCTGGCAGGTGGTGAGTCACAGGGGGTGGGGAAGCCTGGAGCAAGACAAGGTTAAAGTCACAAAAGGAGACTTGCTTTTTTCTTTTCCCTTCCAGACTTCTTACTAATCTGTTTCCCGTCTCCCTTCTCTCTATCTACAGGCATGTTGTCCTTTCGTGATGCCTTTCTTACTGCTCTCCGCTCTCTCCGCTCTCTCCGCTCTCTCCGCTCTCTCTGCTCTCTCCGTGTGTAATTTCATCCATTCCCGGGACTCCACTTAGTACCACCTACAGGCCAATCACTGTGATCTGTAGACACTTTCACTTAACCCAATTCCTCTCCAGAGTTCCAGAACCACGTCCTCAACTGTTTTGTAGATTTCACACCTGGAAATTCAAGCCAAGGGTCCATTCTAGCCACGCCCACCCTCAGGGCGACTTATTGCTGGAGCTCTGCTTAGAAGCTTCTCTATTCTTACATCCTCATAGTTCTGCTCCACATTTCCCCCACGCCCCATGACTGTTTAGTAGTAGTTATAAGAAAGGACCCTGAGCACAGACTTAAAAGGGAACAGTGGATGGAGGATTGCAAACCGCGTTTGCTGTTAGCTAGTGTAAGCAAACTAGACAGTCTCATCTTTGAGACATTATTCTTAGATTTTGTGAAACATTGTGAGCTTATCTGAAGGGATTAATGGTTGGGTTGTTTCTTAATGGAAACACGTGTTCTAAAGGAAAGCAGAGCGTGTGGGAGGGGAACCCCTATACACCAGGAGCTCCATATTTGCATGCTACTGCTGCTCTTTGCTTACCCTTTGTTTCTGGCTATCTCAGAGTGACAACTTTCCTCTTAAGTCAAATGGCTGTGGAGTTAATATTGTCCCTGCAGAGCTCACACAGATGCTTCATTATAGTGGGCAGAGGGAGCTAATTATCATCAATAGTATTGGGGAGTGAATGAATAATGAATAAATGAACGATTTTTTTTTTCCAGACAGGGTTTCTTTGTATAGCTCTAGCTGTCCTGGAACCCACTCTGTAGACCAGGCTGGCCTTGAACTCAGAAATCTGCCTGCCTCTGCCTCCCGAGTGCTGGGATTAAAGGCATGCACCATCACGCCAGGCTTGATATGGATGAATTTAAATAGAATACCTAGTGAATATGACATAATAATCAATAATCAGGTCAAGGGTTTAATATTTGGATTCTATTACTATTACTCACTATGGTAACACAGCAAAGAAGTCATACAATTGAGAAAGATACCTAAAGCCAAAAAAAAAAAAAAATCGACTTTAGAACCTCTTGTATTGAAAAGACATGCAAATAAAAAAATGGTTCAAGCATATCAGTTTTACTTCCCTTAATTTCTGCCTTGCTCAGCTGGTTATGTTTTCTGCATGCTCCTCATATTCACACTTATAACAAGAGAAGCTTCAAAAGCCCATACTTTCAAAAGTGATCTTTCCCCATTTTTAATAAAGGCTACAAAAATGCTTTTCAGCGATAACAAGCATGAAGGAATGGGGTCTGAAAAAGCTTCATTGTCTGAGGCAATTTAAAAGGCTTGTACTTGTTGCAGTATTTTCATTTGGTGAATATTACTAGTCATGGCCTTAATTTATTAATGTACAGTCTGGAATCAGAAATGCAATCTCCAATAATAACTGCGTGAAAGACCTTTCACTCTGGGGGCAGCGCCAAGCTCGGCGGGCTAGAGGCAGGGACACAAAATGAATTCTGATCTATCTTTTTCTAAAGGAAATTGACAGCAGACATTCCTATCTCTTTCTAGCAAATCAAGCTGACTATAATTGGAACACAAAGGCCAGTCATTCAGCTCTCCCACCCCTGGCCTTTCCCCGCAGCTTCCACACCACCGAATGAATGCTGGCAGCCCTGAATCATTTTCAAGTCACTGGGAATGCTTTGCAGTCAGCAGAGCTTGTATTTATGTCTACTTTCTTCATTGCGAGAGTGATTTGCTTGTGTTCCAGGCTGGAAAGTCACAGGGGCATTATTATTGAAAGGCCCCTGAGCAACCCTGTCTAGACCAGTGGCTTTCAGCCCCGACTGAACATTAGAATAACTATGGGCCTTTTTAAAGAGCTAACGATACCCAGACTACACCCTCCAAGAGTCTAATTTAGTTGGTTTGGTAAGTGGCCTTGGCTTTCCTAGTTTTGAAAAGCACCCCCAAGTGATTCTAACGTACAAATAGCCACAGTTAGAGACTACCACTCTTCAGAGTAACCTTTTCATTAAATGAGCAAAAGCAGACTAGCCAAGGAGGTGAGCGCAGATCTCAATGACTCCCAAAGAGTTCTCCTGCTAAGAAAGCTTTTCCAAATCCCGACAATAAAGCAAAAGATGAGTTGTGGCAACTACTCAATGCCGCAGCCAAACATAGGGGCATCGACTCTGGGAGAAAATAATTACTATTTTACTTACTAACATTAATTTAAAAATCAGATATATTTAAATTCATGAAGATTTAGATGTTAACTTGCAGAAAATCAACATGAAAAGATAAAAATTATCTTTGTTCATTGAAGATGTGTCCAGGGGCTATATGACTTTACTGCCCTCCGGAACATTAGTCAGTTTTATTTTTAAATTAGTAGATGTATCTCAGTACTCATTCTCTCTCCCCGCTTTTCCCTCCGTTCCTTTTCTCCCTACTTCTAATAGGTCATTCGCCTTCTCTTGTCTCACCTTCAGAACTAACGTTAGCATCCTTCCAGTTACCTTATTAATAAGAAATAAAACATTGGCTTGCTTCCCCATATTTATGTAAAAGCTGTAAGTATAAGATTATGAGAATTATGTTTCGACACTTGAAAATGATGTAAATTTTATGAGGGCATTTTAAAATATTTAAAAAGCCTTAATTGGTCTGTCCAGATGTAATTTACTGTTTGCCAAAAATATTATTCACTAACCACATCCAGAAACCATAACGCTGCAGAATTATCACTTCAGGCAAAGGCATGACAAAGACCTAGCTGGAAAACATAAAAATAAATGATATTTATACATCATATATATCAAGATATATGATGATTAGCTCGCCCTGGTGATCCCAGTGCTGGAGAACTGGAGGACAGCTGGAGAACAGCTTAGCTACCATCCAGGCCCAGATCCAAAATGGTCTGTGAGTAGTTGGAGCATGTGAAAGGGTCAGGACAACAACAGGGTGACTGGGAGGAGTCTCAGTGAGGAGACAGTACTGATGGTGTAGCAGAAGCCAGAGGCCTCCAACCAGACCAATGACTTATTGCAGTGACCATTTGCAAGTGAAGATATGTGGACAGAGGGGTATATTCTGGGACACACTGGGACACACTTTAGCTTTACAATGAGATGTTTCCTATGCTTTATTTTGTTTTTGTTTGGGGTTGTTTATTTGTTTGTTTAGTTGGGTTTTTTCCTCGTTCCGGTCAACCCTGCTCGCTCTGCCCCACTCGCTCTGGTCGGCCCTGCTCGCTCTGGTCGGTCCCACTTGCTCAGTCCCTGCTCTCTCCGGTCCAAGGATTCATTTATTATTATTCATAAGTACACTATAGCTGACTTCAGATGCACCAGAGGAGGGCGTCAGATCTCATTACGGGTGGTTGTAAGCCACCATGTGGTTGCTGGGATTTGAACTCATCACCTTCAGAAGAGCAGTCACTCTTACCCGCTGAGCCATCTCACCAGCCCTAGTTGGTTGGTTTTTGTTTTATTTTAGGGTGAGTGGGCACAGTTGCAAGGGAAGAGAGCAGAAACGAGGGAATGGGGAAGTGAGTGAGACTGGGATGCATGATGTGAAACTCACAAAGAATCAATAAAAAGTTGGGTAAAAAAAGATAAATGATGCTTGTTTGACACCATGAGAGTGAATCGAGTGATTTGAGCTCTTTAATTTGCCCCAGTCTTCTGTCTGAAATGTTTCTTCCAAGACACAGAAAGGAGGTCTCCTTGAGTTGAGTAGATGGAACAGGAATTATCGGACAAGAAGACAGAGTCCTCAGGCCAGACTATTAGAGAGGGCCCAGCGGCACAGACAGCTGAAAGTATGAAGGAGTCTGGTTAAATCTTCAGCCAGTGTCTTAATAGGATTTAGAGGGAGGAAGCCCACCTGAGGCTAACGTAGGGTTGGAGGAAGGAAAGCTTTTTGCTCACACGGGTGGGAAGTGGCTCACGTCCCCATCTGCCAGAGTGGAAAACCTCCTGTTCTCATAGCTCGCTGAATACAGAATCTGTAGTGAGCGGGGAAAACTATCCCCAAAGTAAATGCTGGTCTAAATTTAACTCACAAAGCTTTAATATGTAGTCTAGAAGCACCACACTGTTTCCAGAATTTTGCATACTAGAACCAACACTAAAATATTTATGAGAATACGAAAATAACCACTGGACAACAAGGAAAAATTTCCAATTGCTATCTAATCCAAGATTAGTAAGTATAAAGAAGTAGAAAAAATATAACAACAAAACATTAGCCCCAAATGACAAAGATGCTAGAATTGTAGACAAGGACAGTTATTATTGTTATATTCCTAATGTTCAAGACTGTGAAAGGAACTATAAACACGCTAATGAAATATATTTAAAGTAACCCAACTAGAACTTCCTTTAATTAAGTGCTGGAAATTTATGATAAACAGTGGGCTTTTCCTAAATAATATAGAATTAGTGAGCTTGAAAGAACAGCAATATAACCGATCTCTAATGAAACCAGGATTGGGGGGATGGAGACAGACAGACAGAGCACCTAAGATCTTCAAGTGGTCCAATACACACGTCATCAGAGAAATGAAAAATCTTGAGGGGAAATAAGGGAGAGGGAGCAAAAAAAATTTCAAGAAATAGCTTAGATGATTTTAATTTGATGAAAGCTATAAACCCACAGATCCCAAATCCTCCCTCAAGCCAACACATAGACAAAGTAAGAAACTTTTACTGAGGTCTATAACCAAATTATCTACACCCAGGAACTGGTCGAAGCCCTCAGAGGAAGAGAGCTGGAGGTGCTCTGCCCTCCTGAGGTTGAGGAATACCCCAGCCCTTCCAGCCCTTCACATGCCCCTGGCTACAGAGGTGCCGCCGGGGTCTGTAAGCCTAGAGAATATTTCCTCACCTCCCAAGCAGAACTCAAAATGGAATCACAATTTCTAGTGTAATCTACATATCTTTTTCTTTCTTTGTAAATCTCTCTCCTTAATAAGGTAGGTTAACTGGGTAAACTGAAATATCAGACACCAATTTTAAAGAGCTCAGGAAATACATTAAGCTAAATAGATTTAAAAAAAAAAAAACTTAAAATGAATGGAACAAAATCCATTAAGTAACAGAATATAAAAGTAAGAGATAAAAAGTATCTGCCCTCATCCCTCTGTGATCACCTCCGGATCATCAGTCCCATCCCTGGACTGCAGAGAGTCCTGACATCTTCACAGGGATTTTTTTCTTCTCTTTCCTCTGTTTTTCTTCTGACAGTTCTAACATTCTGCCCCCATTTTCTCTAACTTTATTTAGTGCCAAAATAAGAAACCTCTAAAGCCATCTCTTCATTTCTTGTTTGGATTGTCATCCTCTTCAAACCCAGATCACTTCTCTAAAATGATTTCCTTTGAACTAACTACAAAGGGTTATAGAATAATTGGAATCTTTAAATGAAATATTCCTAATGAAATGGATAAACCAAAAAAATGCTAACTTTACTTATTAGCAAGAAATCAGAGGGTTTGCATTTGTTTACTTTGGGTTTGGGGGCACGAGTGTGTGTGTGTGTGTGTGTGTGTGTGTGTGTGTGTGTGTGTGTGTGTTAAGTGCAATAACATGGAGACTTTATGTTTTAATAAAGCTGTTTTGTTGCCATAGTTGCAAATTTGCATTAGCATGTTCACAAGGAAACCAATGTGTGGTATGAATATCGCTCCCACTTTCACATCTGCCCACGTGCTCCAGACAGGGATTGGGTAAACTGGCTTCCAGCCCTGATCTCCTCCACCGCCCCCATAGAGTGAACATTTTTCACAGAAAATCTGAAGTTCTCTATAAAGTTGGATTGGCTCCTGCTCCAGACACAAGGTCAAACAAGATTTCTGACCGGCTTGCTTCATGAGGTTCAATCACCCTTTACCTCTTTGGCATGATACATATGCATGAGATCATTAGGAGACTGTTTATTTAATATCTAAGCTCTTTACAATGCATTTCAAGATAAATATAATCACTGAAGAAGTTACACAGCTTGAAAATTCTGGCACTAGTCTTACAGCAGTTCTTACAAAACAAGTTTGCAAATAATCCTTTTTAGGGGTGGGTGGAAGATTCAAGAAAGGATTTCTCTGTGTAGCCCTGGCTGTCCTGGAGCTCACTTTGTAGACCACTCTGGCCTTGAACTCAATGCGATCCCCCTGCTTCTGCCTCCCTGATTCTGGGTTTAAAGGCTTGTGCAGTGATCTCTTGATTCTTCTGTTTCAGGTAACATATTCTCTATTCTTTATTCCTCTTTCTCACCTCTTTTTTTTCTTATAAAGTTCATAACCATCATCCAAACTAGTCTCTCTGAAATTTGAGACCCAAATCTGATCATAGGCATATCTTCTAGTAAGTAAACAGGCAGCAGGCAAGCAGTGCAGACTACTGAGCCTCCCGAGGGCCTGCTCAGAGACAATTCCTTAAAGCGGTCATCCTCAAGCCAGGATGGAACTATTAGCCATGATTACACTCAAGTCATGACCATCCCTAACTGGTCTCTGATCCTGTATATCCTTCCCGCTTCTCATTGCTGCAAACCTGAGTGATCCTTTAAAACAGCAATTTTGTCCTCCATGAACCTGCGTTGGAAATCTTGCAGTGTGTCCTGTTGTGGACAAGATGGTGTCCAAACTCCTTTTAGAAAGCACCCGAGGCTCTTGAGGTTCTGAATCCCACCTCCTGCTCGGACCTGATCTCTCAGTGTCCGCCCAACTACAATTTCAACAGAGTAGTTTCACGAAGTCAGATGACCACAGAGCTCTTTAGTCAGTGCACCCATGTGTTGAAAACTATTTGAATGCTTACTACTGTGTAGCTCTGGTTGAAGAAGAAACAAACAATTCATGAGTCCTTAGGTTTCCACTTCCTGAGATCTCAAAGTAGTCTCCAATCCATCCTTGCCCACTGGCCCCCGCAGTGGCTGTGAGCCACCACCCGCACTCTGCTCTCTGAACAAGATGCTTTTTATGAGCTAGAGCAGCACATTCAGGTTGCCAGAGCCACAAGCAGGAGAGTGCAAGGTCCTGAGTCATAGTCCTCCGTTCCCCTTGGAGCATCTGAGCTGTTCTAGCTCAATATCTTAAAATAAAATAAAATAAAATAAAATAAAATAAAATAAAATAAAATAAAATAAGAACATAATCATGCAGATGATGAGGTCTGCACTGAAATTTCCCCTCTGTATCCCATAGACCTCAAGTAAGTCATTTGCCATGGTTCTCACAGTCTCATCAAAATCTAGTGAGCTGCTCAGTTTTCTAAGGTGTGTGTGTGTTTCTCCAGCTGGGACACAGCCCACAAGGCAATTGCTTGGATGTTGTTTGGCTGTGAAGGCGCCTGAGCCCACACCAAACCATACTTTTTTTTTTTTTTTTTTTTTTTTTTTCCGCAGCCCAAACCATACTTTTAACAGGAGTCAAGTAAGAAAATTTAGAGAAGCAGAGAGAGCCAGGGTTAGTATTTTAATGGCTTCTAAAGTCAGTATTAGGTTTGCTAAGGCTCAGAATTGATCAAAGAAGATGATCCCCAAAGCAAGTGTTCAACTATGCCCCTGAGCACACAGGTCAGGTTGCTGTCTGTTTTCAGATGTGTTACAAAGAAACAAAACACTTACCAAGGATTTCTGATAGTTAGAGTTTAGAATTTTAATGCAAAATTTAGGGTTTTAATCTTTTAAGTAATGATGAGGGGTTCGAGGCAAACTATAAACGACACCTCACTTATTCATTGGCATTTCCTTTCTACTTCCTTGGGTTGGAGGACAATGTTGTGGATTTGGTTCAATGCTTACATTATGGGTTCCCAAATTACATGAGAATCCCGAATGTGAACTGCTAAGGGTCCCTGCCCCAACTGATTCTAATTGGTAAATAAAGTTGCTAGGCAGGGAGACAGAGATGAGACTAGATTTACTGGGCAAGGGAACTAGGCAAAGGATTTAGAATTGCCATGCCAGGCTTTGAGAGCTATGGAAGAAGGGTAGCAGCCATGTAAGAGCTTCGGAAGACAGAGATTGGGTCTGGGTAGCAAAGATTGAATAATTTTGGTAAGTAATAATTCAGGAGTATCAGAGTGGAGGCATTAGCTACTAGTGGAAATTTGAGAGTGACCCACCATTGCACTGTTTAAGGCATGTTAAAAATAGAAGGCTCTGTCTGTCTGTCTGTCTGTCTGTCTGTCTGTCTTTCATTCAAGAATCCAGAACATTTTGGCGGGTGGTGGGTTAGAGAGGAACACTGGTAGACAATTTGAATAGCAGAAGTAAATAATGTAACAGGACAAAGCTAAAATCTCTAAGATTCCAAAGAGAAGGCCCAACCCATAGCTCTTTTTGGCCAACTACTTGCTATTTAAACTATTTCTTTAGGACTCAATGTCTCACCCCCTCCCTGCACACCATTCCAATTTCAGCCATGATGGGCAGTTTCATGATAACGCAAACCCCTCTTCAGTATCTCACTGGAAGCACCTGCCAAGTGGATTGCTTCATTATTTCTAAATTAAAGCTTTATTGAATAAACTACACATTCACAGACCTCACTGTTTAAAAGTACTTAACTTAGTGCTTTTACTGTAATTTCAGTATGAACATTGGTCATTACTGCTTCATTCAGAGAGCTGCTGTTTGTTTGTTTGTTTGTTTGTTTGTTGATGTCCTCACAAGTGCTCAGTTTCCCTTCTTTTAGATACCCACCGTGCGCAAACACTGGTCTTTCTGTCTCTGTGGATTCACCTATTCACATTTTGTAGGAACATAATCATATACTATTTGGTCTTGTGTGACTGGATCTTTTTATTAAGTGTGTTTCCAAGGTTCACCTATGTTGTAACATCTACCAGAGCTCTGTTGGGTTTTTTTTTTTATGAATAAACAATATTGTTTTATACAGCTATGCCACAGTTTTGAAATCCATGTATCCATCCATAAACATTTGTTTCTATTATGGATGGTGCTGTTATGAGCTTCCCCTGTATGTGAGTTGTTTTTAATGCTGTAACCATGGGCTTTTTTACTGCGCTCCAGTTACCAAAATAACGACTCTGAGACCTAATTATATATGAATAAGTGCCTAGGCCATAAGCTTGGACTTGTTCCCCGACTAGCTCGTAACTTAATTAATTCATTTATCATATTCTATGAGTGCCACATGGCTGGTTACCTCTTCTCAGTTTCAAGCATCTGTCTCCTCAGAGTTCAAGGCTAATCCCCTCCTATGCCTGATTGTATCCCAGAGTTCCTCTCTCCCTACCAGAACTCCCACCTCCTATTTCCTCATTAGCCAATCAGCTTTTTATTAACAAGTGATGCTTCTGGACAGTACACAAGAGATTACCTCTATATTCTGTTGTTGCTTTCAGGAATCTATTTGGTTTTGACTTTTGAATATGCTTTATGTATTTAGCATCAATATATTAATATATTTCACTTTATTCTGCTTAGAGTGTTTATTTATTTATTTACTTATTTATTTGCTTCTTGGATACGCAGGCTTACATTTTCCATCAACTTTGGAGAGTGTTTAGTCCCTGTTTTTTCAAATAGTCTATCAGTTCTTTTTCTTTTCCCCTTTCTCAAACTCTTCTGGAAAGTCTGATGCTATCAGCACAATGAAAAACAGATATGAGAATGGGAGAGGGACTGGGTGGGAAGGTGAAGAGGATCAGTGGAACGAGTGAGGGACAAGAAAAGGTTATTATAGGGGGTAAATATGACTAAATACACAATATACATGCATGGAATTTCCATAACGAAACCCATTACTACATATAATTGATATGTGCTAATAAAAATCCACTCAACAGCAACTTCTCAAATCCTGATTTCTATCTGCTTGGTTCTTCTCTTACAATTTCTAATTGTATCAATATTCTACTTTTAGACATTATTCTCATACTTTATCTTAAATTTCAGCCATGGCTTCCTGTAGATCTTTGACTGCCTATTTATGATAACTAACTTGTAGCTAATGTGAAGTGTGCCATCTGGTTTTCCTCAGGCAGTTTCTATTGGTCTCCCCTACCCTATGCCTCATATAGGTCCTACCTTTAGGCTTGGCAGCATGCTTTATTTTTTTTTAGGATGAATATTTTAAATAATATAATCTGCCAACTCTGAATATCAGCTTCTGCTTCTGTCTCAGAAAAGTTGTGGGTCTCTGCTGCTGTTTTCCTTGCTGCTATATTTTTAAATTAACTAATTTCTTAGCTTCACACCCTGACCACAGTTTCTCCTCCCTCCTCTCTTCCAAACCCTTCCCCTACACCTTCCCGCATACCATCCACTCCTCCTCTACTGATATCAACACTCCTTGGCATATCACATTGCAGTAGGACTAGGCACATCTTCTCCTTTTGAGGCTAGAAGAGGCAGGGTCCCAAGGGCAGGTGACAGAGTCAGAGATAGCCCCTGCTCCTGCTGCTAGGAGTTCTACTTGAAGACCAAGCTACACAACTGTTACATAAGTGCAGAGGGCCTTGGTCAGTCCCACGCATAGTCTCTGGTTGGTGGTTCAGATTCTGCGAGCCCCTATGGACTCAGGTTAGTTGATTCTGTAGATTGTCTTGTGATGTCTTTGATCCTTCTGGCTCCTACAGTCCTTCCTCCCCTTCTTTCTCAGGATTCCTCAAGCTCAGCCTAGTGTTTGACTGTGGATCTCTACATTTGTTTCCATAAGTTGCTGGGTGAAGTCTCTCTGATGACGGTTATACTAGGTTCCTGTCTGCAAGTATAGCAGAGTATCATTAGCAGTGTCAGGGGTGGACTCCCTCTCATGTCATGGGTCTCAAGCTGGATCCAGCCATTGGCTGGCCATTTTCTCAAATTCCGTTCCAGCTTTACCCCTGTACATCTTGTAAGGAGGACAGATTGTGGGTCAAAGGTTCGGTGGCTGGTTTGGTATCACAGTCCTTCCATTGGAAGTCTTCTCTGGTTACAGGAGATGGTCAGTTCAAGCTCCATATCCCCCATTGCTAGGAAATCTTTTTTATAATTTAATTTTCTTTTTTATTCACTTTACATCCCACTCATTGCCCCCTTCCTGGTCACTCCCTTCCACAATCCCCCCCCCATTCCCTCTTTTCTCTTCTGAGCAGTGGGGGCTCCCCCTGAGTATCCCTCCAACCTGGCACTTCAAGTCTCCACACTGAGGCCAGACAAGGCAGCCCAGCTAGAAGAACATATCCCACATACAGGCAACAGCTTTTCATATAGCCCCTATTCCAGTTGTTTAGGGCCCATATGAAGGTCAAGCTGCACATCTGCTACATATGAATGGGGAGGTCTAGGTCCACCTGTGTTTGGTTGGTGCTTCAGACTCTGAGAGCCCCAAGGGTCCAGATTAGTTGACTCTGTTGGTCTTCTTGTAGAGTTCCTATCCCCTTTAGGGCCTACAATCCTTCCTTCTATTCTTCTGTCAAGAATCCCCAAGCTCGGGGCTGGTGAGATGGCTCAGCGGGTAAGAGCACCCGACTGCTCTTCCGAAGGTGATAAGTTCAAATCCCAGCATCCACATGGTGGCTCACAACCATCCGTAACGAGATCTGGCGCCCTCTTCTGGAGTGTCTGAAGACAGTGTACTTACATATAATAAATAAAATAAAATAAATCTTAAAAAAAAAAGAAAGAAAGAAATGATACCTAGGGTTTAAAAAAAAAAAAAAAAAAAAAGAATCCCCAAGCTCCATCTACTGCTTGGCTGTGGGTGTCTGTATATATCTGAGTCAGCTGCTGGGTGGAGCCTCACAGAAGACATGTTCCTGTCTGCAAGCATAAGTATCCTTAGTAGTGTTAGGGATTGGTGCTTGCTCACTGGATGGGTCTCAAGTTGGGCCTGTTATTGGTTGGCCATTTCCTCTGTCTCTGCTCCCGCCTCTGTGCCTGCATTACTTGTGGTAACCCAGTCCCAAAACTACATGCATGGTATGCACTCACTTATAAGTGGATATTAGCCACAAAATATAGGTACCATGTTACACTTCACAGACCTAAAAAAGATAAACAAGAAGGAAGGCCCAAGCAAGGAAGCTTGAATATCACTTAGAAGAGGGGATAAACTAGTCATAAGTGGCAGATGGATGGAGAGTCCTGGGAGGGAGGGGACTGGGGAGGGGAATGGAGGATTCAGGATCAGGAGGGATGGCTACATGGCCATGAGAATGAATGTAAATCTACAGTTGGGATGGGAAGGTGGGGGCATCTCCAGGATGACACAGAGACCTGGGATAAGGGAGGTACCCAAGAATCAATAGGGGTGACCTTAGCTGTGACTCAGTACATTGCAGATATGAAACCTGAAGAGGTCACCTCCTATAGGCAGACAGAAACACCAGTGAAGTGATAGAGACACCAACCCACTCACAAAACTTTCAACTCAAAATTTATCCTGTCTACAAGCATTGATAGGAATCTTAGCTAGGGTCACACACATTGATTCCTGGGAATTTCCATTCCACTAAGTTTCTAGCTCATCTCAAAGATGAGCTAACTAGCCCCTACCCCGCCCCCACCTAATTCCAGTTGTCTCTCCCAGTACTCTTTCCCTCTGTCCTCTCCACACATGATCCCTTCTGTTCTTATATTTTTAGATGACTTTCCTGGCCTAATTCTGCAAAGTCTGTCTTCACTGTCCTATGAAGACATGGGAATCAGTACTAGGTTAAGGTTAACTTTGTAGTCAGCTAACATTTGGGCAGAGGTTCTTTAAGCACCTTGAATCAATGAATCTCCCAGTGTGTGTGTGTGTGCGTGTGTGTGTGTGTGTGTGTGTGTGTGTGTGTGTGTGTGTGTGTGCGTGTGTGTACTGGCTAGTTTTGTGTCAACTTGACACAGCTGGAGTTATCACAGAGAAAGGAGCTTCAGTTGAGGAAATGCTTCTATGAGATACAACTGTAAGGCATTTTCTCAATTAGTGATCAAGGGGGAAAGGCCCCTTGTGGGTGGGACCATCTCTGGTCTGGTAGTTTTGGGTTCTATAAGAGAGCAGTCTGAGCAAGCCAGAGGAAGCAGGCCAGTCAAGAACATCCCTCCATCATGGCTTCTGCTTCAGCTCCTGCTTCGGGACCTGCTTGAGTTCCAGTCCTGACTTCCTTGGTGATGAACAGATGTATGGAAGTGTAAGCCGAATAAACCCTTTCCTCCCCAACTTGCTTCTTGGTCATGATGTTTGTGCAGGAATAGAAACCCTGACTAAGACAGTGTGTGTGTGTGTGTGTGTGTGTGTGTGTGTGTGTGTGTGTAAATGACTATGAATCTCTGTAGTACTATTAGGCAAACAGCAATAATACAGAATGACCTCCTAAATTTGATTGTCTTCTATGCAACAATCCTTCATATTTGTGGAGAAATACTTTGTTTCCTTTACAGATATTTATCTAGAAGTTTCTCCTCATTTGTTTTGTTTTTATTTACCTCATTGACTCTATGAATTCTACCTTACCATGGGGCAAGTAGAAGCCCAAGATTGCAGAGCTGCAAAGTGCCCAGGCTGTCCTGAATGGTGAAAGAGGATGTCTGTCCTACAGAAAGATGCTTCAAAGAGTATTCTGTGAGCTTTGCAGAGGTTCCTGGAACATCTAGGATCAGCTGCTTCATGTGGAAACTCCCATAGTACACTCTTATGTCAACCTTTTCTCCTTCTCTTCCTCAGTCTCCCAAATAAACTCATGGCTTTGTAAGGCCGCCTCCCACACAAACTACATGCTTGCCCCAGGCTTTCCTTCAAAGAAGACCCATGCTGAGGCGGTTATCAATCCTGGTGAAGTGGATCCAGGTGTGGGCCTGGTGACTTAGTGTGGGGCTTTGCTTCACCATATTGGTTGAATTTCAATCAACGCTGGATACATTCAGTAGGAACAACTGTCACTTCTGTTCGTCCCAGCAAAGAAAGAGAATGTGTTAAGATGCTGTGACTTTTATGACAGAAAAAAATAACTGTCAACAGATGAACCTGGGTGGGAACAAAACAAAACAGGTCACCTCTGTATGCCCTGTTTCTACGCTCTTTAAACACATTTAAAAAAAAACTGGAAAATTAGATCCCTTTACACCCAGTTCAGTCTGGAATCAACAGAGATGAGGCAACCTCTTCCTTCGTCAAGACCATGAGCATCCACAGGGAGGGGTACAGGATGATTAGGATCCCAAGGACAGCAGTTAGTCACCCAAGCTGGGTACTTTGTATGCATTTGCCCACAAAGCCCTTTCCACAACTCTTTCAAGCTGAGATTCTCTTGCTAATGAATTGCCACCTGATGTGCCTTCCTTTATCAGATGCCAGAAGTCTGTGGTGTTTCTCTCAATTGAATTTGGATGTGCAGACCAAAAATTCCCAAATGTACTTTTTATAGAAAATCTCATTTGCAACATCCTTCTGTTTGGAGAATCTTGTTGCTATTCCAAGCAGCCATAAGATTCATTAGCCCCTGGGAACCATAGTCACCATCACCACATGCTCACAGAAAAGCTCTCACCTCACAGTTTCTATCTAGAGGCCAGGAACCACTCGAGGGGTTTATCTTACCACCTCACATGCAGCTAAGGGTTGTCTCATCAACTAGCAAACAACAACAAACAAACAAACCTTTATGGCTACTACTAGGCAAAAGTCTGGTCTATCTCATGACAGAGTTAATGAATGTACAATGAGCCTCCCTGACTCAGAGACCAACTAAGGCTCTTACAAAAATTGAATTAAAAAAATATTGACAAGTGGTAGATCTTTGCTCAGGTAAAAACACCGGCCTCTGAGCTGTGATTTATAATTGGCAGCGAGCAGGCTATAGTGACAATCTATTTTCATCATTTGTTGAGAGAGGTCACCTCCGAGCTGGGTACCGTGCCACAAGCAGGCTCTAGTTTTAAAGTATTTTCCTGGTGCCTAGAGCTTCACTCCTGCTATATGTTACCTCATCTTGTATGGAAGGGAAGTAATGCTCTCTGCTGGCCTCATCTCACAGACTAAGAATCAGCCCTACAGAGATGATGCTTTGTCCGGCCTAGTGTTGAATATATGAATATCTTCACGAGTGAGCCAATGATTATGAAAATTAAATTAATGAAGTAAATTGGACTGTTTTAGACTTGACCTAGTAATTAATGATTTCACTTTCACCATAATAATAATTGAGTTTGCCCTCTCATTATGACTACATACCAAGCCAGTATTTCCCTGAGTGTGGATCTAACCACTCATAATTTTAGAACACATAATTTTCTTGTCTGCAAATTATGCTTCTTAATGTAGAGATCTTTGACCCAGCTACAGCTATTATGTTTGTCTGCCCCTATCTACTATTTATAAGTTCTTTGAACTTGAAATGAACTTTGAGTTTCAAGCTTATTGTTTCCATGTTTTTTTTTATTATGAAAATGATATGAGCCTAGAACGTTTGATGGAACCAAAAATAATAATAATAACTCTTCATAGATATACATGATATCTCTTTGGAGAAACGGCCTTTATGGGTGCTCAGAGACGCGGTATTTCCTTGCTGTGTTTTCTCAACACGTTGATGCACTGTGGGCATTACTACACCTATGATTCTGTTGCTCTTATCCTATGTCCTATGGTCTTGAAAAAGATTTGAGTCCCCTGTAGTCTCTCTCCCCCCAACTTTGAAATGTGAGGTCTCACTGGCTTACTCCATCAGCTTCTCACTCAGCTTCTCCATCCTTCTGCCTCAGGCCCCCACATATCTAGAATTACAGGTAACCTTTTAAAAAAATATATAATAATTTTATGACAGCCCTCCCCCCACCAAGATACTTGCTGCATGATTATCTTAGAAATGACCTGTATATCTAACACTTAAAGAAATAGTTAAGTACATTTATTTGATAACATTCAGTGCAAAGTCTTTTCAAAACATAGAGTTATTTCTTCAGGATGTAGAGATGTGTAAACTTCAGAGTCAGGAGCTACCCACCCCCATGGCCTCTGGCTATTAAATATAATCTTAATTTTAAGGAGTTTGGTTGCGAGCCATGCATTTATTTCTTCACTAAGAGTTTGTTTATTTTACATTCACTTACGCATGCTACTTCGGAAAGACAGTCCATTTCACTAGAATCTCTTTCAATTCCAAGATCTGCCTTCTGAAGAACCAGCTCACCAGTTTCCCCATGCTTGTGACAGCAAGCAAATTTACACAATTCCAAAACACACCAAGGGGTCTGGGGAGATGGCCCTGTGGGTAGAGTGCTTGCCACACGCACACCAAGACCCAAGTTCAGAACTCCGGAACAGGCAGGCACAAAGCTGCACACAGTAACACAAGAGCCGGTCCCAGAGCTCCTTTGGCTAGGTGGGTGGTAGAGACAGGAGGAGCTAATGACCTTGTCTCAAACAAGGTTAAAGACAAGGACCAACACCCAAGGTTGTCCTCTGTCTTCTGCATGCACACAGTGGCATGCAGGATGCACAGACACTAACCCCTACACACACACACACACACACACACACACACACACACACACACACGCACACTTCACGTGAACAGTAAGATAACGTATGCAAAGTACTTGCGATGCTGCTTAACAATAATAGCTTTTCATTTATTTCTGAACTATTTTCAAAGAATTCTGTCTTCCGTGTGCAAGTGTTTCACATAGTTCAAAGCTTTGTGGAGTTGTACCATATTTGCATATGATTTGAGGAAACTTGGCTTTGTACTAAAGGTTAATTTGTTTTTCAGACTTCGTTTTGTGTGGGTCAAAAACTTTTGTAGTTATTATCTGAGTTTCTGAGCTGCCGCTGTTATTCCGAGGTGTTCTATAGATTTTTTTTTTCCTACTCAACCATTTTTAAGTACTTGCTGAGCTGTGTAGACAGCGCGTCTCTTTTTGTGCTATTGAAAACTAATTTTTTGGTGTTGTTCCATTTGCTCATACTCAGATATTATTAAACAAGTCTAGGTACCAGTGTGCTGTGTATTTTTCTTATTTTAATTGGAAATCTCAACAGACTACCACTTGTAGCTTTCCTTGCTATTCACTTTCACAAAGCAGACTTCATCATATTTAAATAATCTTACTGTGTAGCTTTTGTGCTCATAATTTTTGAGGGTTCAGTGTTGTCAAATGTCTTTTAAACATCTATTAGCATGCTTTTATGTTTTTGATTGATTAATGGTGTTGATAGAATCTCATATTCAAATTAACCTTGCAAACATGGAATAAAGTCTATGAGATCATATGTTGCTGTGCCCACTGCTGAGTTCTAAGTGGCATCTTAAATAATTCTACCGATAATCAGTAGTAAATTTTGTCTGCGATGTTTTGGGTTTGCTTTGTACTTTATCAAGTTCACTGTTAACATTGTGCTGACACCTTAGCAATGACACTCCGTTTTTGTAGTCTGAGACAGTTTTATAGAAAGTAAGGGCTAAACAGAGTTTAGCTATAAAGTATCCACCAGGCCCTAAAGCCTTTCTGAAGTGACGGGTTTGGGATCACCGTTCTTGACAACTGCAGCAGCAACCCTATGGCTTTAGTAACAGGAGCAACTAGGAGTCTTGATAAGCACAGAAACCATCAGGCTCTTACCCGGAGACTCGGGTCCATTGATATTGGGATTACAGCTTTAGCAAGTACAGTGACTCTTCCCTAACTCTCAGTAATTAGTCTAATCAAAATTTCCAAGTAATTTGGGTCTAAATTAAGGAACCAAACTTTGCCAAAAAATTGTTTTCAAATTTGTTAGTATTGGCTTATATGTAGTATTATGCTGCAATTCTTCTAATATGCTCCATTTCTGTAGTTATGTTTTCTTTTCCATTCTAAATATGATACACTTTTGCCCAAATTCCTCTCTTCTTATCAAACTCATAAAGGATTTGTCTATATTATCAGCTTTTACAGAGAACTAATTAGTATATCATATTTTTCAATAAACACTTTTATCTCAATTAAAATATATTTGCACCATTCCCTAATTCCATTTCCTCACTCCAATCTCTGCCGTGACCCTTCCCTTCAACTCTTCCTATGTCTCCTCTGTCTCCCTCTCTAATTGATTCTTTGATGATTATTGTTCCAGATATATGCATAAATATATAGTACAACCAGCTGAGTTTGTGTAGGATTGCTTGCGTGTATAAAAGTGTTTTCAAAGCTAACCACTCGGTATTGGATACACAGCTAGGGGATTCATTCCTGGTGTCTTAGTCAGGGTTTCTATTCCTGCACAAACATCATAAACAAGAAGCAAGTTGGGGTGGAAAGAGTTTATTCAGCCTAAACTTCCACACTGCTATTCATCACCAAAGGAGGTCAGGACTAGAACTCAAGCAGGTCAGGAAACAGGAGCTGATAAAGAGGCCATGGAGGGATGCTACTTACTGGCTTGCTTCCCCTGGCTTGCTCAGCTTGCTTTCTTTTTTTTTTTTTTTTTTTTTTTTTTTGGTTTTCCGAGACAGGGTTTCTCTGTATAGCCCTGGCTGTCCTGGAACTCACTTGGTAGACCAGGCTGGCCTCGAACTCAGAAATCCACCTGCCTCTGCCTCCCGAGTGCTGGGATTAAAGGCGTGCGCCACCACACCCGGTGTCAGCTTGCTTTCTTATAGAACCAAGACAACCAGTCCAGAGATGGTCCCACCCACAAGGGGCCCTCCCACCTTAATCACTAATTGAGAAGATGCCCCACAGCTGGATCTCATGTAAGCATTTCCTCACCTGTGATAACTCCAGCCTATGTCAAGTTGACACAAAAGCAGCCAGTACACCTGGAGAGGCGAATTCTCTCTGTCCCTGTCCCTGTCCCTGTCCCTGTCTCTGTCCCTCTCCCTCTCCCCCCTCCCACCCCACTCAGTAGTTATTAGCTACTTGTAGTTCTTTGTCTAGTAGCAGAACCCTGTAAAAATTTCCCCTTCCATGTTGGCATCTTTGTTGGTGTACTTATTCAAGTCTTGCTTAGGTGGACATATTGTAGAGGTATCCTGGGTGTAGCTTCCCTGTCATTTCTAGGAGATACAATCTCACATCAGACTTAGACATATTCTGGGTCTTAAAAACTTCCTATCCTATCCAGATGTAGGAGTTGGGTTGTAGATGTGTCCATTGGAGGCCACATACACACCAGGCTAAAAATGGGTAAAATAATCCAATAGATGTCATTAGGGGATATCATAACACATCATTCCATATCCTATGGTATCGTATCAGAAAAACTTTTATTTGGTCCACACAAATTTTATTTACTTCTAAGTCACTACTGTTTTCTTCCCCCATCCACTAGTGATAAGAAAACCACAGATGCTTCAGGTACTCCAGCACCAAAAGTGTGGAGAAGTGAGACTCAGATTATAAATTCATCAGGGACTATTTTACTCTCCACTGCCACCTCAGTGTGAAGCAAAAGAGCTAGTTTTTCTGAAGATAGTAAGTTTGATAAGTTCAAACAGAATGTGTTTGATTAAAAATAATTAATTACATGCCTATCAGAGACATTGAACATATAATGTTCTACTTAAAAATTTTTTCGTTACCTTTAATCTGTACGGCTTTGGAGGTAATAAAGAAATTGATGAGCAAAATAACCAACCTTTGCCTTTATCAACGTCATGAAAAGGCTTTGAAGGTTTCTGACTCATGACAGAAATCTCCAAGTTTCAGTTTTGTTTCTGGGAAAGTGGGCACGATCTTTGAACACTCGCCCTATTGAGTCACGCTGTTTTCCTCACACATACACTAATTGTTTTATAAGCCTCTGACTTTTACGAAGAAGTACTCCAGGAACAGCATAGTAGGAACTGGTAACTGTCTTAATCAGGGTTTCTATTCCTGCACAAACATGACCAAGAAGCAAGTTAGGGAGGAAAGGGTTTATTCGGCTTACACTTCCATACAGCTGTTTATCACCAAGGAAGTCAGGACTGGAACTCAAGCAGGTCTAAAAGCAGGAGCTGATGCAGAGGCCATGGAGGGATGTTCCTTACTGGTTTGCTTCCCCTGGCTTGCTCAGCCTGCTCTCTTATAGAACCCAAGACTACCAGCCCAGAGATGGTCCCACCCACAAGGGGCCTTTCCCCCTTGATCACTAATTGAGAAAATGCCTTACAGTTGGATCTCATAGAGGCATTTCCTCAACTGAAGCTCCTTTCTCTGTGATAACTCCAGCTGTGTCAAGTTGACACAAAACTAGCCAGTACTGTGACCAAGACTGTCACCCTTGGAATAACTGTCTTTATTTATCTTTGCTCATTTTTATTTTTATTTTCTAGAGCTACGTTGTGACCTATCTTTTTATAAGGCATGTCATTTACTTTGATCCCGGGCAGGTGATTAATGCAAATTATTTCATATGAACTCAGAAATCTGTCACTAGGGATTATTGTTATCTTGAATTTATCAACAATAGCTGACACTGACAACCAGGAACTGAGGCCACATAGTAGAGTTGTTGCTCTGGAAATAGAATTCAGGCATAAATTCAACTATGCTTTGAACAATTCTGAATGTATAGTCTCACTTCTGGCTGAGCTAAACACATGCTGTTCCCACAAGAGAAAACAGAAAGTATACGTTCTCCCTCGCTTAAATACATAGCTTCCTTGTCAAAATTGAGGAATGATTCTATTTCTAATTGTTCTTTGAAAGTATAGCTATCAACTATACTATTCAAAATACCTTACTTTCACTTCAGCCAGAAGAGTGAGTAGGATAACTGTAGATCTTCACTCCTCTCCTCTCTTCCAAAGCCAATTCCCCAGTCACCTCAGCTCTCCACCTGCTGTGGCCTCCCCTTCCTCTCTGCCCCCACCTCCAATGGACCAAGGTAAACTTTCTCCTCCAACTTTTCTTTCCCCGGCTCATCCTGTTGTCCCTGCCCCAACACCAGCAGGCATTCCCTGGGAATCCACCAGCCAAGCCTGCCTGAGAAGCAAGGAGTCCAGAAAGCAGGTAGGCGAGCTTCAGCTCCTCTCTCTCTCCTCTGTATCCAGTCCCCAAGTCTCATCCCATCTCTGTAGCAGACACCCTGTTGTGGCCTCTCCTCACTCTTTGTCCCCATTTCTGGGATAGAATACCCGCTTTTCTCCCTCCTGTGGACCCCCACAGTGCCCCCCATCCCATCCCCATTCCTAAACACCAGCTCCTAATAATTAGAAACACATTTTTCCTGGAACCCCAGTGGCCACACCTATCAGGATCCCAGAAGGATTTCCTACCAGGCAACACACACCCTCCTAAGAAGCTGAGAAGATACCAGAAACAAAGGAACAAAACATTTATTCAACAAAGACAAGACCAGATATCAGCACCTAGAATTAAAATCTTCTCAAACCCAAATGCCTAGACATTATCATAAAAACACAATCAGTAACAGCCAAGGCAATATGTCTCCACTAGAACCCAGCAACTCTACCACTGTAGACTCTGAGAACTACAGCATACCTGAAACACAATAAAATGACCTTAAAATAGCCCTAATGAATATAACAGAGGTCCTGCCCCCCCCCCCAAATCCTTTAAAGGGAATAAATCCCTTAAAGAAACCTATAAAAACATGAACAAACAGTAGAAGGAAATGAATAAAACTGTTCAGACCTGAAAGTAGAAATAGAATCAATAAAGAAAACATGAACAGAGGGAAATCTATAAATGAAAAATTTAAGAACTTGAACTGAAACCTCAGAGGCAAGCCTCATCAACAATACAAGTATACAAGAGATAGAAGAGAGAATCTAAGGCATTGATGGCACAATAGGATAAATGGATACTTCAGTCAAAGAAAATGTTAGATCTAAAAAACTTCTGACAGAAAACATCCAGGAAATCTGGGACACTGTGAAAAGACCAAATATGATGATGATGATGATGATGATGATGATGATGATGATGATAGAGAATTGATAAGAAATACAGGTTTAAGGCACAGAAAATATTTTCAACAAAATAACAGAAGAAAATTTCCCTAACCTAAAGAAGGAGATGCCTTCTTCAAGCCAGAAGAAACATAGAGAACACCAAATAAACTGGACCAGAAATTCTCCTCAACACATATAATCAGAACACTAACTGTACAGAACAAAGAAAGATATTAAAACTACAATGGGAAAAGACCAAGTTACATATAAAGACAGACCTATCAGAATAATACCTGATTTCTCAATGGAGACTCTTAAAGTCAGAAGGGCCTGTAAAGATGTTCTACAGATTTTTTTAAGAGAACACAGATGCCAAACCAGACTATTATACCCAGCAAAACTTTCTATCACAATAGATGGAGAAAATAGAATATTATATAATAAAACCAAATTTAAGCAGTCTTCCCATAAATCCAGCCCTAAAGAAGGTGCTAGAAGGAAAACATCAACCTAAAGAGGGTAACCACACACCAAGAGGGTAACCACACACCAAGGTTAATATAAGGAATAAATAACCCCAGACAAGCAAATCAAGACACAGGACACACACACACACACACACACACACACACACACACACCATGACAACAAAATAACACAAATTAACACTGTTCACTGATATCTTTCAACATCAATGGTCTCAACTCCTCAATAAAAAAAGATACTGACTAACTGAATGGAAGAGAAAACAGGATCTTGCTAGATAGGCCAGGGACCTAGGATAAAATCAAATACTACTATTTAAAAAGAAAAATTGCACTAGAATCATTCCTAATGACATTCTGCTATACTCATAGATCAGTGCCTTGCTCAGCCATTATCAGAGAAGTTTCCTCCTGCTGCAGATGGAAACAAATACAAAGACCAGCAGCCAGACAATGTTCAGAGAATGAGCGACCTAAAAGGACTCAGCCCTAAATGGGATGTCTCCATCAAATCTTTCCCCTCAGAACTCAGGGAACTCTGTGGTGTAAGAGGAAGGAAGAGTGTAAGAGTCATGGGGGATGGAGGACACCAAGAACACAAGGCCCTTTAAATCAAGAGGATCCAAGCACATTTGAATTCCCAGAGACTGAGTCAGCAGGCACAGAGCCTGCGTGGGTCTGCACCAGATAGGTCCCAGGTCTGTACCAGATAGGTCCCAGAGCTGACAGAAGTGCACACATGCCTCCATCCCTAACCCAGAAGCTATCTCCAATTGACAACCACTTGCAAATGATAATTTAGTTTTCTTCAAGGGACTCTCACTGAGGAAACAAACTACTCTTAAGGGTAGGCTGCGTGCCCTGCAGTAGTTGGCTGTCTCACAATGCCATGTCAGGGCCTTTCCTTTTTCTTAATCTTACTATTTTTTATTTTATATTACTTATATTTTTCCTTGTATCTCTCTACACTGCAGGTATTTTGTGAATATTATATTACAGCTTCCAGGTTAGTGTTTTTATTGATTCCCTGAGTGTGTGAGTCAGTGGGTCTCTGGTTCTACATCTGTTTCTTGTGCTTTTTCTTGGACTCTTTTCCATTTGATGGTTTGTTTTGTCCTATTCTGTTGAGTTAGCTTTTATTTTATCTTATTTTTCCTTATTATTTTTTATATTATTATTATCCTTTAGAAGCCTATTCGTTTTCTAATGAGAGACAGAAAGGGGTTGGATCTGGATGGGGGGGTGGAGTGGGGAGGAACAGGGAGGAGTAAAGAGAGGGAAAATGTAAATGGGAGGTACATTATGTAAGGGGAGAAAATGCTTTTTTCAATAAAAATGAAAATAAAATAAATATAACAGATTTGGACACTGAAAAAATGATAGGCAAACTCTCTAACTGATTATGGGTAACAACTATTGTGCCATCTGAGGAAGGGAGACAGGAAGAACCAATGTGTATTCTCTTCTTTTGAAGTTACTTTCCAAAGTTTACAAGTGACCTCTGCCCACATCCTGCTGGCCACCGTTTAGTAACACAGGCATCTCGCTGCTTGTATTCTAACTGTACTGCCTGTACCAGATAACAGCCAGCTATTGTGGAAGAAGGTGTGGGCTAATATTAGCACAACACGATTTTGTCGTAGTTGATTAAAATCAGCTGCCCGTGGAAGTTTCTATGGAGTCCTACTCCAGCCTCTCTTGTTGAACAGTCCACTAATGTACCCTTTCAACACAAGCACTCAAGTCACAAGATCACTTCAACAGTCTCTTTTCCTCTCTTTTCTCTCTCAATCTCTCAGTCTTTCAATATCTCCATCTCTCTCTGTGTATGTATGTATGTATGTATGTATGTATGTATGTATNTTACTTATATATTTTATGTATATAATACACTGTAGCTGTCTCCCGATACACCAGAAGAGGGCATCAGATCTCATTACAGATGGTTGTGAGCTACCATGTGGGTGCTGGAATTTAATTTAACCTTTGGAAGAGCAGTCAGTGCTCTTACCCTCTGAGCCATCTCACCAGCCCGGTGTATTTCATCTTACAGCTTGTAGTTCGTCATCCACAGAAGTCAGGGCAGGAACTCAAGGCAGGAGCTGATACAGAGATCAAAGAGTGAGTGATCTCGTGCTGGCTTATTTTTATGGCTTGCTCAGCCTGCTCTCTTATAGCACCCAATACCACTAGCTCGAAAGAGCACTGTCCACAGTGAGCTGGGCTCTCCCACCTCAATAATCAGTCAAGAAAATGCAACATATGCTTGCCAATGGGGAGTGTTCTCAACTGAGATTCCCTTTCCCAAATGACTCTAACCTATGTCAATGGCATAAAACTTACATCATGGTATTTTTATAGATATATGTCATTACACTTTGTTCTTACCCCCCACCCCCACCCCAGGAAACTCCCTGATCTTTTTGTGAGATAGATTGACTTCAAACTCTCATCTACCTGTCCATGAGAGCAGCAGCTTTGGAGCAGAGCCAGACTGAGGCAGCCAGACACAGTGCCTGTGAGCTATGGCAAATCCATTGATGGCCAGAACACTGCGAGTCCCAGAAGTCTGACACTCTTGGGCTTTGGTTTTGCTTTGGTTTGAATGCAACTGTGTCTGAGTTCTTCTGTCCTGGAGTAAACAGGTATTTAGCTCATTTTTCATTTTACAGAAGCCCACAGTGAGAGATTTTGAACTTTTAATGTGACTTTGGAATTTTAGAGAAACTTTGAAACTTTACCAAAGATTTTGGAATTTCAGATTTTGGATATTTTAAAAAGACCAAACTCCTAAAGTGCTTGCATTTTTAAAGACTGGGGGTCTTTTAAAAACTTATATATATATATATATATATATATATATATATAATTGTCAATATGAGCATGGCATTTGGGGGACAGCAAGAATGGAAAGTTACAGTTTAATGGTGATTTGCTTGTGTGTAAAGTTGATGAAGGGTCAATTGTTCTGGTTTTATGTTAACTCATACAAGCTAGAGTTAGGGATTTGGGGAGAGGGAAGGAACCTCAATTGAGAAAATACCCACATCAGACTAGCCTTGGTCAAGCCTACATTGCATTCTCTTGACTGACTATTGAGGTGTGAGGGCCCAGCTCATCGTGGGCAGTGTCATCCTGGGTCAATGGTCCTGGTGCTAAAAGAAAGCAGGCTGAGCAAACTATAAAGAGCAAGCTAGTAAGCAGCATCCCTTCATAGCCTCTGTATCAGCTCCTACTTCAGGTTCCTACCCTAAGTTCCTTGGGTGGTGGACTACATGCTGTAAGATGAAATAAACTTTTTCTTCTCCAGGCTACTCTGGTCATAGTGGTTTATCACAGCAGCAGAAACCCAAAGGTTTTTTGGAAAACAAAAATCAAAAACAAAACCCTAAAGGCTTTTTGGGAAGAACTGGACTTTGAGCTGTGATTGAAGGACGGAGACTGCCAGAAAAGTATGGGGCGGATGTTGCAGGTAGGATTGCTCAGTCTTCACTGAGAACTAGCCTGGCTCAAGCAGAACTCTGTTGAAGAGTGTAAAGTCCAGGTTCTACACAGGAAACGATCATAAGAGACCTTTGTACTGCCTGACACAGGACATTCTATGAGCAGTTAATAAATAAATCCTGATTGACTCGTTGACTCACCAACTCTCGTGCAGTGTGTATGTTTTCAGGGAGTTGCTCTAGTAGGAAAGGTGGGGGCAGACGGGGTGATATGTTCGTTAATAATCACATGGAAGGAATGATGTCGGGCTTGACTTCCAAGAAACTGTAAGTAAAAGTAGACATATGAACCAGCCCTTCCTGGTGCCCATGCTGATTTTGGGCTGTCGAGCAAAGGATGACACACAAAGAGATTCCCCCGAGATTCTGAATCAAAATAAGATTTCAGTCTGGATAACCTTCTCCACTTTTCTCAGCTTCTCTGCATGCTTGGACACTGTGTTTCTTTATCCCTCAGGGTACTTTCCCACTAAGTGGAGGAAAAGGCTAGGAGATAGATAGATAGATAGATAGATAGATAGATAGATAGATAGATGCTCTGGCACGCTCATGAAGACCCTCCACTTTCTCACTATTTAATCTGAGAGTTATTTCTTGAGCAACTCATCCATGGTCATAAGATACTCAGCAATGTATACTTGCTATTATTTTTAGATTAAACATGACACCACCCATATGTTTGTCATCTGTGCTAGTTACCCTGCATGAAACCAGATTTTTGAAGGAAGTTTTAACCTGGTAGTCATAAATAAATGACAATAGTTGCTTCTATTTTAGAAATCCATATTGGAGCTTGCTTTCCTAAAAAAAAAAAAAAATAATAATAAAATGCATAACCCTGGAGAATACCAGTTTCAACACCCACGCTGTAGGATTCAACACAAATTTAAAATCTCACAGTTTTGTAGCACTGGCTCTTTTCTTCTGACATAAAGGCTGAACCTGTGTTGTTATATAAAATGGAAACCTCTCAGGAAAAATAATCCTTAATCATCTATTTTTCTCTCCACTCTATCCCAGGACAGATTGAAACACTCCATCGAGACAAATGCATTAAGTCACTTGGAATCCGAGCATCTGCAGATACATTACAAAATAATTCTCTTTGTTCAGTGGAGGAAGGCCAGATGATGCAATAGCCAGCTTCCAGCTGCTCCTTCCTTACTGGTGACTCAGCCTCTCTGGGTGCCATTTTAAGGCCACTCACTATGCATCTAAAGATATGCTTAAACCCACCGCGTCACTTAGGAAGAGCGAACCAGAGTCACAGGAGAACGCATGTGGCCGCAAAGCAATGGAAAGATGGTTATCTTTCTCCCTGGCATCGTTTCCTAAACGCAAACAGACTTAAAGGAAGAGGGAAATCTGCCAAAGGCCTCTGGGGATTCCAAATGAAGGAAATTCTTCCACAGGATGAAGCTACGCATCCTATAGAAAGTACATAAACAAGGTCCTGCACTGATGTTGGAGTGAGGTCTCTGCAGGCTTATGTGTGCCAAGCGTTTTAAACCATTAATTGTTTTATTCTGCCAAAATGGATGAGCTAAGATTTGGCTGCTTGCTTTTAGGAGATTAAAAGACAAGCAAAGGAAAGGCTCCTGAGTAAAACACAACTAAAATATTTTAGTTGATTCGAACTTCTTCTTAGCACTTAGAACTGATAGTATTATCCTGGCCAAACGTTAAACAACAAATAATCAAAATAAGAGTGTTGACTTAAAGCAGCTGTTTAATCAGCCACATAAGGAAGGAGGGGAAATGGCCCGATTGTTTCTTGTTGTGAAGACAAAACAAATGTCTGATAAGATTTTTAACTTTCCAAATTGGTGGGAAGGAAGTCTTGTATATTGTTTGCCATTTTCCAGCCTTTTGTTGGTCTGAATCCAGAAGAATAGATCTCTTTACTACTTTCTATAAAATTGTCCCAAAATAGATATCCTGTGCCATGGTAAAAACTTTAAAGATAAATAAACAAGACCCATGACTTGGAAATCTCCTACACGGACCTTCATGGGCTCATGCTTATGATCCTTATTTGGATATTCCTTGAATTAGATTCAGATACAGTCATGGATTTGTCCCATCCCCACCTACCCCAACCGGGAAGTACAATGGTTAGCCCCAAAGTCCACTGCTCTTTGCCCCAAAGAGCCAGGTGGGATTCTTGTTTGTTTGCTTGATTTCTGTTTGGAAAACTGGATGCAGCCTGTGGTGAGGGCAATGAGAAAAACAGAAGGAGGTCTCTGATCTTGCCCTACACTTCCCTGCCTGTCACCCATGTGCCCTCCCCGGGAGAGCAGGGTCAGTTTATGATGGCCATTGGTGTGTTTAGATTTCTCAGATTTAGAAAGGACTTCAAAGCATGAACTCTTTTCATGGGGACATGGACTTAAAACTTGGTGTTTCATAACCTTGAGCAAAAGAAAAAGAAATGAAACCCATTTAAGGATACACTTAACATTCTTGGGACTCTGGACATAACATGGTGCTCACGTAATTTGGCTGCTGGAATGGGAGAGGTTTTTTTGCTCTAAGCTAGTATTTCTCAATCTGTGGGTAGCGACCCCTTTGGCAAGCCTCTATCTCTAAAAATATTTACATTATGATTCGTAACAGTAGCCAAATTATAGTTATGAAGTAGCAATGAAAATAATCTTGTAGTTGGGGGTCACCACAGCGTGAGGAGCGAGTCTCAGCATTGGGAATGTTGAGAACCACTGTCCCGGCAGATTCTTTAAATAGGCATCTGACTGACAATGCTGAAAAGAGAAACCCTTCCCGTTGCTTCTGGTTTCCTTAAACGAGTTGCTATATACAGGACATCTACCACAGTTTCTGATTCTCACTACACTTCCCCTTCCAGACGGGCTGCAACCCCACGTACCCACAAGACCCCGCCAGCTGGCACCCTATGGGATGAACAGCTCTTGGTCCATGACTCGTCCAGAGTCCGCACATGTCAACCTTCTCACAATCATATCTGCAGCCACCTCCATCATAAATATTGTTGGGGTGATAACTAAATGCATATTTGTAGGCACCTTTTAAGACCTATCAAATCCAGAGAAGCCTAAGACCCCACCTTTCTAGAGAACAGCCAAGGTGGATCTCTGAAGCCCGAGGATTTCGGTACAGCTTTTGCACAGTTCTGTCCCACTGTTAACTTGGGCCCTTGGAAAAGAATTTTGCACCCTGTCATCTGAGTCTGTCACACAAATAACTTCACTGTTTCACTTTTTAAAATTATTCCTCCTGCCTTTATGGATAACTGGTCCAAGAGCCATGTGAGGCCTCATTTCAGTATCTTTTATACCTGTCAAGATTCTGTTTCCTTCACAAATGTCTATGTTTTATATAAGAACCTATGCCATTTATTTCGGGTTTCCTTTCCTTTCTGGGAGCGGAAGTCTCTCTGCTGCTGGGTTCATTTGCTTTGTGTTGTCAGAAAATGAAAGCTGCATCCCCATTTCTCATGGCTTCAACAACCACAAATCAGAAAGCCATTTTCTGGCCAACATGTGGCAGTCTGTTCAAGTTTGTGGTCTAAGCATACTTACTCTCTCTCTCTTTTTAGGTGAACTCCGTTTTGTTTTACATTTAAATAACATATTGTTGCTGCTGTGGTCTGGTGACCCCCGAACCACCTTAGGCAGGCTATAATCAAGCTGGGTTTAATTCTTGGCATGAAGCAGTTTCCGAATGGCCACTTGAATCAGGAGAAAAACATGCCTGCTTTCAGATGCTAGTACTATATTTTCTGTCTAGTTGAGTCTCTCCATCAATCTAGATACTCGGACGGACGCCATGGTATTTGGCTTGTTCATCTAGTTTTACAAATGTGAGCCAAGCGGGAAATCAGGATGGGATCCCAGCGTTTTAAGCATCCAGTCTCATAGGCTATAATTTCAAGGGCAACACAGTGTCTCCATGGTTACCTGACAAAATTACTATGGCTTCCAGAGCCTCCTTCTCTGCAACTGAGTGTAAGCGGTTTACTACAGGCAGCTCGGGGAGATGCTTTATACCTCCACGTCCTGCAGGGGGAGACGTTGAGCACCCAACCAACACCTAGCATCGCTCCTGGCCAGCGAGCAACTCAACAAAGGTTTGCTCTAGCAGAAGCCAAGGCTCATCATGCACATGAAATTGCACCACAGGTCATTTTGTTACCCCTAAAAGTTCTAAGGGAAGGTTCATAAAGATATCACGTTCAAGAGTATTATGTGTTTTGGCCATGTTCATGTGACAGCAGCCATACATACAGGGAGATTTTAGGGCTGAGACGTTTCCATCTTTTGCTTTCCTCTGCATCTAGATTCCAGCACAAAAGCAAGCACTAGTTGCTTAGTAGCGCCTCCTGACATTCCCAGAAGTTTCTTTACACGGTCCTGTCGCAAAACAGCTTGTATCTCAGTCCATTTCCATATTTGCACTGACCCTTCCTCCACACTGCCCGACGCAGAAGCCCCAGAAAGCAACGTGGCACCCGGTTTTAAGGGTGAAGGCTCTGTGTGCGCTGTCAGAAAACGCAGGATTCACATCCTCTCTTTGCCTTTTAACATCTGTGTGCCATCAGGTAAGTTGCATGGCCTCTCTAAGACTTAGTTTCCTCTATGGCAAAGCATGAGTATTGAAAATACTACCCCACGTTAGATTAAAGGAGTTTGAGAATTAGCACATAGCGCTTCCTACTTCACCAGTGCTCACAAATTAACCTTCTGTGAGATGAACAGCTCTACCGACAGCAAACTTCTTTCTTACACTAAGCAGACTGAAATTTTGTCTCAAAATGATACCAGCTGTTCTCTTAGCTCTGCCATAAAGCTACCCAGAATAAGTCGAAGCCTTCTTCTACACAATGGTGCTCACATATTTAAGGAAGCAATCATGTGCCCCCTTTCGAATGTCCTACGTGAGCTATGACTTTTCCTGTTTGACTGTCTTGCTCCTTCTGTTATTTCCCATGTGACTTTCAACCTATCATTATTTGAGGCTGAACCGTCTAGCTGGTTTCCCATCCCTCTTCTTTGGCATACAGGAAAGCTGTAGGCTTTACACAGGAGCGCTAGATGAGGGTTACATGAGATTTTCTGGACAACAAAGAGTCGGGAGGGGGTAAAGGGTGTATGCGGCTCTATGTGTCCCACAATAGTGTCCCATGATGTCGTCCTCTTTGTTCCCTTTCACTGGTCTGTTAGTGTAGAAGAGTCAGTGGGTGAGCTCTAAAAAGAACATGGCAAGGGTTAGAAGCTAAATAAGGGAAGATGTTCCAACCCATGAGGGTTCTACATCTCTACATGCCACTTACCAGACCACGAGCTGAGTGACAAGCCATCGCTGGTTATTCTAAACGAGGAAGACTCTGGACTTATGATGACCTCGTGCATGTGGCTCTGGGGTTGCCCCGACTGGGCATATGCCAACTTGTCAATGGCCACTCTTACAACATGATGTCTAAAACTGAACACAAATCTCCAAATGTGTCCTGATGCTAATAGGACAAAAGTAGATAGTGTGGTATGAATATGAATTGAGTGAGTCCCCCAAATGTCTCTGTGTTAGAAGATTTTTAGAAGGCACTTCTGGGGGTAGGGCTGCAGTAATTGGGTTATTGGGGTTGGGGGTGGGGGACACTTGACTTCAGAAGAGATTACAGAATTCTGGTAGGTTTCCGGGTAGTTCCTGTGAGTTGTTACAAAAGAGGAGCCTGACACTTAAGTAACACCCTGGCTTCCTGCAACAGGATCTCTGTGTTCCGTGTGCTTCTGCCATGGTGTGATATAGGGGCTTTCACCACAAGTCAATAGAGAACCCCTCCCTCAATCTTGGCATTTGACCCTCAAAAACTGAAAGCTAAATAAACCAGTTTTTTAAAAAGTATTCCATTTCAGATGTTCTGTTAAAGTGGACAATAGATTAAAACACTGCAAAGCTTTCTTCTTTTGTCTTTTCTTCTTAACTGCCACTTTTTTTTTAGATGTGCTTCCTAAGATGCCTTATGCTTAGCAGCCATGTGACATAGACATCCCAGCTGTGCTATCTGTGCAATTCACTCATTTGCACTTCGGCTCAAAACTACGTACGCATTTGTTCTTATTGTCAAAGGTTTCATTGATGAGTTAATGGACCTGCAGGACACTGCAAAGTCCAATTCATAACTCAACAGATTTTTCACACACTAAATGCGCGTTGGTAACCAACCAAAAGAAGAGTGTGCCCCAGAGCCCCCAAAACTTCATCATCCCCACACACACCCCTACCCCCAATTAGCCAAAGATAAAAATTAGTCTGGTACGTTAGTTAATCTTGATTTCTCAACTTGGCAGGATTTAGAATCACTGTGAAAATACACCTCTGCGTGCATCTATGAGGGTATTTCTAGGGACACCGCGCATGACCCCAGGTTCTGAATGGAATGTGAAGGTAAAAGCATGCTGAGCACCAAATGCATCTGTCTGTCCATCTGCTTTTGGAGTGCTTCCTCTCCTCTCAGCTCTCCTGCTTTTCCCACCATGATAAACGGTTCCCTCCTCAACCTAGCAGACAAACTAAACCTTCTTTAAGTTGCTTGAGCCCCAGCTGTGAGAAAAGTAACTGACAGGTCTGTCTTCCAGCAGCACAACCTAATGCCTATGATTTTATATAAACGGAGTCACAGTATGTGCTCTTTCTGCCCAGGTGTAACTCTGGAATTCACTCACATTGCTGTGATAGCTACTGTGAGGCCGTTCTCGTTCCAAAGTGACACTTCACACTCAGGCTGCTGCTTTAGTCTCTGAAAGATATAAAAAATAGTGTTAATTTTAACATAGTCCAACTAATTTTTTTTCATGTTATGACCCTTCCAGTAAATGTTTGTCTACTCCAAATCATGAGAGTCTCCGACTATGTTTTCTCATAAAGTCTTTGTTTTCTGTTTTAATCTTTTATTTAATCTTTGTTTCGTATGCATGTACATTGATCATATACACCCCTGGATTTCTCTCCCATGATCCACACACACTTGGCAGCATAGCCCACTGGCATTCCCATGCCTTCTCGGTTTCCTTTATAACTCTCTTGGTCGACTTAGTGCTGCCTGCTGGAGTATTGGCTTATTGGGGGAATCTTAGGCACTGACTTCATTAGTGCAACAGCCATGTCATGACCAGAAGTCAGCATTTCACAGCAGCCCTCCCATCTTCTGGCTCTTACTCTCTTTCCGGGCATTCTTCTACCGTCTTTCCTGAGCCTTGGAGTGTGGTATGATGTAGTTGCCCTACCTAGGCCTGAGCACACAGCAGTCACTCATTCTCAGTGCTTTGACCACTTATGTGTTTCTGCATTGACTTCTACAGTGGGAAGCTTCTCTGGTCATAGTTGAGAGCAGCACTAACCCATGGACATAAACATAAATACATACAAAACACTTCAACGTGTCCATTAAACAAAACAATGGTAGAAAGCTCCCCATTAAGGCCTATCATTTCCCAGACCAGAAGGGTTTTTTTTTTCTGTTTTGAGATAAGGTCTCTCTGTGAAGCCCTGGCTGTCCTGGAACTCATTGTGTAGACCAGCCCGACCTTTAGTTCACAGAGATACCCCTGTCTTTGCCTCCCAAGTGCTGGGATTAAAGGCATGCACCACACCTAGCCTGTCATGAGCTTTTGACCAACGTATTGTATCAGATATGAATTGTCTGGTGGAACAGTCCTTAGATTCAATCACAAAGTGGTTTGTTATTCCCACAATCTTTCTGTTTTACTTTTCGAATTGAGATTGGTGACTCATCTAGGATTAGATTTGGGAGTGTGAGACAAGAGCCAAGATATGTTTTTATTTTGTTGTTTGTTTTTGTTTTTCTGTTTGGATATCCTGTAAACTCTACACATGTCCTGAGAAGTCTTTCCTTTTTTTTTAAATTAATTAATTTTGTGAGAGTATACTGTTGCTGTCTTCAGACACACCAGAAGAGGGCATCTGATCCTATTACAGATGGTTATAAGCCACCACGGGGTTACTGGGAATTGAAATCAGGACCTCTGGAAGAGCAATCAGTGCTCTAAACCGCTATCCCATCTCTCCAGCCCCCAAGAAACCATTTCTTTCTACATTGGATTGAGTGGCATTCTATATGGAATTGAGCGGTTTCTTTATCATTAAGTAGGTAAAAAGCACCTGTTAATTCTGTTCCTTTGGTTAATTTGACTCTCCTTTATAACTTTGGCTTATTTGTGTTTCCACAAGTATTGTAGAATTATGTTGGCTCTTTCCATAAAATAATCCCAGGTATCTTGACCAGAATTCTGTTGAACTCCTACATAAATTGCTTTGTCACTTCCGATCCATCATCCTGGTCCCCTCTTCTACTTGCTTAGGTGTGGTTTATTCTCCCAATAATGTTTTATACTGTTTAGAACAAAAGGCATCCATGCATTTTATTACATTTATTCCTAGATATGGAATAGTTTTTATGTTATTACAAAGATCCTCTTATTTAATTCTTTATTTGTTGCTAGTATGGAAATATGACTAATTTTGCACATATGCCAATTATCTAGAGACCCTGACAACTTCACATAGCAATATAGTTTATAGATTCTTCTGGACTTTCTCCATATATAATCATGTTATCTATGAATAATGTCACTTTGTTCCCTCCCTTCCAACCATTACGCCTTTATCCACTGCATTTCATGGCTCCTTTTTAAGTAAAAAATTCCAAGTGACTGAGGTAATTTGAAATCATGATCTTATAACTCAGAACATTATCTTTTCTTCAACAATTTATCAAATTTGTAGATGTTAAATGTAATTCCCATGTATCCCAGTGTCTTGGAGACATTTTTAAACATGACTAAAACCAAAGCCATTGAGAATGCCAAGAGACTTGGTTCCAAACTGACACTCACTATTAATTTGCAACATCCCTCCATATAAGAACACAAATCTTCATTCAAAAAAACCTACATAAATTTCAGCTGCCATTCATTTCTCTACTAGAACACCACAATATTTCTGTCAAAGTATTCTCACATTCCATAGAGGTCATGGTCCAACAAGTACCTATCGTTTTAAACAATGAAAAAACTTACTGCTTTCTCTGAATGAAATCTCTCCTGGCATCTTTGTGAAGACCACTTCTCCACAACTAAGCAATCATAATATATCATTTAACAGTCTGTTCTGGAATTGAGCTAGGATCCTATTTATTATGGATATAACTTTTCTTTAAACTATCTTTTAGAACTTTGATGTCAACAACTTCTTCATCTCTAGTTTTCTATTGTGCTGTTTTCATACAGTGGAACATCTAACTTCAGCTCTTTTAACCATTCTGTAGCTGAGCATGCCATATCCTACCACATCCTAACTTAGTATGTCAGTCAGGGTCCTGGAGGACCCAGAATCCACTCCTTACTCCAGAAGAAAAGCATGAAGGGATTTTAATAAGACTACTAGTGCAGTGTGAGCAGAAATAAGGAAACACACAGAGATGGTGAAAGCACCTGAAGAGAGTAAAAACTGAAAATATCCTGAATCAGGCAGGGCATCAGCTGACACAGATGGCACTGTGTAAGTAACGAAAGGGACCGATAACAAAACTGTGCACAATATTTACAGTAAATAAGAACTGATAGTGTGGTTTCTTAATACGAATAAGAGTCAAGAAAGGGACTATCCAGCGGGCCTGAGTGAAGCAGAGGAAGCTACTAGAATCCAGAGACTGTCATGTGGGACAGCCAACCCAACATAGTCAGAGGGTCAGGTATGGGGAGACAGAAGGATAGGTACCCAAACTCACTCTCTCCATCAACACCTTCTAAAATCTGGCTGATGCCTCTCATTGACTAAATCCACTTGAAAAAGGAAGACAGAAAGACAGACAGACAGAGGTTGGCAGTAAGGGGAAGAAAGGGGGAAGGAGGAAGAAGCAAGAGGAAAAGGAGAAGGAGAAGAATTGAAATCTTAAAATAAGATCCAGTAATAATTGGAGCAGATTTTTGTCTTCCATCATGGAACATGGCTATATAAACACCCCAGCTCATTGGCCACTCCTTCCCCACTGGCTCTGCTGTTTCCATCCATTTCTTTCTTACTGCAGAGATTCACAAGAGTCTGTATTTCATTTCAAGCAAAGCCCAGCTGATGACCCAGTGGGTTAAGGTACTTACTGCCAAAGCCTAATGACCTGAGATCAACCCCTAGAAGCTACATAATAGAAGGTGAGAACTCCCTTATTCTCTGACCTCCAGAAAAGCATGAAGACACACATTCCCATGCATATACACTTATACAGACACACATTAGATACAATAGACAGACAGATAGACAGACAGACAGATGACAGACAGATAGATGACAGACAGATAAATGTTTAAAAGCCCATTCACTTTGTATTATCTCCCTTTTGGAGACTTGGAAACCCCACCAACACATTTTGAAATAAGTCAAATATTGTATTTTTTTAACTGTTTCATAAGCTGTAAAATGGAAGATATTACCTTCCCTGTGTTAACTTCACTTCCAATGAGAATATTTCTTTTTTGATGACCCATTGCTAGGGTCTTTCTCATTTATTTTCCATAATCAGTAAATCATGTTTTTAAAAAAACAACATCAAATTTTTAGGAGACTGAGATATCCAGTGAAAGTCCAGTGGTCCCGTTTACAAGCAAACTTCACTCCACACTTGACAATAAAAATGGTACACTAAGCATGTCCTCACTGAGTTCTTGACTTGTCCTTCACTGTGGGAATACCCCTGCGAGTGTAATCTCACCCTGCTTAGTCACTGACTAGAAATAGCCCATGGAAAGGTTGACCTTGGTGTGAACCTAACACTTGGATCCAGTAGTGTTGCAGTAGGGTTCATCAGTCAGCTCTGCTCCCTACAGCGAATTAAGGGATATGTTGTCGCACCTATCAAAACAGCATGCAACGTTTAGAATTAGAAAAACCTTGCAATTAGCTTGAAATTGCCCAATATTTGCCAGTTCACTGGTCATTTGCAATTTTTAAAAGAATCTTCAGCAAATGAGCACGTGAACACTCTTTACTGGTAGATACCTGCTAAATAAAAAGCCTGGAGAAAGCTAATGGAGTAAACCTCCCACTTAATGCTGAAGGCCAAATCACTCACTCCTACATCAGGACCAGGATGGGAAGGCCCATTCTCAGCGCTCACTACTGAATGAGAAACTAAGTTGTCAAGGAAAACACAGAACAACTCTTTTATTAAATAAAAGTTAAAACATGTAAAGCTAAAATATTACCTAAAGAGCCATATAGATAATAACGTCCAGTAAAGGAAGAAAATGATAAAGCACAACCAGTATTTTTCCTCTGGTAAGGAGGAAGAGGGATTTAATAGCGGAAGGGTCAATACTACTAGTTAAAGCTTATTTCTTATATTAGAACAGGGACACGTTTGTATACATGGGATTGTTTTAACCATGTAACCAACTATACAAATTATGGATACATTATTTGTGCTAATTCATTCATTGCATATTACACATTTATAAGAAGAATCACTTTCAGAGTAAATATAATAAAGCCTTGACCCTTCAACTTCCTTTTGGAATAGTTTCTATGTAGATACTATTCCTAGAAATTAAACGTACTGCTGAGAATTTTGAGGATAATTGATTAAAGATGGAAAGACAAAAGAGACCTGGGGAGCCAGCTCTAGGTTTCTGTTGTAATTTATTACTAAAATTGAACTACTTTACTCTCTGCTTAATAAAGGTTTAAGAGAAGGGAGTATGAGTGAAGCTCTAGGGATTCCAGCCTCTACGAGTCTTCTGTTTGAAACATCTGACCATGTTCATGTCAGTGAGGCGTGAGCTATTGTCCATGCCCCCTCCTTGTATTGGACGGTAGTAGACCACCCCGAGCACACTAGAGTGTCTCCAATATAGGAGCTCTGATTTAAACAGTACTTTCAAGTTCAACCACATACTTTGTTGACCTGTCGTCATTACACTTTTATATATTACCATGTGTATCTATGCACGGCCCCAGATTTGTGCTTCCTGTATTTGTGGTATTTTTGAAGATGCAGGAAGCACAAGGTCCTTTGGAGAAATATGGGGTAGAACAGAGCCTGAAAATGTCTCCTATGAAATACTACTATTAAAAAAAATGTATCTCTATGAAAAAAAAATCTAAGATCCTCTTACTTGATGCAGGAAATAAGTATCATTACTTCTGGTTACACTATAACCTAAATCTTTCAATGTTATTCATAAATCTTTTTCTTTTTATAGGAGTTATTAAGGTCTTATGGTCAAAATCAATCATGCTTCCTCTCTGTCTGCCTCTCTTATCTCTGTCTCTGTTTCTCTCTCTCTCTCTCTCTCTCTCTCTCTCTCTCCATGTTAAAAACCAAGCTGCCTTTTACTTTGGTGAGATGTTTAATTTGTATGCAAGAACACCTCTGTTTACTGCTTTTGATCTTAGCTATTTGGAAATCCTTGTCCTGTTTCTGTCTGTGATGGAATTAGCAGCCACAGGCCTGGAGCTCTGCCTTTCTTCATCCCAATGACAAAGGTGGATTGTTTTTGTTTGAGGGTTGTTGTTGTTGTTGCTGCTGAATTATTTATGAATTATTTATGTCAAAGTAAAGATAGAATCATTATGGAATCCAAGTTAGTAAGCAAAATAAGCTATTTTTTCCCCAGGATCAACTGCAGATACTGAAATTAGTCTCTGTTACCTGAGCTCTGATCTTTGAGAGTGTCCTAGCTTCCCATTTTAAGTCTAAAGAAAGTGAAGATTTCTGGACTTAGATTCAGATGTAAAAAGAACAGGCAGCTTCTTTATCTTATCCCAAGTCTTTCTATCTTCCTCCTCCAAGTCACCTACTCATATCCACTCAAGCACAAAGAACTATTGACAGATCCTGAGACCATGCTCAACACAGGCTTTCCCTTAGGAGGCAGAAGAGTAGGATTCAAATCTCTCTCCTCTGTGTTGTCATAACAACCAGTTGAACTCTTTGCACCTCAGCAACCGCATCTATAAATTGGAACAAACATCTACCTTTGAGCCCTGTGATGAAGATAGACAGAGAAAGCCCATATAATGGCATTTCATCACTAAGTGCTGCACACAATTTAAAGTTGTTATTATTTGATTCACAGATTCAGTTTGGATACAAATGTTAGCAGCCTTGAGTAGAAGACCAATGGTGGAGCCAAGAGAGTTAGGACTAACATTCCAAACTGCGTCATAGGATATTATCAGTTCCTTGAGTTCTTAATAGTTATTACATAAAATTACAATTTGGGGGGGGGATATTTTAGTTACTTTTCTGTTGCTGTGATAAAACACTCTAACCAAAAGCAACTTGGGGGTTAAGCCTATATTTCCAGGTCATAATCCATCATGGAAAAAGTTTGGGAAGGAACATTTAAGCAGGAACACCAAGCAAACCCCATAAATGCTGCTTGCTGACTTACTCTCTGACTCACCATCGACAGGTTCACATGTAGCTAGTACTGGATGCATGTGGTAGGATCCATAAAGTCACACCATGCAACAGGTCTCATGTGGGGGGCGTATTCGGAGATGGGGGTGGGGATACAGAGGCTGCTTCTGGTGGAGGTAGAGGAGAAAGGGAAGGGAAGGAGGAGCAGACAGAGCCTTGTATCAGAGGATGCTGCACATGCACAGGAGGATATGGGATGTAGCCTCATGCACAGGAGGATATGGGATGTAGCCTCATGCACAGGAGGATATGGGATGTAGCCTCATGCACAGGAGGATATGGGATGTAGCCTCATGCATAGGAGGATATGGGATGTAGCCTCTCGGTAGCTAGTAATGATGTGTCCTACTGTTGCTGAGGGCCCTTGGACTGGCCATGGAGGTGTCTGATTGCTAACAGCTAACTTTCTTAGATAGCCCTAGACTATTTTCCTGGGGATAGTGGCACCCACAGTGATCTGGCCTTTCCTGCATCAATTACTAATCAAGACAAATCTGCCAGAAATGTCCAAAGGCCAGTTTAAGCTAGGACGTTCTTCGGTTGAGGCTTCTCCTCTCCCATGACTCTAGGTTACCTCAAGTTGACATTTATGAATAAGGATCAGAGCAAATTGGTGAACGTTGGGCCAACAGTGGTCTCAGAGAGTTAAATTCTCTTTTTATCACCAGACTTCTCAGAAATATCAATATGTTAATGTGACAATTTGACAGGAATGTCATTGTCTTAGTTGGGGTTTTATTGCTGTGAAGAGACACCATGACCAAGACAACTCTTATAAAGGCAAACAGTTAGTTGGGGATAGCTTAAAGTTTCAGAGGTTCAGTCCATTATCATCATGGTGGGAAGCATGGCATCATGCAGGCAGACCTGGTGCTGGAGAAGCCAAGAGTTCTATATCTTGATCTGACAGCAGCCAGAAGGCTCTCATTCTACCCTGGGTAGAGCCTAAGCAAAGGAGACCTTAAGCCTACCCCCACAGTGACACTTCTCTACCAAGGCCACACCTACTCCAACAAGGCCATACTTTCTATAGTGCCACTTCCTGTGGCCAAGCATTCAAACACAAGAATCTATGGAGGGCAAACCTATTCAAACCACCACATTCCACTTCCTGAACTCTATAGGCTTGTAGCCATAACATAATGCAACTTCAAAAGTTCCCATATTCTATCAATCTCAACAATATTTAAAAGTCCAAAGTCTCTTCTGAGATTCATGCAATCTCTTAACTGTAATCCCCTATAAAATCTAAATCAAAAGGCAGATAGCATACTTCCAATATCACAGGATATATATTACCATTCCAAAATGTTGTAGTGAGGAAATACTGGATCAAAGCAAGACCAAAAACCAGCTGGGCAAACTCCAAACTGCAACTACAGGTCTGATGTCTGACTCCTTTCATCTTTGTTGACTGCAACACATCTCTTTCACTTGGGCTTTTTCAACTCCCTGTTAGCAGCTCTCCTCAGCAAGTATCCCACAGCTCTGGCATCTCTAACATCTTTGGGAATCCACGTCAACTTCAACTTCACAGTTTCTTGTTCCAATGTCTTGGATCCACATTTGATCTTCTGGACTCCTCCAAAGGACTTGGGTCACTTCTCCAGCTCTGCCCTCTGTAGCACTCTAGCTCTGGCTGACTCCACTCCACTGCTGCTGCTATTCTTGGTGGTCATTCCATAGCACTGGCACCTCCAATTTACTTGTTCTTCCTGGTCTTCCACACAGAACCAGAAGTGGGTTTCTCAGCAGAGCGAACTCCCTATCTTCTGGGCAGGGCTAGATCAAGATTCTTTGGCTGCAAACCAGCTGACTTCTTTCCCGAGGCAGCTCCTCTCATCTTCTCTGCATATTGCTTCGAGTTGGTTTCTTATAGTTGTCTTCTTCAGCAGATTGTTGTCCAAGTTTGAGAAGCCTGCTTTCTGGAACTCATTCAACCCTGTTTTTATTCCAACAAAATGTTCCTTCTTTCCCTTCCAAGGATTCCTAGTAACCTCCTAGGATGGTCTGGAAAGATGAAGTGGGAATACAACCCTGTATTCTGCAACTAGGATTGGTTCTGTAACCAGGGTAAGACCTTCTGATCCTTACTGTGTGGCAAACGTAGCTTTTCTGATGATGACCTGAAACGAGAATCCAGTTCTTCCCAGCAGCCGATGTGTGATGGCTGCTGCTCCTCTAACCGCCCCATCTGTCAATTCTTGATCTCAGAGCATAAGCCATTGGCGTTCTGTTCAGGAAAATTTCCCCTGTGCCGATGTGTTCCAGGCTTTTCCCCACTTTCTCTTCTTCAGATTCAGTGTTTCTGGTTTTATGCAGAGGTCCTTGATCCACTTGGACTTGACAGCTTTCTGCTTTCAATGTTTTCCTTCACTGTTTAAGCTTGGCTGTCCTGGAACTTGCTCTGTAGACTGACCTGGAACTCAGGGCTCTGCATGCGTGCTGGGATTAAAGATGTACACCACCAGCTGTCTGCTGAGTGCTGGGATTAAAGATGTACACCACCATGCCTGAGCTTAACTTTTTCTTTATGTCCAAGTGAAAAAAATAACTAGGTCATAACCCTAACATGATATAACTATCTCTCATACGGCCAAAAACACATAGTAAATTTAAAATAAGTGGCAATGTCCCTTTTTCAACACCTTTTTCACAAGATGTAAGCTTAGCTGGGTTGAATCCCCCTCAAATCCCCGCCACCCAAGGTTACCACTCACCCTGTTTATCTCCTTGAACACAGGATTTAGCTCCATTCTACTTCTTGGTGCCCTTTCAATACTTGAATGTACATTTTGTACTTTTCCTTTGTAAGGTTGCTATGCCTGATCTAAACATTCTTCATAAGAGTGAATGACAGAACTAAGTCTATACTAGACTTTTTTGAGATTTCCTTTGTCAATGCAATTATTCTAAATCTCTTCACCTTAGCCTCAGACAGACTCTTCAAATGAGGGCAAAACGTAACCACATTCTTCACCAAAATGTCACAAGAACAATCTCTAGGCAGCATACTAAAATCCTTCTCTGAAACCTCTTGAGCCAGGCCCCCAGAGTTTGATCCACCCTCAGCATCAATGTCTTCCATGCTCCTACTAGGTTGGTCCATTAAGCACCACTTAAAACATCTGCTGCTTTCTAAATCCAAAGTCTAAAATCCATATTCCTCCAAACAAAAACATGATCAGGCCCATCACAGCAATACCCGAGTCCTTGGTATCAAGTTCTATCTTAGTTTGGGTTTTATTGCTATGAAGAGACACTGTGACCAAGGCAACTCTTATAAAGGCAAACTTTAGTTGGGGCTGGCTTACAGTTTCAGAGGTTTAGTCCATTATCATCATGGTAGGAAGCATGGCATCATGCAGGTAGACATGGTGCTGGAGGAACCAAGAGTTCTACATCTTGATCTGAAGGCAGCAAGGAGGAAGCTCTCATTCCACACTGGAAGGAACATAATTATAGGAACCCTCAAAGCACACCCCTACAGTGACACACTTCCTCTAACAAGGCTGAACCTACTCCAACAAGGCCACGCCTCCTAATAGTGCCACTCTGTGGTGGGCTTGGCCTAGTGCTGCTTTATTCTAAAGTTAATTTGAGTCCCCAGAATTGTTTGCTGAAGAGAGTCCATTTGTAAGACATTGAGGACCCTGCCCCCACTTAATTCTGATTGGTAAATAAAGAGGCCTGCAGCCAATAGCTGGGCAGGGCAGACAGAGGCATTCACAAACAAAGATAGAACTTGGTACCAAGGACTAGGGTATTGTTGTGATAGGCCTGGCCATGATTTTGTTTGGAGGAATGTGGATTTTAGACTTTCAGATTCCCAGGCTTGGGCCTGGGAGAGAAGGAAGAAAGAGATCTGCCATTCTGGGAGAGTGGGAAGGAGAGGAGAGACACCATGCCTGAGAATAGTACAAGACATGGATAGATAGCCACCATGGAAAGAAGCTAGGAGATCATGGCCCAAAGGGCTGCCCAACTAGGTCCAAGGCAACCAAGGTAAAATATAGAGTTTAGTAAGTGATAACTCAGGATTATTGGTGGGAGGGGGATTAATCATGTGGAAGTTAGGCAGTGGCCCAGCTTTTGAGCTGTTTAAGGCATACCAAAATATAAAGGCTGTGCATGTCTTTCATTCGGGAACATACGGTTTTATTAATTTATTAATTAATACTACACCACTCCCTATGGCCAAGCATTTAATCACATGAATCTATGAGAGCCATACCTATTCAAACCATCACAGTCTTCTATGTTTTTTTAAATTTCTTACCCCATCTTCTTTTATGCTTTTTCTTCCATAATACCATCTTAAATACACCTTGACTCTTGGCCCTTCCCTTTTGGTTTCTATATTCTGAAATCATGATAGTTAATTCTCAATATGTACTCTGTAATTTTGGCTATATTGGATTTCTATTAACAAACAGAATAACAAATGCTCTAAAAATGTTTTATTGGAGTATAGGTCCACAACTGATCCTGCCAAATATAATAGAGTGTAGTATATGGAGTATAGTATATGGAGTATAGTATATGGAGTGTAGTATATGGAAACTGGGGAAGGAACTTGAAGGGCTCTAGCAGGCCCAAAGATGGCAAACACAGGCCTGAGCGCAGCAAACATTGCTCTGACAGGTTTTATCTTTTACCTCTCTTCCCTTGCTAAAAAACATTAGATTATATTCTTAAAGCTAGCCACTAAAGTTTATTCCCTTATTTGGCCATTTCCTCCTCCTAGGTCCAGATATCAAAGTAACACAGTTGAGCAACCAAAAGCCCCCTTTTGGCTCACCTAATTAGCAAGCCTAATCAAAACAAAGCAACTCATCCTAACACAGGGTTTCCCCCTTCCCTTTTATAAACTGCCATTTGCCTCATGCCCACGTCTGTCTCCCTCTATCCAGAGACAGCCCTTTGTCCCTTTGGAGCAAATATACCTTTCCCTTCTTTCCCCTTCTCTTTGGTCCTCTGTCTCCTGTCTTTTCTCTTATTCTCTGCCCTTTGTTCCTCTGGGGCAAATAAATTTCTTTGTGCTGAGAACTTGGTCTTGGAGTGTCCTGTGCCAACTCTGGTTCTTTCAAAATTATTTTCAAGAATCCAAGCAAATCACTGGAAATATGAACTATATTGTCTGGACAGGTCCCCTTCCCAAACTATAGGTCAGATTTGCATAAAAATAATTTAACTGTCAACTCGATTGGTGCCGTGAAGTGTCTTAATCACAGTTCTCTTTACTTCTATCTTTTATCTGTGTCTGTTTGTTTGCTTGCTTGCTTTTTGGTGAGGAGGTTTAAATTCACAAATTCCTTGCCTCAACTTCCCAAATGCTAAGATAATCCTCACAGACATGTGTCACCAATCCTGCTACTACAGATTCTTTTTTTTTTTAACTTTTTTTTTTAAGATTTATTTTATTTTATTTATGTAAGTACACTGTAGCTGTCTTCAGACACTCCAGAAGAGGGTGCCAGATCTCGTTACAGATGGTTGTGAGCCACCATGTGGATGCTGGGATTTGAACTTATCACCTTCGGAAGAGCAGTCGGGTGCTCTTACCCGCTGAGCCATCTCACCAGCCCACTACAGATTCTTTTTAAAGTACAGTTTGTTCATAACACATTTTCAAGTTATACAAAAGTTTCAAGTGTAGGCACTCTGTGTAATATAGGACCCCGCCATCCTGGTATGCACAGTAAGGTAGGAAAGTGGAGCACAGCTTTTCCCTTGGCACATTCCAGGCCTACCTTTCAATCATTTTCTTACTCAAGGTATGAAAAAGCTCCCAATACTCCCTTCAAACTCACAGATTTGCTATCTTCTGTTTGTGCACTCATAGCTCACACACACACACACACACACACACACACACCCTCTTCCCTTCTGTCAAATGTTTTCTCATCTCTATGACTCAGATCATAAGTTCGTGGGCCAAATCTAACTCCCTTGCCCTTATTTTTCCTTTTTGTATCATATTTAGCACGTATAGTATAATCTTTCTCAAACACCCAGAGGCTACCCAGGGCACCTCTAACTACCATGGCTGTCTCTCTAAGTATCACCTACACCTTCCTCAGTGTGACCCCCCCAATACTCCCACAAAACTTTATGGCTCATCTGCTCCACTCCAGCCTCAACTGTCAGGTACAAGCTTCCCCCAATTTGTAAATGACTACCTTCTGCAGAAGCCTGTCTAGAGTCAGAAAAACAATCTTGGGCTTGATTTGAATGTGAAAACCACTGTGTTCCTTTGTTTGCTAAAACAGTTACTGAGCATGGCCCTTTTCAGTTTCTAGACCCCTTTGCCAAAAAAAAAAAAAGTGGAGAAAAGAAAAGCAGGTGGAAAGGAAATATCATACACTTAATTCATTCCCTTTGCCTCCATGCCTTGTTACAAAAACCTCAAAGACTTAAGAATATCTGAGTGAGGTTGGCAGGTTGGTTTAGCATCTGCACTACCTGGTGTTATGGCAACTTGACACAAGCTAAAGTCCTCAGAGAGAAAGGAGCCTCAGTTGAGAAAATGAGATCCAGCTGTAAGGCATTTTCTTTTTTTTTTTTTTTTGCTTTGAGACAAGATTCCTCTGTATAGCCCTGGCTGTCCTGGAACTCACTTTGTAGACCAGGAGGATCCAGTCCATGGTAGCTGGTGTTATCTCTGGGCTGGTGATCCTGGGTTCTATAAGGAATCAGACTGAGCAACCCCTAAGGAGCAAGCCAGTAAGCAGCATACCTCCCTGGCTCTGTATCAGCTCCTACATCCAGGTTCCTTCCCTGTTTGAATTCCTTTTCTGATTTCCTTTTGTGATGGACAGTAATGTGGAAGTATAAGCCAAATAAACCCTTTCCTCCCCAATTTGCTTTTTTTAGTCATGGTGCTTCACTATAGCAGTAGAAGCCCTAAGACAGCATCGAACTCATAAAAGGAAATGTGTATTCCTGAAAAGACAATGCACTTTGAATCAGGACAAACTAAGTTGTCTTTGCCAGTTCCCATCCATATGGTCCTTAAACAACTTTGCTCACCTGAACCTCAATTTCCTCATCTATAAAGCAATGAAAATAGACAGTACGTGGGTTATCTTGATGAAGTGACATAGTTAAGATGCTATGCCTAAGGCCAAGTAGTAGGAAACATGATGCTGTTTATTAGCCCAGCTAATTCCCATATATTTGATAATGATCATCCAGCAACTTTAAGTCTCCACTGTTTCCCCAGTCAGTCCTTGGGAAGCCTCCAAGTCTATATTCAATGTTATGCTTGCCAACTCTTCAGGGAAGGAAAGGCTAGATGGAACCGGGCTATAACAAGAGCTGTATTTATGCCAACAGAGGAGCCCTAGAGTCAGCTGAACAGTGAGGGAAAACAAAATTTCATGCTCAGTCAGCTCATCATTTGCTCCTCCCCCTTCTGCATATGCACACCATTCCTCCCGAGCAAAGTGGTTCTCAATCTGTGGGTTGTGACCCATTGGGGGGAGCGTATCGGATAACCCTCCCACAGGATCGCACATCAGATATCCTGCATGTTAGATTTTACATGAAATTTCGTAACAATAGCAAAATTAGGAAATAGTAACAAAAATAATTTTATGGTTGGGGGGAGGCCACCCAATTTGAGGAACTGTATTAAAGGGCTGCAGCATGAGGAAGGTTGAGAAACACTGGCCCTAAAACCATCCAAAAAGAATGAGCTAATCTGACTACTGTCCAGTTGCTAGCAAAAGTGTGACAGATCAAAGACAATGAACACTGAGACCACCAGTTTCTGAACAGTGTATGTAAATCTGTAGTTAATAAAAATTAGAAGTAAATGTAGAATGTCTTCACTTGGGTTCCAGAGAGCAAAGTATGACACAAGGACTTTAATATGAATATTTTATTGGGGAGTAGAGTTCAAGGACCAATAGCAGTGGCCTGGAAATGCAAACTAGGAAGAAGAAAACCAGTTCAAGGAAGAGTTGGTAAGTCAGCCACCAGTGTAGATGCTATGTTGTTCAGTCCTTCAGAACCATATGGGACGTGTGTGAAGTCTAGAAATCAAAAGAGAGAACAAGTTAATCACTGTCTCCTACTCCCACAGGACACAAATGCTTCACACGTATAGGCTGCATGTGCATGTTAGCCAACTATTAATGAAAACGATGTGTGATAACTAACTGTAAGGTTTCTCTGACTTACAAACCACTCATTCTTTTACTCAAGGGTCTTCGTAAGGGTTAGCTGGCCACGCTCCACTTCAGACTCTGTGAAGGGAGGGTTTAGGTTTCTTTCTAGTCTACATTGTCTATCTTTAGACTAAAATGTGCCTGGCACATGCTTCTCATGGTGACTAGGAAAACACTAGGCCGATTCAAACCACAGAAACACATTTAAAGCCCTTCTCTACGTTGCAGGCACTCAAATTCCACGGGACACAGCAAGTTATAAAGCCAAAGTCAAGGAGAGAGATAAAATAACCATCTAATCTACTAGGAGGCACTAAACATAAAACTACTTGACAATGAGTACCATGGGAAGGGAGTGAGACTGAGAGCCACATCTAATCTAACAATGCAAGCATCGAGTGTGCTTGTGAGAGGTCTACCCGGAAGCCCTGTGGCAGATGAGAGACCCTCAAGGGCCTTGAGAGGAGGTCCTGTCAGTTGAAACCGCATGTTCACCTCATCAAAGGCAAGGAAAAGTGATGGGCAGAGCTGAAAAGACTTCAAGTGACATGTAAGAGATGTATGGGGCACATAGTTAACCATGACTCCGGCTAGAGTTGTACAGCATGGCAAGAATAATGACTTCATCATAGGATTTAAGAAGGAAGCTCCTGAGATACGTACTTTTCCTGTGCAAATAAGAGAAGTCATGTGATTCAAAGCTAGTGTGTGGAGGTCAGAGAACAACTTTCAGGTGTCAGTTCCATCCTTCCACACTGTGGGTTCCAGGATAAAACCCTGGTCATTAGGCTTTCAAAGCAAGAGCTTTTACCCACTGAGCCATCTCACTAGCCCTATATTGTTGCGGAAATTTTTAATCCCAAATCCAGGGTTTCTACCCCACCTTTGACCCTTTAGTTCCCAGATAAAAGACATACACAACCTTTTATTTACAATACGCCTTAATCAGCACTAGAACTGGACAGATAGCTACCCTCTAGTATGCTATTAGAATTTACTTTCCTATTGATAACCCCAAGTTATTACGTTATGTTTTTCATCTGGGCTGCTCTTAACTCCAGTTTGGCCAGCCCTCAGGACCACAGTTTCAAGGCTCACCTAACCCATGGTAGCTTCTCCTCCATTAACCCTTTTCTCTTCCCTGGACCCTCCTCCAACCCCCCCACCCCCACCCCACCCCCCACACACAAGCCTAGGAACCCTAAACCCTGCCATTGTCTCTTCTGTCTAGCTATTGGCTGTTGGTATTTTATTTACCAATCAGAAATAATTTGGGAGCAAGGTTACATTGTATCACTTGGAAATGGGGGCCACACTTACCATTATAATACACACCAGAAGACCAAACTGCAATAATATACTGCTATCTTTAGAATTCTGGAAGTGGAGGTGAGCAATCCTGAGTCCCTCATAGAAGAAATGAGTTGTTGGCCAAGGTGGTGGTGTCAGATAGTCAGATATCCTTAGCCATGCACACTCTAAGACAGCAAACCTCTCTTCCTCATATTGTCCTAAAGTTCAGGGAGAGCAGGACATCCTGGTTCCATCTTTTCAATAAATCACTCTTCCTGAATGCAACCAAAGCCTCTCACTCATCTCTTAAATATACAACTCTTGCCATTCTGGAATGACAGGAAGCAGACATTCAGTAACCATATATTATATTATATTATATTATATTATATTATATTATATTCAGTAACCTTATATTAGTTCTGGGATCCAAGTCACTGTCCCACATGCTATCCTCCTCTATTTCAGTCTAAAGCGGTACTCGTCTATCTTCCACTCAGAGAACTCCAAGGCTAAAACAGTCAAGTATCTAAGTATCTTGTCCAACTTAGAATAGCTGGAAATACAAAGCTGTCAACTGGAAAAATAATTGATTGAACAAAAGTGAATTAAAATTTGTGTATCTTTCTGTTGGGCCCCATTTTGGCCCTGGTTTGGGCCTTGAAGACAAACTTGGGCCTGGCTCAAGTTTTGAAACCTGTCTCAGTTACTTCCGTACCGGGGTGACTCAGCAAGACCTGTTTGTCTCTGCCTCCGCCCCACCGTTGCTGATGTAGTTTTGCCATTGGCCCTGTCAGTTACTCCATACCGTCTGTCACCCTTCCCTGCCTTCTATCCCATCATCTTACCTTGCCCAAAATCCCCTTCCCTGTGTTCTGAACTTTTATATAAGTGAGAGGCTGATGCCATAAAGTTGAGTTCCTGCTTTGACAAGACTCCCGGCTCAGTGTGTTTCCTTTGGGCCGGTCAACACTCGCTGTCCTGCTCAGCCCCAGAGAGACCCCAGCAGGACCAGGACCTCTCTCCTCTCTCCTGGACCTGCAGGCAAGGAGCCGGCATCTTTCCATAGATTGATTCAATATGAAGATTGCTTTTTAAAAACATACATTCCTAGCCAAACATTGGGTGGAGTTTGGGGAATCTCGCAGAAGAGGGGAAGGAAGGATTGCAGTAGCAAGAGGAGATGGGATACAAGAAAACCCACAGAATCAACTAACCAGGGATCATAGGGTCTCACAGACACTGAACTGATAGTCAGAGAACCTGAATAGGACTGACCTAGGCCCTCAGCATATGCGCTATGGTTGCATAGCTTGGTCTTCTTGTGGGACTCTTAATAGCGGTAGCATGGCCCTGTCTCTGACTCTTTTGCCTGCTTTTGGGACCCCTTTCCTCCTACTAGATCACCTTATCCAGCCTTTATATGAAGGGAAGTGCTTAGTTTTGTTGCAACTTGATATGACATATTTGGTTGATATCCCTGGGAGGCCTGCCCTGTTCTGAAGGGAAATGTAAGAGGAGTGGATTCTGCAGGGAGCTTGGGAGGAGAGGAAGGAGGGAAAATGGTGGTTGGGATAGAATATGTTAAAGGAAAAAAACCACATTCCTATAGCAAGTAACTGAAAATCTTTTGACATGTTAATATGTCCAAATTCACACTACACTAACATCTAATTTTCTTTCTTAAAATGAGTTTTCTGCATTGGTTTACTCGAGGGTATTTATCTGCAGGCCTATGAACTATAATAAATCATATGAAGAAAGAGGAAAGAGTGTATGTTTATGTGCTTTTTTTCCTGGGAAGAAATTTAATGACCTTTAAGATTCCGGAAGGGTCTGAGCTCAAAAAGAATATGAACACTTGAATATGGTATAAAATATCTAGAATAAAAAAAAAGCTTCAGTGTAGATCATATGAAAAATATAAAGTGGCACCCTTAAAGCTTTGCCAGTGGGTGAGACAAAATTATAGTCCAAATCTGTTTTCTTAAAATGAGCATTTCCTAGACTTTTGTTGGACAAGCAGAAGATGGCAGCTCAGCCAATCTGGCATCTCCAGAAACCAAGCTCATTCTCTGGTCTCCCTCCAGCAAGCTTTCTTCCCACTGGCCAGTGGCACTCATCCAAGCCGAGCAGCTCAGAATAATTCCTGATATTCTTCAGGCTGAATCTGGAAGAATTACATGCATGTTCCTCTTTGATCATTCTCCCGAAAGGATGTGATCCCAACAGCTGTGAACAGGGTGAGCTTCTAGAAGGAAGCAGACACCAGAGGTGGAAATGGCCCTAAAAGCATTTGCCCTGGTTCCACTGCCCCCGCCTACCCAAGCTGCTAGCCCCTCCACCTTGTTTCCAGTACTGTCTCTGGTTAGCATCTTCATTTTTAGGTGATAGATAGATAGATAGATAGATAGATAGATAGATAGATAGATAGAGGCCAGCCTCCCATGTGATTCTGCATTCTGTTAACTTGACAATTAACACTGACCATCACAGAATAATTAGCACAAGCCATGGGTCCAGGTGACACTCAACAACTTAAAAGGCAGAGACAATGTCCACATAAAAAGATTAAGACTGTCACTCTGGGAACAAACCTGGACTTGAATCATTGCTCTACACTTGGACATGTCATTCAAATTCTCTAAATCTGTTTGTCTATAAAGTAAGCAAAACGGTGGCAAAGTCAATTTCATTAAAGAATTGTGAAGATTGGATAAAAACCTGTGTGTAACATACATCCTATATGGCCCTACACACAGCATTCTTTAATATCCATAATTATTAATAAGTGAAGCTTCAGATCTTAGCTCTTTCAGTGCCAACACACCTCGAAAACTGTACAAACGCACACAACCCTCAAAAGGCATTTAGAGGTATGCAATACAGAGATGCTACATACACGTGAAGGGAGATCCACCAAGCAGTGGCATTGGCACTCTGTTGATATCTCTCCCTTGTACTTTAAAAGGACACAGTGTTAAAAGGCAACTTATAGGCAAGTTAGTTAGCCAGTTCCCTTCCTGACTCCCAAGCCTATATCTTTTCTCTTTGCCATTGCTGAACTGGAAAATAAGCTCTCTTAAAATTCTTTGTGCCTCCTGTCATCTCTAGGGAATTTCATTATCTTCCCCTTGAAAATGGGTTGGTAGTACCCTAAGTTCTAAGACAACTTTTGCTTTGCTCTTTCCTGGAACTCTTGCCACACTATTAGGAAGTCCAAGTTGTGTGGAGATGTTCTGTGGAGGCCAGCAGCCTGCAGCCAGCAGCTCTCCTGGAAAATCTAGCTGGCAACCAACATTAGTGGCCAGGCTGTATAAGGAAGCTTTGTACAGTGGCTGCACTGCTCCTGTGAAGAGAAACAAGCTAAGCGTGATCAGCCTCCAACTGTAAGAAGTGAAGACAGCAGCAGTAAGAGAGTGAGGCTCTTGCGTTGGGCCAGAGAGTTTAGGATAGTTTGCCACAGGTCAGCAAATAAAGGAACGGAGGTCCCAAAGAAGAGAAAATGCCACGGGGCTGAAGAGATTAGCTTAGTGGGTGACCGGGACAAGTGTTCTTGCAGAAGAGTTCTGATCCCAGCACCCAGCTCAAGTGGCTCATAAACCTTTAGCTCTAACTCCAGAGGATTCAACACCCTCTCTGCCTCCTTGGGTACTTGCAGTCACATACGTGTGTTTTACTCTAACAGAAGAAGAATAAATGATGCTGCTTTGCAAAAAAACCAAAAACAAACAAAAAAAAAAATCAAGTCTTCCATGGTCTATTGCTTTGCAACCAGTTTATAGCACTTGACTTCTTACATCCTTTAAAGCTCCAATACGTGGTTTCAGAAGTTAGTACAGTATTTTCAGGAGTTTTCTTTGATATTTTGGGACTGTATACAATAGTAAACATTATTAATAATTACAATGTGTGTGTGTGTGTGTCTGTGTGTGTGTGCATGTGTTGGAACACAAATGCATTGTGCTGAGTCAATGCCATTGTATGGTTATTACCTAGAGAACATTATCCAAGATTCTGAAATTTGTTGGTGTTTTTACAGAAGAACATTCTCGATAGAGAGGGGTGGTAGGGGAAACAGAAGTGAGCAGAAGGAGAAGGCCTCTGATGTGGTTTTAGTTCAAACAGAAGTTAATACTTACTGGAAGTCATGCAGCAGGGATGGATGGCTCTTCTCAATCGCCTCACCGGAGGGACCTCCAAATTAACCAGCCAACGAACAGACACTATTCCAAGAAGAAAGCATGACCTTAAGGGAGGCACCTGCCTTCAGTAGAGGACTGTTCCCATATAGGGACTCATTTATGGGCTGTCAGAAGCAAAAACTTTGGCAACTGCAGGAACACTGCCTTGTTCTATAAGGGGGTCTGATGCCACATCTCAGTGTGACCACATCTAGATCAACACCTAACAGACAAAATGGTAGAATTGCAAGTATTTCCATTTTTTAAAACTACTAATACAATTTACCTCTCTTTTCTGAAGAGAAATGGAGGATAAATGGATCTGGGGAGGAGGGGAGGAGAGAGGAGAGGAGGGACTGAGAGAAGAGGGGGGAGGGAAAACTTTAGTCAGGACGTAATATATGAAGAATAAATAAATTAATTAATTTAAAAATGAATAACTTTAGTTTTATGTTAATATTTTTAAATTGTCAAAGAAAGGTCTGTGAGAATGGCCCTTTCATAGTTGGAGAGAAATAAATATGATGGAATTTTGTCCCCAAACACAGGAGCTATAGGTGACTTTAATTCTATTTATATGAAAATATTCAAGGGTACAAGCAATATTTTACAAACCTACCAGAAAGTAGAACTTTCAATACTTTTAACTGCAACTTCTCTGAGTGCCTGGTTGGTGCTTTATAATACATCTTTGCATTTTATTAGAAGTTCCTGCATTGAACCCCAGCCCACCAATGTGGTAAACAGTGTTCTTTCTCTCTCTCTCTCTCTCTCTCTCTCTCTCTCTCTCTCTCTCTCTCTGTCCATCTTTTGCCATATGAGAACACACCAAGGTGTTCAGAGAGCAATCTCTTACCAGACAGGTATCTTGGACTCTCCAGCTTGCATGAGAGTGAGAAATAGATGTCTTTTCATGGTAATTTGTCTTGGCAATGCGAACCAAAAATAGGTAGAAGCCCAGCTAAATACCATTAAAGCAATTAGATGTAACTTAGACAGATGCAGGCTGCACTAAAGGGGGTAAATGAAAGACAAAGAGGCTCCAGAACAAACTGCAAATTTGTCAGAAAATGAAGTGACCTCTATGTTAGTTTCGCCTCTAGCTGTTTGATATGAACTTACTAGTTATTGCAAAAAGAAGCAAAGCAGGTGTTCTGCATTTAAAACAAAACAAAACAAAAAACTTAAGTACCTTTTTTAGTTAGAGTAAATAAGTTTTCCACAAAAGGAAAGCACGTGTGGAAAAAACCATATTATTAAAATGACTTCAACAAACACAGGGAATTAGAACCCCTCAAAATATGTTTGCATGGCATGATGTAGCATATTAACCTTCAAATAACCTCATTTCTCTAGAAACTCTTTCTGACTACCTGAGAGAAGACAAAAAAAAAAGGATTGAGATAAAGAAATATGTCACTATGTTATAGTCATAGATACAAAAAATATGTTTAAAGTCTTATTTTCAAATTCTTCTACCTGTGGACATTTTTTCCAGGTATATATCAGTTGTACAAAGGAGTTTTATAATGGCATTTCCACGCAGTGTGACATATTATTTATACTTGAATAAAAGCAATAAAAATAAAATTAATGGCATCAGTATATCTTAAACCTTTTAAGTATTTGTTAACCATGCAGGAAAGTACAAACCAAATGTATACAGCTCAGAAAATATGTAGTAACCAGCACCCAGTTCAAGAAGCAGAACACTGTACCTTCCTTAACTCTATTGCTCCAGTCACCATAAACAGATGGCTGGATGTGTGTGATATTTATATTCACTTGTCATTTATATGTTGCCAGTGTTTTCACTCTGCATGAACATTATATTGTTGATATAGGATAATAGACATATTAATAGTTTGTTGTCTTATGTTTTTGTCTATTTGGTGGGTCTCCATTGATCTTTCTTTATCCCAAGTATCACGAAGACTAGGACTGAGTCTGTCCATTGTCTTCCCTTGCGGACGCCCTCTGCTCACAGCCTCCCTCGCTCCTGTGCATCGGCAGGTCTGGCAGAGAAGCTGCACTGCCCATATGTTTCCCACCCACCACCTTGGTCTAAATTTGGTTCATACTGTTACTCTCTCACATAAACCTAACTCTTTTTTTTTTTTTTTTTGGTAACACCTACCACAGTCTATAATTGCATATATATTCATGAGTGTGTGCATGGCTGCTGATCATCTTCATCAGCTTCAAAGCTCCATGAGGTGAAGAAATTTACCATTCTCTTAGTATTTCCTACCCAGCATGAAGCTCATCCAAGACAATCAGTGGGTGTTCAAGGGAAAAAGAAACAGAAAGAGGGATGAGAGGGGTAAAATAATAAACTTCACAGTGATGACTGACTCAGAGATCTACGCCTCCCTGGTCTTGCTCCTTCTGTACACCCCAACTCTGTCGCCCATAGGGCATGTGTAGCTGTATTCTCATAAACATATCAATAACGAAGTGCAGTTCATATCCTTCCTCCTTCTGTTACCAGCTTTCTCCTGTGCATCCTGACCTAGCAGTGTGAAATACCATCGACCGTCACAGCAGTCAGAACTCAGGAGTGACTTGTGTCCCTCTAACTTTGAGTGATCCAGCCTTTCCCTCAGCTGAGCACCTTCCCAATCATCCAGTCTCCAAACCGTATCCTTGCCTCATTTCTGCAATGCCTGCCACAACTTCTTTCACATGCTAGCAAAGAGTCCTTCCAAAACACACTTCTGACCAGGTTCCTCTTGTGCTTAAAATCTTTCCAGAAGTGTGAGAGGTAATAGACACCTTCCATAGTAGTCAATCCATTTTGTCAAGTTTAACAGATCAAGAAATAGGAATAGAAATATATTGAGAATTACAGGGGCAAATAGGAACTACTTTTAAAATGGTTAACTTGCAAGTAATAAAATTGCAGACCAGGGGACATGAAAAAGGAAGATATTTAGTTTTTATCTTATAGCCTTGGGTACTGTTAGAATATTGATTATACTCTGTGGCATGTAGTTTTTGTAACCCTGCTTTAAGCTCCAGGCAGATCACGCTATCTGCCCCTACCCTGATTAGATCCATAAAACACACACACACACACACACACACACACACACACACACACACACACCAGTTAATCAGTTAATCTTAAAATGCCTTTGCTAACTCAATGACTGGGCACTACTAAACTTCCTCTACAACCCCAGCCATAATTGGATAGAGTGATAGAGTGGCTATTGGCTACTCCAACTGAAAATGCTCATAGCTGGTTGGCTTTATCTCCTGCCACTGCTGTCTCCTTCTCTCTCCACCCCATCCCTGTCACTCCTCCCTCCTTCTTTCCCCCCTCACCTCCCCACCCCCTCCACTCCCATCATCCCTAATCTCCCTGCAGGAAGAAGTCATCCCAGGAAACTCAAAGTGTCCTGCTGTGTCCTCAGTCATTGGTTGCTGGTATCTTTATTGATCATCAAGAACCAAATGGAGAGTCTTCCACTAGCAGCCTTCAGAAGATGTAGAGCTCTCAGTTCTGCCAGCATCATGCCTGCCCTGAGGCTGCCATGCTCCTACCTTGATGATGATGGACTGAACCTCTGAACCTGTAAGCCAGACTTAATTAAATGTTGTTCTTTATAAGAAAAAAAAAGAAAAAAAAAAAAAAAAGAACCAGTTGGGGAACAAGACCTTGGCATCAGAACCACCATCTACAATACTCTATAAATAATTCTAAATGAAGATTTTTAAATGTATTTTTATTAAGTTTCTGGTGTTCTCTCTCTCTCTCTCTCTCTCTCTCTCTCTGGCATTTTTGTTAACATGGCACTTGGGTAGTTGATTGTATTATCCACATGCAAATTTTATTATGTACATCATGTTGCAATGCACACTATACATATAATACACAAAAAATATCCTTTAGAACAGTTATGCATAAGACATGCATAATGGATTTATACTCTGAAGCTACAGTGTAATTAACTGGGAACTCAATGTCCTAGGAATATTTGGTGACAGTTTGCAGCACAAGGCTATTATGCTGCACACAATTGGCTGAGTGTCCCAGAAACAAGGTACTGTCACATTAACAAGGTTATTGGTACACAAGTACCACTTAGCATCAGTGCATAGCTGTAAGGAATTGAGGTTTACCCCAGGCTGCCTTAACATAACTGGATTAATCACAGCTCAGATGAAAAGGACATGGAGTATGGTCTCCATAGAAACCCTGCTGCAGTCTGGATAGCAAAGTGCTAAGACACTGGAAGACTTTAGAAGTGCGACAATTTCTGAATTTCCAGAGCCTGTCTACACTATTCTTTAAGTTGGCCTCCTCCTCAGGTGTCAGAGTCACTCTACAACATCTGAGATTCCATTTTGTTCCAGGATGAAAGGTTCACTGAGGAAGATGTCATCCTTTATTCCATAGAGATCCTTAATCATGCTGGAAATTAATGGTATATACATCTAGATTCTTCATTATGCTCTTGACCAAATCTACTACATTAGTCAGGGTTTTCTAGAGTTACAGAACTTATGGATGAATTTCTGAATCCATATATAATCATATATAAGATCATATATATGATTATGTAAATAATCCACTATACATCCACATATAAAGGAAATTTATTGGAATGACTTACAGGCTGCAGTCTAACTAATCCAACAATAGCTAGCTGTGACTGGAAAGTCCAAGAACCTAGTAGTTGCTCAGTCCCACAAAGCTGAAAGTTTCAGCAAGTCTTCTGTATATTCTAGAATCCCAAAGAAGCAGGCTCAATGCCAGTGAAGGAATGGATGTGCTAGCAAGGCCAGAGCAAGCAGACAAAGAGAAAAAGCTTCCTTCTTCAATTTCCTTATATAGGCTTCCAGCAGAAGGTGTGGCCTAGATTAAAGGTATGTCTTCCCGAATCAAGACCTTGATCAAAAGCCTGTGTCTTCCTACCTCAAAGGTCCAGACCAAGCAGAAATCTCAGGTGTGCCCTCCATTTCTGGGTTTTAGTTCATTCAAGAGATAGTCACAGTGACAACCAAGACTAGCCATCACATCTACGAGTTCAATGTGACCACCTCACAGGCACTGTCAACCACTTGTTTGCGAACCTCTTTCCACTGCTCCTTATTTGTGTCAATGCCAAGTTCTGGGTTACATTGTTCTGGGAGTAACCTTTTGTGTCACTCCACACAAACACACTAAAGTCTCCATGCTCCATAAGTCCCATCCGTGATGGAACTGAGCTAAATCCAAAATGTAACCACTTCCAATAACTTGGTTTTGGGAAATGTCACTTGTCTTTCTAGCTGTGTAGGTCAAGATATCCAATGAGCAACTTTCAGTGCAGATCATACTTCAGGCCTTAAAGGAGCTCACATTACTCTGGACCAAATACAGCTCTCTCGCTCTCTCTCTCTCTCTCTCTCTCTCTCTCTCTCTCTCTCTCTCTCTCTCTTTCTTGTTGCTGGGCCCCAGCTGTGGTAATTACCAGCTTAGAGTTCTCAGTCACACTACAGTCTTTGACAGGTGTTCTAGGGGTGTTCTGGTGTTCTAAGGGACACCATGTTATTGGTCCATCATGTTGCCCTTCAGTTTGTCTTCCAAGTGCCAGATCCTTCACAATGTATGCCATCAGTATCTTCAACCTGCAGCTGTGTGCCAGACACACTCACTGAACACTTGGGTCCTCTTGTTTCTGAGTCCATGATGATGAGGGTTGGTACTGTTGGCATGACTTGCATTAGCAGTATCTTTTGTTTTCTTTATTCTTCCCGTATACAATACATCCCAACTGCAGCATCCCTTCTCTCCCCTCCTCTCAGTTTCTCCACACATACCTCCCTTCATCCCCAGATCCACTGTTCCTCCATTTCCTTTCAGAAGAGAGCAGGCCTCCCTGTGATATCAACTGAATACAGCAATGATTATTGGCACAAACCCACTAGAAGAGGCAACCCAGGATGATAAAAAGGATGCCACGAGCAAGCAAAAGTCAGAGACACTTCCACTTCCACTGTGGAGGAGTCCCACAAGAACACCAACCATAGCATGATGCTGACTCCCAGTTGTGATAATGACGGGCAAAAACTGTAGTGTGACTTTTCCGGAAGCAGACACAGGTGAGAGGTTATTTAGCTATAGCAGACAAGTAAAAGGATGCTTGATGAAGATGTGTAAATATGACCCCACAGACAGTGGGAGATGAGCACTGAGCCTTGTCGATTTGCTGGGCCTTGCTCTTCTTCACTAACGACACACATGTATTGCTTCAACTTGCATAGTGCTGTTGAGCTCTACTTGTGATAACACCGCCATTGTGAGAAACTTGCCCAAGAACTGCTCTCAAGGCTCCTGCAGCAGCTTGCTGCTTCTGCAGCCTCCCCTCAGGCTGGTTGGTGAGCCTGGCAGTTTCTTCAGGATTGAACTACAGTTGCCAGTTTGTGCCTGATGTCTGCTTGGTGAAAAGACTAGACTGTAGCTGCTGGTTCATGCCTGTTGTCTGCCTGTCTAGAGGACTGGTCTGAGGCTGCTGAATTGTATTTGGTGTTTGCTACGCGACCGAACTGCTGCCCAAGAAGATCAAGCTTGCCCCCAAAGATCTGTTGCTCCTGTAGGTATAAATTTTTTTGCAACCTACTTTTAATAAGGGTTCAGCCTCTCCTCTAGCTCACCACCCAGCACAGGTAGTGGAAGAGAAATGTTATCAGGATATGGGGGCTGTTCAGTAGCAGCCTTCTGATAAGATTTCATTAGAAGAAAAACAGGACACAGAATAGATGGCTCAGTGGGTTAAAAGTGTTTGCCATGACACCTGATGACCCGAGTTCAAAACCTGAAACCCACATAAAGGTGGAAAAAGAGAATCATCCCTATAAAGCTGTCCTCTGACATCTACATATGTACCACAACACGCACAAACCCCTCACACAACAATAATAAATAATTTTTTTTAAAAATGACAAGATGTGGTACTACGCATAAAGAAATAAGCCACTGATCTAAATGTGTAATATCATTTTAAATATATTTTTAATGTAAGTATATATTGAATTTTTAAATGCACAATAGTAAGAGTATTTTGAATTAAGGAGTGCAGCAGGAGAAAGAGACCACTGGCGTAGAAGACTCAGCCTGATTTTGTGCTTTGTGTTTTAAGAGAACGCTGGGAAGTAGTATAACAGTCCTATTTTTCAAATCCCCTGTTGATATCAAAACAAAACTCTACTTCTCCAGATTCCTTCTAGAACATTCTCATCACCAATTCATACAAAAAGAGAAGTAGGTGAAAGTGTTTTATTTAATTATTTTTAATTTATAATATATTTACAGCATTTCCCCCTCCCTTTTCTCCATCCAAATCCTCACATATATTCCTCCTTACTCTCTTTCAGATTCATGGTCTCTTTTTTTCATTAATTATTGGTGTGTGTGTGTGTGTGTGTGTGTGTGTGTGTGTGTGTGTGTGTGTGTGTATGTATATGTGTGTACATGTATGTGTTTGTGTGTGTGTATATATGTGTGTGAATACATATGTGTATACTTGTGTGTACATGTATGTGTGTGTGTGTGCAGTGTACATACATGTGTGTATGTGTGTGTGCAGTGTACATACATGTGTGTGTGTTTGCACTTGTGTGTGTGTGTATCTGTGTTCCTAAATACATAAATACAACCCATCAATCTGTATACTATTGCTTGTATGTGTATGCTTTCAGGGCTGACCATTTGTTATTGGATTCGTTCCTCCCTGAGGAAGACTATTTCTCCTGATCTCAGTGTTCCTTAGCTGCCTGGAGTCCTTTGTATAAGGTTGAGGCCTCGTGGATTCCTCGCACCACCGCCATCCACATCAGCATGCCTTTCCGTGTTGTCCTTGCTCAGCTCAGTTTTAGGCAGTCAGGTTGGTGAAACATTGTGGGTGTAGCCTCTGACGTTCTTAAGAGATACAACCTCACAGCAAACTCTCTGGCCTTCTTTCCAGCCCCTCTTCCGCTCAGCCCCTGATCCCTGAGCCTCAGGTGGAGGAGCTGTATTGTTGATGTGTCAGTTGGTACCAAGCTCCACAACTCTGCCTTTTGATTTGTTGTGGTTTTTCAGTTCAAAAAGCAGTTTCCTTGATGAGGGGTATACATTCTAAATATATTAGAAGACGGTTAGGATTGCACTGACTTAGGAAAGTGGCGATGGCGGTAAGTTTTAAGAGGAGAAAGTCTGAATGAGTGCTTGAATCTTCTGTTCTTTTCCAACTTATAGAACCTCAGGAGCCAATGTTTCAAAGAAGCCAGTAACCCAAATGTCATCTGTTCTGAGGTAAGGACATTGTTACCAATATACTGATAACATCTAGTTCTTCAAGTTGTCAGAGACTAATAACGGAGCATGCCAAGAAGGTAAGGTTGAGTTCTTTATTTCTCCAAACAATGTGTAATTTATGAATATATGCTCATAGATTATATATAACATATTACATATTATATATGTAATTAGTCAACATGAAGTTAATTAGGATTATATATATGCATATATACATATATATATATAATCAGTCATTATGAAGATAATAATTAGGAGGATTATACTTCTTCATGTAATAAGAAAATCCACCTGAAATGTCTTCAATAATAAAGCTATTTGTTGTCAGCCCTGTCAAGAAGCTGAAGACAGACACTTTCAGGGTTGCTCAGCCTTCTGCTCAGTTTCCTCAAGGTTGGCCTGCTTTCTCTGCCCTCCTATCCTAGCCTCAGCCTGCTCTTACCATCAGGCCAGTCCTGCTCATAGTGCAAACACCCTTTGAAGACACAACAATCTAAGATTTTAAAAAAGGCATTCTTTATTTCAAAATCTCTCTTAACAACAAAGAGAAACTTTCCCAGGAGTCCTTGGTGCACACTCATGGCCTTATTGGTTAGAATTGTGTCACGTGTCAGCCAATCATGGATGAGAGGGTTACCATCAATCTAGCTTACCCCTACCATTATCCACTCTTTGGATTTCGTGGAAAGCATCAGTGGGACAATAATACAATCAGAGTTCTCTTTGTTGCCAAGTGAGAGGACACAGTTTTTGATTTGAGTGTCTGAGCAATGTCTTAAGAGACATGGTAATAAAATACACTTTGACATTTTTAAGACCTTGTAAATTTTACCAGTAGTTTTCAAATTTCCCAAGCCTTTTAATAATACCTAGTTCATCTAATTTATCAAAAGGCAAAACAGCTTTTGTGTGTTTTGTACTTATCCACCTGTTTGTTCACTCAGATAAAAGGTTTTGAGCACCAATATATTATACTCAAGATTTAATATACTATGAAGAATTCAGAAATCACTAGATTTATATTATCAAGTATTATTATTATTATTATAGAAATGTCAAACTTTTAAAAAAACAATGAAATTTTTTTATGCTATTACATGATGGTGATTTTCAAATTAAATCCACACAAGAAAGCCCACATAAATATTTCTACCTTAAATCCACAAGTAATTCACTATCTATTTAAGAAAAAGTGACGCATAATTTTTAACTAGTGAAGATAATGTGTACAAGAAATTGTAGGCCTTTTCAAATAATCCCAACTGACAAAAACCTCAAAAACTACACGTGTATATAAGAGCTATAATATGAAAAAATAAAACAGTTGTAATGTGGGATATAAAAAGTACAAGACATATGCACAGAAGTCCGTTTGTCTAATCCTTTCCTATAGTAGTGAGTACAAACTAGACACGATCTGTCATTGTCCCACCAGAAGGTTCAAGGGCAAAGACAAGAATTAGCCCCAAACTTAGTATTCTTCAGGGCACGATAAGTCATAATTTCCCCCAAGCTCTAAACCTGGAAGTTTATTTTTGCATTACTAACCTTACCTCACGAAACAAACAACCCACTGAAAGAGGCCAGATTTGAAGGGCAAGTAAGATTAAAACAAAAACAAAAACAAACAAACACACAGGAGAGAGGTGCTTGTAGTAGCTGGGACCTCTCTTCCTGTTTTGTTCTCAGTGGTTTTCATCCTAGGTCACTTCCTTTTGAGACTGAGAATATGTCTCTCCCTATAAAGCTAGTAGCCAAACGGCAGAAAGATCGCAGTAGGCTCCACAAGATAAGTACTCTCCTGTCACAGCTTTAAGAGGAGGCTAAGCAGATTTCAGTCTTTCTTACGCCCTCTTTAGAGGCCCTAGGAAGGAACCGAGTGAATAACCTGTACAGCAGCCCTACACACTATATAAGAAAAGTCTTGAAGGTCTTAAGGCTGTTCACCCAGACTCTCACTTGAAGGCATGTGCAAAGCCAGGATACACCATTCTGAGAGAGGTGTGTCTGCTCCTGGTATTATAGGCTGTTGGCATATTAAATCTTAGGCATCTGACCTTTTGGGAGCAATTTCCTATTCTTGGCTGCACAAATGAAGCTAAATCTTACCCTATTTTTAAAATGCCCAGATAGAATGAATGGGTGTGTGGCTCAGAGTGCCCCCACAGGCTGCGCTGTTTCCAGAGAGAACTATTTGTACCTTGGGTGTAACCAGCAGCTGTAGACAAACAGGGTGGAGCAGCGATAAGGGATGACAAAGGTCGGGTCAGTGTCTTTCTGATCTGTGTAAAACTGACTTTAACGCCTACCTGTGAAACGCCAAGCTTTAGTTTGCCCTTCCAGTGGGCAGCAGCAGGGGTTGGGGGTGAGGGTGTGCTCTCCTGGTCACCTATAAATAGTAGCTAAATTTAGATTTGAAAAAAGTCATGGAAAGTGGTAGGAGGCCAGTCCTAAGACAGCTGCTTCTGGTCTCTGCTCCACCCACTCCACACTGGAGCTGAGTGTGGTCCATTTGGAGGGATTTGCAGGGTGATCCATCTTTTTCATTACCTTGGACACAGGCCATATTCCCCCTTCCCCCCACCACCTACTGTGAATAAAAATTTATTTTGTTTCCTTGGAGATTGCCTAGATTTGATGGTTGGGCGAGAGGGAAAAGAGCAAAGAAAATGTAACAGTAATCATTGGGCTTTTAGCACTAATTTCCCAAGGATGCTGTCATCTTGAAATTCTCATCCCCTCTGCTTTTAGTTTCCTGTTTCTTCTCCCCAGGATGGCTCTCTCTTGGGTGAAGTCTCTCCCTCATTCTCTGCAGATTCTTGTCCTTTTTTTTTAAAAAAAAAATAAAGTTACTTGGACACTCACACTCCCAAGAGGTCTTTACACACACCCAGACTGGTCCCTTCTAGATGGTGACTGGCATTCAAAGATAAGCTCAAAGCTTACAAATGGTACCTTGGTTCTATCTCAGAGGTCAGCAACCTGCAGTCTACAGGCCAAGTCTAGCCACTGTCTGACACTGCACAGGCCATGAGCTTAAGAATGGATTGTATGCATACACACGGCTGGGGTGACGGCACAGCAATCAGAGGAATCACAATATCTGACAAGAAAATTAAAGAAGAATCAAATACCACTATCGGTAAGTAAAGGCTTGCTAAAATACAGCTAATCTCAGCTGTTAGTCTACGGTGACAGACTGCAGTAGCTATAAGAAACTATACAGTCACCAGAGTAACAGTAGATACACAACACCTGAGTTCTACAGTCAGGACTGAGTAGCTGCCCTAAGGTGAATAGAAGGATGTGAAGGGTTGTAAAACACACTCTGATTGGTCCATGCAGAGATAAGGACAACAGTGATGCTCTATCGTTTCTCCTGCACCCAGTCCACTTTTCAGAGCTGGGAAGACGGTCATCAAAACATTGTTGGATGAATGAAGAAGAAGACAGGACAGAGAGGCACAAAGCAAATGAAACACGAGTTGCACCCCGTTTGGAATGAAAAAGCATTCCCGTGCCAACCTCCAGCTAGTCTTGCTTCATATAATCTATATCACTGATTCCCAGACGTTAGCAAAAACCCTCACTTTGGACGCCAACATATCAAATGCTCAGTGTGTGCACAAGAAATTGAAAAAAAATGTCTGTAAGAATCTGGTTGACTTTGCTGAAGATAATTCAAACCCACCTTTCTGACCCTCTTCCTCAGTCACCAAATTTAGTCTAGACACTAAACTCAGATGAGGAAATTATCAAGGGAAAGGAAATCAAATGTAAACTTCATAAATAAACCTCACTTGTTCTCCTCTCTCTCTCTCTCTCTCTCTCTCTCTCTCTCTCTCTCTCTCTCTCTCCCTCTCCCTCCCTCCCTCCCCCTCTCTGTGCTTGCAGGTGACACCCACACATATCCTTCAGCGTTGGCAGAGATGTTCACTCAGATAATGACTGGAGTTCATGGTGTCTATTCTCATCTTCATGTGTCATCGTCACCATGTAAAACCACAACTATAGGAAAACAGAGCTGTTTGCTGCTCTTCTGTCTCAACTGACATTTCCACCCAGCTCACAGCTTGCCCTTCGGAGACAAAGGAGATTATCTGTCACTGAGATGCCTTTTCATAATGAAGTAGGAGTGAAATCCAAGCTATTTTTTACAACTTTTTATCCCCTTGAGTTTGTAGCCCTTCCAATCCTTTCACAGAGTCTACGTGGGCAAATGACATAGGGCATGGCCTTGGGGAAGCACACATTCTGATCCTTGATTTTGCCCCAAGAGTGAGGTCAGCTCAGAAAGTCTGACATATTCTTGGACACACAGACTTTCAATGTAAGTAGTTTCAAGCATTGGGTCCAATGTCAACCCTGAAATGAGCAAAAAGGCACTTTTGTAGTGTTTCACATTCTGCTCTGGACAGTAGTCTACAGTTTTTAAAAACCATAAACCTATGATTCAAAAAACAAAACAAAAAGACCCAACAAAACAAAAAACAAACAAACAAACCAAACCACACACACTCACTCTCAGGATGTCAGATGGGAAAACATAAGGCGGTCCAATCTCTCAGATGTATTCCTGAAGAACCAAGCTCCTGAGTACCACTGCCAGCACACCAGTGGAAGCTCAGTTGAGGAGAACACAGAGCACACTAAGGTTTCTAAGGTGGTTCCCAGACCATCTGTAGCTGTCTTTTACTGTGGGGGTCAGATTTCTGTTGCAATGAACCCAGGAGTTTCTTTGATTTGTCTCAACTATCTATCATCTCTGTTCCAGATATAACGAGAAATGACAAAAGATACTGCTTAAATAGGAATGTGGGTCTAGGGAGGTGGCTCCGTCAGTAAGGGGCGTGTCGCCTAAGGATCTAAGTTCGGATCCATCCCAAGCAGTCAGGCTTTGTGGGCCTCTCCTGACATACTAGAGCTGGGAAGGTGGAGGCAGGAGCTGCTTACTGCAGCTCACTGGCATGAGTCCTACATTCAGTGAGAAAGTCTGTCTCAAAAAGCACAGTGCAGAATGATAGAGAAAATATCCAACATCGGCATGTACATGCACACACATGTGCTTATGCACACACACATGCACACACACACACACACACACACACACACACACACACTTACACAAAGACATGGCTCTCCCCACTGAAAAGGAAACTACCCTAGGCTGGGGCTGCAGCTCAGTTGTTTCTGTACTTGCCTAGATGGAGCCCTGGGCTGAATCTCCTACAAAGTGCACTAAAGGCTATTGTTTGTTGATTGTAAATTCGAACATTTGTGTGGTTAAGGCATGATAGAGGAGCCTGTCTGGTGATGTCATAGAATTTGCCTTGTGTTATACCTTGAGGATGAGTCTGGAGGTACTTGAACTTTTTAACGGGTTATACAATTTTCCATTAGTACAATAAACACATCCTTACTGAGATCTGTGCAGAGGTTTTTACATCTATCAGTCTGGTACCTTTCCAGTTTGATCTGATTTCCCTGTTGAAACATCCACGAGACTAGCTGATTCCAGACTTTCTTGAGTAGTAGTCTGGATCTGAGCTCATCTTTTTCAAGCTTTCTCTACATTTACTAAACTTAACAAGCCTCGTTTCAACAAAACAAAGAATGGGTTTAGGAATGAGATCATCGTGCGCCTTGTTTACTCCAGGTCATCTGCAAAGGAAAACTTAAGGCCAAATAGAAACAGCTACATGGATTATCAAGCATCAAACAAGCTCTTGTGTCTGTGGTTCAAGTGTCTCCTCCTCACACAGGATTCTCTTGCCTCCCCCACCCCCGCCACTGTCCGATGATGTGTGTGTTAAATACTAGTATGGTATAGATTTTCAGTTTGCTCCCAATACCACATGTTTTGCTTGTTTGCTCTTCTCTTTAGCTGAAGTTGTTGCAAGCTTTTCAAGCACCCACTTACGCCATGAGCAAGACAGGTAAAGAGACTGACATTTCCTGTCCTGACCAATTTTTGAGGTCTTTTTGGATCAGAGCTAACAAAGCATTTCTAGACTTCACTGGAACAAAAATCACTCCACAGAGAAGAGCAACAATTCAGCTGTAGGGTGACATTTTTTTAACTACAAAAGCCATATTTTCAGAAACCATAAGCTAAAGATAGATTTAAAGCATTGACAAAATGCTTCCCTCGGAAAACATGGGTTTTAAATGAAAAACTCTCAGTGCCAGGCATGGGATATGTCATGGAGACTGCGGAGCCCCGCAAGGCAGCATAAGCTGCTGTTGTCCTGGTTGCTCACCTTAACTGCACGGTAAAGCCCTGCTGCTGAAGATACAACAGACTTTGATTACAGAACAGAGAAGTCAAGGTAGAAATGGCCTGAGAATTTCTTTCCTGCTGGTTAACTTTCATAGTGCCGAGAGGTGCTTTTCTGGACACTGAGGGGTGGGGTGGGGTTATAAACAGTGCCACCTAGAACCAGTCCCTGGAGGCTACAATATCAACCTGACAGAGAAGATGTGCCCACAGATGCAATGGTGACAGGAAGGTTATGGATTAACAAGTCACTTTCTGATAAGATTGAGTCCTACTCTATAGGAATAAATTGATGCCTGATACTGTGAACCTGGTCGAAAGTCCGTGACTCGTGGTTCATAAGTCATAGGTCATAACAGGGAACCCACTGCTATTGTTTTACTGAATAGACAGGTAAGACTTCCTCCTAAATATTTCTTTTTATATCTATAGGTAAGTGATGCTCTCAGCCTTGGCCGAATAAGCCTCTTTTCTGCACTAGGCAGAAACTGGTCAGATTGGTGAGAATGAGTGACTTGTGTGTGTTCTTCAACCCCAAATGGGGATCTATACCAAGCAACCTTTCCCACGAACGTCAGGGGACATCATGGAAGAGGGAACTGATAGATGTCAGAGGCAGAGAGTGTGGCATGCTGTGAAGTGCTGTCTTCTAGATATGCCACAGCCACTGCACAGACCTTGCACGATGAACTTACAGGAGCCATGGATACCTGTACAAGACCTGTACAAGGTCAAGCCACCATGACTGGTACACATTCCAGCAAGTGGTACTAACTGGATTAGGTGGGTTACCAAAATGAAAAGAAAAGGAAAAGAAAGAAGAGGACCTGAAAACAAGACAGGGATGTGTGTTGGGGACTGCCCAGGGCCATGGTGGCCAGGAGCTGGGGATGGGTATTATCAGATACATCAAACAAATGCATGAAATTGTCAACAATTATGTTATTTTAATTTATTTTTTATGTGTATGTTTTGCCTAAATGTATGTCTGTTGAACCACATAAGCATCTGGTGGCCATAGAAATCAAAAGAGAGCATCAAATATGGGGGCTGGGAAACAAACCTGGGACCTCTGGAAAAATAGCCCTTGTCATGCTCTAAATGACTGGGACATCTCTTCAGCCCCAATAACAACTTCTTTTAAAAAGGATCCAAAAAAATAAAAACAAAAAGGATGTCAAGAATCTATTGAGAGAGAACTTGAGAACTTTAAATGGAAAATCAACCTATTCTTAATTGGTTGTTTTTAGAATAACATTTTTAGAATGACTCCAACTGTATTCATCTTTCAGGATGCACGAAAATTTCTAAGCTGTAAATGAACTTGTATCAATGGCATGCCCTTCTACCAGATTTCTCTGTGTCTGCTTTACCTCTTTTGTCTCTAATAGGAGGTGGAAAACAGAAGTGATTCTGCTTTCCTTCTCGGAGTGTGAACAGATCATTCAGATTCGCCACTAACTCATAAACCCACGTAAAATCCATCTAGTCAGTGAATAAATATTTATTGCAGGCTAAGCATTATTCTAGGCACTGGGGATACAGCAATAAAATCAAAGCAAATGGAGTTCTTTTCCTTTGGAGATCCATGTAGATTTAGGAAAAAAAAACAGGCAATAAACCAATAAATAAGAAAAACATCTACTAATAGAGTTATAGAAAAAATAAAACAAGACATGGAGACAGGTTGTAGAGGTAATTAACTATAGTTGAAGGTGGCATTTGGGCAAATATGTCAAGGAAGTAAGAGCAAACCAAGTAGATATCTATGGAATATATTGTAGACAGAGAAAATAGTATGAATAGAATGTGTTAAGTCCCTGGTACAGGAACAAGCTTTTGATATTTGCATAAACATAAACATAACAGTGCAAGAGAGATTTAAGCTTCACCTGTCTTTGTAGAGAGCATAAACTCATTCACAAGTCCTGAAAGAATCCACATTCTTAACTTGGGTTAATGGTGGCTATATAGACATGAACATTGCGATTTCTGGTCCATCTCACCATGTAGTTGAATTTAACATATTCAGGTGAGTATATAAGTTACATATAGTTCCCATATGGCAGTACAGAAAGCTGGGATGAGAGATCAGACATCCATTTGACCATCCGTATGCATATTAAAATAGCCATGCAGATTAGTGGCTCATTCAGTTGACTAAATGATTGAAGGCTCAATCAAATTATATCTGTCCCCGGCAGTCACGTCACAGAGAATACATTGGGTAAACCCAAACTGAAATCTCCAAGAGATAAAACATTGGCCTACTGAAAAACTGCTACTGACGCCTAGCAAACCAACCACAGCTTGTATTTCTTCCAAAGACAAACAATGTTTGAAAATCTGCAGAGAGAGAAAGAGACAGACAGAGAGATACAGAGAGAGACAGAGACAGAGACAGAGACAGAGGCAGTGAGAGGGAGAGAGGAAGAGACAGAGAAGTGGGGGAGAGGGAGACACATGCACAGGAGAGAAAGAGAGAGACAGAGACAGAGACACAGAGAGACACAGAGAGAGGAAACCAAAGGTGTTACAAATGTTTGTCATACACTTTTTCAAGTGGCAAAATCTCTCCCAACTCACTGCGAAGGGGCGCATACCTGTCCTAAGGAAAACATGAAAGCACGAGTTTAAACACAGGTAAGTGCTTGTGTGGTCATTTTATCATCGGATGTAGCTATAAGGTACACCAGGTCTCTTTAAAATTGGCATGCTCGGTCCCAAATAGGTGAGCTCATAATTAGAAATTACAGGCACACCTTTAGTTCTTAGACTCTTACAATAATAATAGCAGCAAGTGACATAGTTTTCTTCATACACACTACATCTGAAACTGCAAAAGCTTTACTCTGACCCAATGTTTTTAACCCGCCTGTTGGTTCATTCCGAGAGCGAAAGGCTTCGGACACCTATGCTTCGGTTGTGTTCAGAAGAGGTATGAAAACTCTCAGGTGTGATTCATCTCCAGTAAACCTCCTTTTTCAGTTAGAAAACAAAGTTATTGATTGCCAAAAACCAAATCTTTCCGTTAAAAAAAAATGGTTTGTTATTCGCTATTACCCTTTCTATCAATTCTCCAGCTCTGTCATTTTCAAATATAATTTTATAACTTAAATTCAAGAACTCTATGTGTCAAGAGGCTGGCTGCAATCACAAGGGCTAGCAGTCTTTTATCACACAAGTAGGGCTAATCTTGGCCTTCTCTGGTTTAATTAAAGGCACAGAATAGAAGCCATTTAAAAAAAATACCAGAGCACAATATCTTCTGTCTAGAATTAAAAGATTCCTATCTCTTCTTACCCCTCATATTAAAAAAAAAAAAAAGTTTAAAGATCTCTTTATACACAAAAACAGTGGGGGGAGGGGAAATGCCTCGTGTTTGATTACAAGATATTCCAATTAGCTGGAAGATTATTGAAGCTGAGAGATTCTCATGAGTTTGGGTCATGATTGTGCACTCCTGAAATCCCGACTCTTAGGAGGCAGAGGCCAGAGGTTCCCAGCAAGTTTCAGTATGGCCATCTTACAGTTGAGGAGTCATAGACTTGGATGAACAGTGACCTGCCTGAGGCCATTTAACTCGTAATGAGATTTTTTTTTAACCAGGTCTTCCTGCCTTTAAAACCTCTGAATAATTCAAAGCACTATACAAATGGTGAAGACAGCTGGACAGCCGTTCTTCAAGGTCCCCAGATACATTCCAGTTGATCCAAACTGGAAGCAAAAAAGAAAGTCCACCTTCATTCCAGGATCGGGTCTTGTATTTTCTTGAGAACTTTGATGTCATCCATACAGACTCACTCCAAAATAATTGTTCATGCCAATGAATCCCCATGGTATGAAGCAGCTGAGCCCACAAAGCTCTGGAGTCCTGAGTCCTAGGACATATAAAATCCCTCTAAACTTTAGAGTCTAAAGGAACTTATTCTGGGGCTCCCTATGGTGCCTTCTGGAAAACATCCACCTCTTTCATACATGGAAAGAATGACCTCATTCCCTTCCTGGAATACATCCTTGCCACCCTGACAAATACTAACACTACCCTTTTTGTTCACAGTATCATGACTAGCACTATATAGACACAATTTCAGATATCCATCCACAAAGGATAATAAGTGGCCCAACTGTGGGAAGTTGAAACTATAACAGGTTTGACTATAACAGGATACTAAACAGATAACTCTTCATAGCATTTTGTGTGTGTGTGTGTGTGTGTGTGTGTGTGTGTGTGTGTGTGTATGTGTGTGTATGAATGAATGTATATATATATATATATATATATATATATGTGTGTGTGTGTGTGTGTGTGTGCGCATATATGTATGTATGTATGTATACATATATATGTGTATTTTTTTTTACATAAAGTGACCTTACTTCCTCTCCCATTCTTCTTGGTGTGGGACGGCTATCTAGTTCTGAAATCATGTTGTGACTATTAATAATACTGAGTTCCCATGTCAGGAAATGAGGAAAGAAGCCCTGGGGGTGTGCTTTGAGGCCATTTCATGAGTCAATGTGATTAAAAATGGTCAGAAATCATTAAAAAAATATGTCCACAACTTTCTAAACTAACAGGAAAACAATATTTAGGAGCTAAGTAGCTCATTTCATGAGTGAAAAAAGTGTTTTCATTATTTTTCAAATAGTTAAGTACTATACTCTAACCTACCCCCACCCCAAACACCAACTTAGCCAAAGAGAAGGTTTTTCTATCCTTTCTTCTCTGTCCAAAACACCTTTGGCTATCACATCATATGACTGAAATGTGCCAGCAAGTGAAAGAGGGGCAGGGCTCATCCAGGAGCCTGCAAATTGACTTTCCAGGGCTGAATGAAGGATCTTTTTGATTGCTCCACTCTAACTTCCCCAATCAAGTCAATAAATGTATTAAGCTTGAGTTTGGGTCAAGTCACACAGACTTTATCCTGCCATAGAAGCTTCTGTCATTCATTCCAGAGTCTCAAGATGATCATGATGTTAGATCTAGACACTAAAATAGTTGGCATTGGTGGCCCAGTAGAGGTCCAAAGTGGCCGGCTGAAGATGAGGTTGTCCTTTCCTATCCAGAGCAGTGATGGTGAGCAGGTAGATGGGTACCAGCCGGCGGGCTTCTGGATAGGGGTCCCTGTCAGGGGCGGTACGCTGCAAAGTCTCTGGCAGGGGCATAGGGCTGGTAAGGTTTGCGATTGGGCCCAAGCCTCCGGGGAGTCATGTTCATGTAGTCACTTTGAAGGAGTCTGTTCCTTCTGCTATTTGTCTAGAGGGAAAAATGAAAAAAGAAAAAGGTCAATATGGAGGGGCTTAGAGGAGGTATTATTGGAGGGGTTCTAAGACTTTAGGGATCATCAGATGTCAAATGACCTTGTGGAGCCTTTTTGTATGCCTTGGACTAGAATAATGACTAATCAAATCCTGACTACCAACAGCTCTACTAAAAATCTAAAGGAAATTGTTTTCTAGAAATGCATCCATTATTCTCACGTTGTCATCTAATCCGAAGCCCGAGAACTTATTTTAGAACATATACACTATTGATATGTAAACGCAATAGAAAGCCTTTAGTCTTTGGATAGATTAAACACTCCCACTTTAATCATTCATTAAGTAAGCTATTTTTCTGTAATTAAACAACAATAACAACAAAACAAACAAACCACCAAATTCTACCAGGAGCAGAGAAAGAGGAATGATACTAAGCCTGGAACTAGAGGTAAACTCACTTTGCATCTTGACCATGTTTTTTTGACTGTGGTCTAGGGCATTATTGCCAGATCAATGTGCTGGAAATGTTTGCATAGTTGTCAAAAGCAGAAAGTCATGAGGATTGCAGAGTCGGGATTCTCTGTTATGAAAACACAAAGCCTTCTTCTAAGCAGACAAGTCAGATGTGATAAGTATATACAATAGGTATGAGGGACAGGACAGCCTTGGCCTCCTTTTCACACCCACATGCTGAGGCCTCAAAGTAAGCAAAGACTGCTGGGAATACTACGCAGGCAAGCATTTTTCAGTACTGATGCTAGCTTTCAGGGTCTCCTTTGCCAACCCTTGCCTGTGGATCCTCCAGTGAAACCATAGCTTAAAGAAAGGCCTCAGTAAGAAGGGTGTTGTGACTTTGAGGTTCTCCAAGCTCCACACAAAGATAAAGAAAGCCTGTTACAATCAGCTCCCATGCTTACCCCAACACTATTATCAGACAGTGGGTTTAGCTGATTCTTAACCAATGGGATGGAAATAGCTGGGGATCCAATCCAAAACCTATGGTGCTCATGTGCACTCTCACAATGTATATGCATAGAACACCCACCGCCTGTGTCTGTGTATCTGTGCCCCTCACCAACCAATGCCCGTTAAAGATGCAGATGCATGACTTCAAGGTCACTCTAACCTTTGCCCTTCCTCCTACCTCTGCCTTGTTTCCTAGACAAAACAGCCACACACAGGGCACACATAAGCAATGTACTAAAATGGCCAAGAGTGTAGATTTAAAGGCAGATTATGCTACCTAAATACGCATTATCTACACATTGTGGTACATACTGGCAAAAAGCATGTTAAAAACAAAACAAAAACACACAAACCAAAACAACCCTCCTCTAACCTAGAAAAGGGAGCCAGTGTGACAGCTCAGCTGGGTGAACAGAGAATAAAAAAATGACAGGTCACAGTCTGCGGCAACCTGACCGAGAAAAGCCTTTTCGTTACTCAAGTGCCAACATCAGGTCAAGCACAGAGACAGAAACCCACACAGCCTGGAACTACCTCCAGTAGCACAGCATGGATTCTCAGGAGGCTCTGGAACCCAGTTAGCTTTCACCTAGGGCACATTGCTGGCCAGACAAAAATAGGATTCCAGAAAGTGGTTAAGCCCTTGGGATCCCTAAATGCCCAGCTCATCAAGATGTTTCCTGACCAAATAGCAGGAAACGAAGAGCTCATGGTAAAGGTGCCACATTGTTCTGTGAGATGCAAATTATTCTTATACCTCCCCACTTGGTCAGAGAGTACAGAGACCTGGGTTTGAGGTCCAAATAAGTGGCATTCTTGTTTATTCTTGGATTGACTCCCAAAAGCCACACAAGTACAGCACTAAGGCTGTATAGTCACAGTGTCACAGTGAGCATGTGACATAAGTCAAGAACAGTTTTCCCAAGGCGGAGAAGACGCATCTTACCAGAAATTGTGGGGCTGCCAAAGGGAAGCACAAAACCTCTCTGACGCATGACTTGAAAGGCGAATTGTTTTAACTCATTGAAAGCGAGAAGCTGCTTTTGGGATTTCAGTCACTCAGGACATCGGTGATTTCAGTCACTCAGGACATCGGTGCCTCGTCTTAGAAGCTGACTTCCTTGATATATATTTACCATAAGTGTTAAAGTGGTGCCTGTGGGATCACTGAAAGCCAAAGCAGCTTCCGGAAGTCCTTCCCACAAAGCTAGTAAATTCCTTTGACCTAGGTCAATATATGACAAGGGAGCCCCTTCTTGGAAGGGTACCCAGAGGGCTATTGCACCTGGTCTTTAGATGAGGAAATTCAAGTTCTTGGTTAGAGGCTTGGAAAGGAAGAAAGTCAGTAGTTGAGGCTTCGAAAAACAAGGTCAAACCTAAGGATTCTAAAGTCATTGGAAGCCCCTGTAGAGCAAGAAGATAGCAAGAGTGCAGACTCCAAAGTCCAGAAGGATGGACGTTCTCAACTAATATCAGAACCAGAACTTGGGCAATAGTTTCTATACTAAAGCCTCTGTCACCATACCCAGATTGGACAACTTTTGGAATTCTCAAGATGAAACAATCCTTATGAACAAGCTAGTACTGTTTCCCACGGTGTAAAAGTTACAGATTAGTGAAAAGGTAGCCTGACAAATGTCCACCTGCCCCATGGCCTGTGAACTGCAGGAATGCGTGGGGAATAATAGAGACGCAACTTTGGCTAAGCAAATAAGCAATTTAAATCTCTGGTGGGAAGATACAACTAGATGACTTAGAGCTAGAGCTGCCCTGTCCCCTCACCAATGCTATAGTAAATAAGATGGCATTACATGGCATGAGTTCCAGAAAGCCCTGACCATAAGTTGTCTCTTTAAATATTTGGATTATGCCTTCAAATGGGTATCATATCTCAAACAGGCTTAGTCAGGTCCTTACTTGCTTTGTATGGTGGTTACCTATTTAGCAACACAATAAGTATTCACTAAGTCCTAAGGGTACTTCATAGTAGATGGGTGAAGAATAGCAAGAAAAGGGGTCTTTTCATCTTGTGCAGCATACATTTCTCATTGAAGAACTTAACTTGAAGAATTCACCCAACTTCTGGGGAAAAAAAATCAGAGGCATGTGGAATCAATACATAAGGCATTCTGTTCCTCATATACAAAGGGGCTTCTAAGAAAAGGATCCTTGTTAAGGTGGTACCATCTTAACAGTGAATGTGCTCATCAAAATGTGTTCAACAAGCATAAGGAAGATAACTTAGCAGTTAACAGTACTGGCCTCTCTTCTGGGAACAGGGTTCGATTCCCAGCACCTACATGGTATCTCACAAATATCTGTAACTCCAGTTTCAGAAAATCTGATGCCTTCTTCTGGCTTCCAATGGGTGCCAGACATATAAATGGTGCACAGACATGCATGCAGGCAAAACACTTATTCACACCAATTAAAATTCAAAAATCTTTAAATATGCTCAAAAGTCAGACATGGTGCTATACACCTATAAGCCCTCAAGAGGATGAAGCAGGAGGATTGACATGAGTCAAGGTCAGTTTGGATTGCATAGTAACTTCCAGACGAATCTGGTCCACATGGTGAGACATTGTCTCAGAAAAAAAAAAATCAAACGAACACAAAATGTTCAAGCTTGAATAAAAAATTCAACATTGAGGAAGATGAGAAAATATATATTAAACTTATTGCAGAAACATCTATAGAGACAAGTAATCTCTATTCAGTGGGGAGAGCTCTGAACAGTCCCTCTCCCCTTACTGTCTTATAATGACAACATCCAAGTTGACCTCACACAGTGCAACTGCTTCAGAAGAGACAGAAAGCAGGACTGACATAAACAGACCTGCTTTCTTCTGGTTTGAATGCATAATTTCAGCAGCCTACTTTCTCCTGATTTTTGACCCCAAACCAAAGCATGGGCTTCAGTTGCCTAGTCCTGGTGAGATTTAGATTTTATACTTTATGTATGCATTTAAGCTGCTTGGTCTGCAATGATTATGTTAGAAAATTAAGAATAAGAAAGCTAATTCTCTGTAATTTCCCACAGTAATCTTCCCATTTCACTCTAATTCTGCCTGGCTACTTGGTGCCTTCTGGAAAACCGAACTCACGTCAGATCATTACTACGTATAAGTTGGACAAACTGAAAAACATCATCTACTTTAACGTAGAAAAGATACAGGCCAGATTCTTAATATAGTCAGAGGGCAGGTGCAGAGAAGTTACATAAAAGCAATGTTGCTCCTCTTACCCAGATAATACAAAGAGCCACTGTCACTAGCAAGCCATAACAAAACAGGACTCCAACAACCACGACCAGTGCCCAAACCAGCTTAGGAGATGACTGAGCATGACGAACGCGTTTCTCTGAAAAACACAACATGTGGGTTAAAGGACACAGAAACAGCAGCTGAGAACATTTCTGTCCTATACATCAGAGAAGAATTTGAAAGTACTAAAACATGCAAAATACCACCAGCTTAGATGATCTTGCTTTTTGGGACTTACTCAACCCCACCACTGATCATACCTTGTCACTATACAAGGCTAAGGTTACAAACGCTGCTTTGTAGTGCTACACTGGTGGCAGTCACTGGGTCTTGTTAGCACTGCATAATGCTAATGGCGACTTTCAGTGACTTTAACCTGACCCCAGCCCCTTCCCCACCCCCAACTCCGTCAGGTATATAGATAATTTACCTATACCCTAAACTCTTTGAAATAAGTAAAACGATACAAATGTTTTCAACTGCTAAGAAAAATCATCAGCTTAATATGGCGGTCAGAAATCTAAATTGGAAAAATTTGAAAAGATAAATATCTGGCTCCAACTCCAACAGATTATCCGATACTGAATGAGTCAGGTTATTTATTTGGTATGAATAAGGAGATGGGGAAAACTCCATGCAGTTCTACTGAAACTCATGGAGAATTATAACTAAGCAGACTACTTCATAGTTCATTGAGATGTATAGACTGAGTCTGATTAGTGTGGATACATGAATTTTTTTATTTCCAAGTTCTTTATAATAAAGTTGTAATAAAATACATAAATAAAAAGAGTATCAATAACTCTCTGGTCCATGAAGTTTTAATCCTGGCTACACATTAGAATTCTCTGACAGAGTGTGAAAACATTATCTAGCTCCCCTTCCTCAAGCCATATTGGCTAAGTCAAAAACAAAGTTGAGCACAGGCATTTTTCAATTTGCCTACTTAGATTTTTATGATGTACAAATATAAACAGGGCTGAAAGCTGCCAAGGACAGGATCCCTGATATCTTTTCTAGTTCTCCTAAATCTATATGTGTGCATACATACAATATACTAGCCTAAACTAATGTATCATTTATATAGAGAAATGTTTTACTCTTGCCTTCCAAAATAGCATATCATTTTTTATTCTTTGACTGAATCCAATTAAAATATTTTGCCTGAGAATTACTGATATAGAAATCTTAATTTGTATATTAATTGCCTCTGTTTTTTGACAGAACATGAAATATACTGTCAATATTAATATAATAATTCTTTTCTTGTTTGGTATTTAAGTTTTCTTAAGTACACCTTTGTTATGGCATAAGAGAAAATGCATTTACTGTAATTGTGCTAAAATTGAATACAAAATGGAGCATATATTTTTTATCTATTATTCTCATATTCACAAAAATCTATCCACCCTCCCTCAGTTTTTATGTTAATGCCAATAACTATATTTGAGTTTGAGAACCCTATTATTTTTCTTCCCAGTGTTTACACAGAACATAATCTCAACGTAAACATAATGTACTTATTGCTGCTGATTCATGAGTACTGCTTAGTTATATTGAGTTTGGGGCTATTAAAAAGTTGGATAACTTACCCAAGATCTCAAATTGCATGCCCCCTAAATTTCTAGTCCAGCATCCTTTTTATGTTTTGGAAAATGGAAAGAAACTTAGTAGTGGAAGAACATGGATCACAAAAAAAAAAAAAAAAAAGGAATGAATTTAGTATCCAATCCATTCTTCCTGAGTCCTGATCTGTCAGACTATATATATTTCATTGTAGAGGACTCTGGGCTCAATTTTATACTTGATCCAAAAGGTCAAATGAATCCAGAAAAATCTCATCATTTCTACTCCCATAGACTTTTCCCTCATCCTTCAGTGAGCAAAGGTAAAGGCATTCCAAATAAGTTGGAATCATTGCTGGAGTAAAAGGAAACAGGTTTATGAGATTTGGCTTCGAGTCTCAGATCACGTGCTAGCGCCCCTGCTTCACTTATCCCAACCCTGCTTTCAACATTGCGCAACCGTCGTTTAAGTTACAGGACTACAGTGGCGTGTTACCTTTTATGTGAATAATAGTTCCATTGCTCTTCTCGTTGTCTAGGTAAGGCGGAGGATACATGAACTCAATTTTGCAGAAGTAAATATCTGTGTGATTAACATGCAGATTCCAGAGACGGAACGTCACTGTTTCATTGTCGAAATCCCCATCACAGTTGAACTCCGCATTTGAGCGAAACTGGGGCTTATAGGTAAAATTCCCATTCCCGACACAGACTTCCACGTCACTGTTCACACCCTTGTAAAGGGATGCCCGGAACTCCTTTGCGAGAAGGTTGTAGGAATACCTGCAGCTGAGGCTGACCTCGTTGCTATCTACCACAAGTAAGGGGGACTGCTTCACCAAAATCTTGTTTTCTGAAGGGGAAAAACATTTAGTTAGGAGTATAAGAATAATAATTCCATTGACCTGAAATCAAAATGAACTTATTAGCCAACTGAACAGATCTCCAACAAAGTTAGTCCCTTAGCAGATAAAGATATATTCATAGTTCTTCTTGGAATGATGTCTACATCGAAAGTTTTCAAGTTTATATTTCAATGATATTGGCATACTTTTCTGTATGGGAAGACAGGAGCCTGCTTCCACCTGGACGGCAAAATGTGAGCTTCTGTGAGCACTGAGTACCCCAGCTAGTAACTAGAAATTTTTTAGTCCAGTTGAGATTCCTATGATGTTATTCAGGCCTTGGGTTGACTTCCTGAATAAGTGATCAGCTTGGAGGCTTTTGAAAGCCTGACACAGATGTCCAAGTGATTCTTTTTTCCAACTCTGCAACAGATTTTTGTAAAAGTATTTCAAAGTTTCAAAACATTCTGGCTTTGCTTATTGACCAAACCAAGAGCAGTCAATAAAGGGGTAAGTAAAGAGGCACCCCGTTTGTAGCCCCAAGAGCTGGCTTAAATTACTCTTCCAGAGCAGATTCAGATAAGAGCCTCCCAAGAGACTTGCATGATTATTCTCTCAAAGCAAGAAGAGCTCTATCTTTATGCAACAATCAAAGCTCTGGATACCATCTAAATTTCTTCCCTTAAAGGCAAAGAACATGAAACTACACTCTCAGTTCCTTTGGGGGAGGGGAGACAAAGCTCGGACTGTTTCCAATGCACCCCCATTTCCAGAACACAGAGATACAGAAATACATTCCTTTTAAAAAAGAAAGTATTACATTTTAAGTGTGTGTGTGTGTGTGTGTGTGTGTGTGAGAGAGAGAGAGAGAGAGAGAGAGAGAGAGAGGGAGAGGGAAAGGGAGACAGAGAACCATAGCTTGCAAATGGAGGTCAGAGGTCAAGTTGCAGGATTGGTTCTTTCCCACCGCCCACAGGCCAGGCTTGGTAGCAGGTGCCTACCATGTCTTTGGCTCTCTATTTTTTTTCTAAACAAACAAAACAAAACAAACAAAAACAGGGATTCACTGGCTGTCTAGGAACTCACTACATAGACCAGGCTGGCCTATAACTCACTAATTTACCTGTCTTTGCCTCCTGAGTGTTGGGATTAAAAGTATAGGACACTGTTCCTGTACAGTTGTTTAAAGAGAAAAAGATGACATAATGAGGTCTAGAAACATGAATGGTTCATCTACAGTCACTGAGCAAATGGTGAACAAAATCAGAACTGAAACCAAAGGCCACACCACCTAAATAGCTGACCGCTAAGGCTTGGAAAGTCAACTTCACAGATCAAAGATGTATAGGATGTAGGCATCCTCTTCTCAGACATGACCTCAATTTTTCAGTAGTAAACAAATTGCTCTCTGTGAAGAAATTTTAAAAAATAAATAAATAAAATTAAAATCAATTTTTCCTGGGGAAGCATGCTAAGAGCTACCTATTTATAGTTCTTGTTATGAGGCTATCCTTTAATTGTAGAGCAATCTGTTTAGCCTGCTAGTTCTAAATTTTAAAAGGTTATTTGTACCCATGCCCAAGAGCCAGTTAGACTTGGAAGTTGTTAAAAATGAAATTTATCAATTAACCTGGGATTGAATCCATGTACACAGGTGTTTTGTTTTTGTTTTTGTTTTCAGTTTTTGTTTGTTTGAGTTTGTTTTTTCTTTCTTCCTTCCTTTATTTCTTCTTTTTGCTTTGGGTAGAGGATGAGTACACAAAATTAAATCTCTACTAACTTTTATCGTCTATATAATTATCAGTATTTCTATACATATAGAATTTAAAAAGAAAACACATATCCACAGCCTCTTACTCCCAGAAATTCTGATACATTTGATATAAGTTAAGATGTGGTTAGTGTTGGTATTTGGGTTGAAATAACTTTACTGAAATGTAATTCGTGTATCATAAAGTTTTTCTTTTTTAAAAACACAATTAAGGGATTATTTTTTTAATACAGTGGGAGTTGTGAGTGGACCACTACTATCTGTAAAACATTTTCATTACACAAAAAGGAAATGTCATTCCCATGAGCCATCAGTTCCCATCATTCTCTCCCTCCAGCCCCTGGCAACCACTCCTCTACTTCTTGTCTCTATTTGCCCATTCAGGACATTTCCTATGTTTGAAATTACAGTATGTGTGTCGTTTTGTATCTGGCGTCTTTCACATAGCAATTTTCAAGTTTCATGTGTGATGCGATAAAGTATCAGAACTTTAGTTTATGACTATTCCATTGTGCAGCTGTAGTACATTTTGTTTTTACACTCAACATTTTTTTGCCTGTTATGAGCAATGCTACTGTGAACATCTATGTAGGGGTAGGGAGAGAGGAGCTGGAGGGAAAGGACAAGCTCCAGCATCTAAACTCCAATGTTCATTTAGTAATCCCTGTCTGATTCAGCAGATGATATTGTGAGACCCCAAAGCGTTTCCCAGGCCTGAAATGTGTTTCCCAGATCCCTAGCAATACAGCCAGTAAAAAGCCTTTTGTTCTTCTCCAACTCCTCGTTCCTTGTAATCTTCAAGGACAGCCCCGCCTGAACTATAGCGCCCCGCCTGAACTATAGCTCACCCCCACTCCCTACTCCTCGGTCCTTCACCAAAGACAGGTCCACCGAACAAGCTGTAGCTCTTCCCAACTTCTCACTCTTACCCTCCCTCCTGTGGTTTTTCCTTTAAAAGCCCCCTACTGTTGCAGCTCCAGGTCGAACTCCCCTGCCCTGTGCAGTTTGTCCTCAGCTAGCTGATAACAAACCTCTTGCGGTTTTGCATCAAGCAGTTTCTCTCGAGTTTTGGGGGGCACCAACTCATCATGGGACAGGAGCAACCCTGTTTCAGGGGTCTTCTTCCCCAAGACTCACACGTGAGAGGTAAAACAGATTTCCTACACATGAATTCCTTGGGCAGTTCCCAGTCTAGTAAAGAAGAAAAAAAAAATATATATATATATATATATAGCTAGTTTTCATCCAGTAGACAACAGTCTGCATGTTGTGGGACCAGCTGATTTCCTAGACATGAAGACTGCTAATCTGTGGGATAAAGGATGATGCCTACATTGATTGACAAATGTTTACCAAGATCTCCTGCTAGTGATAGAGACCTAGTGAAGGCTCTTAGGCCGAAAAGCGGGTCCTCAAAGCTTTTCATTTCTGTAGGTCACGCTAACCAAAGTGGAAGCAATACTTTGGAAGGTACAAGGATGAAGGCATGGAGAGTGGGCAAGATTCATCTTCCAAGTCAGAGGTGAGAGACTACACTGGCTTAGAAGTAGTGGATGAAGTGAGCAACGTTTACAGGCTAATGCTTACCCAACTTGACGGTGAGTTAGGTGTGGTTAAAGAGAAAAGGAATCATTTAAAATGACTTCCTCAGCCAAACAGAGTAAGATACAAGTAGCTATTTTTCTTTTTACTCATTTCTACATCATTACCAGAATAGACAGATCCAAAAACCAAGTCGAGTTTGGACATCTGGGTATAACGAAGACATGTTTTCAGCATCAGGGGTCGTGACACAGGATGGAAACTTTCAGAGGAAGAGACTGCAGTCATTCTCTGAAACGGTCTTTCTTCACAAGGAGTAATATGATAACTCGAAGGTAGCTTTTCTTCTTCTTCCCAGCATGAGGCCTCTGAGCTCAAGCCTCAGCATGACTGAGGTTGTCTGATTTCTCCCGAGCCCATTTGACCTCAGCATTACAAACCAAGCATGCTCTCAACAAGAACCGCACAGCCCCCGTGTCAAGGCTGTGTGTTGGCTGCCATTGTGCTGGAGATGCAACCAAGCACAGACCCATGAAAGGGGAAATACCTCATTTTGTGACTGTGCCAGCTTTTGTTGGGAAGAGTTTGAAAACTGTGAAAAGGCGATGGGCAGTTTATCTGTCGGTAGATAATTTTTAGATTAGCTGATGTTTATGCTGTAGTCAAGGTAATTTCTTCTTGTTTTGTGCTGATATGTGGATAACAGCTTCCTAGCTTAGGATTCAAGCTGATAAAAAACCTCTTTTTAAATGTTAATACAATTTCTAGATTTCAGACCCACCTTAATTTATTCCCTGTGAGAAACTACCTGACAGGACCTCAGACTCAACATCTTCTCTGGAGACACACGAAATAAAATAGGTTTCTTTAGGTATGAAAGAAAGATTACAGTTGTCCTAAATGTGTGCTCACTGTGGTTTCTAGTATGCTAGATACTTCTAGCTCCTTTTAATTTCCCTTAAAAATGGAGCATGCGTGAAGAGACCCATCTCCACCCTACAGCAGTACAGCACAAAGATACAGATGAACCAAAGCACATGACAATGGTCAGCTTGGCTGTGTATTTTGGTTTGTTTTTTGCAGTTTCTGGGGATCTGTGGTATTTCAAATAATTTAAGGTAACATTATAAAATTTAAGGATATACCTAGACTTAGAACAGTGGTTCTCAACCTGTGAGTTATGACCACCTTGAGGGTAAAATATCACATATCCTGCATCTCAGATATTTACACAGTGATTCATAAGAGTAGCAAAATTACAGTTATGACATAACGACAAAATAATTTGATGGCTGGGGTCACTACAACATGAGGAAATGTACTAAAGGGTCACAACATTAGTGAGGTTGAGAAGCACCGACTTGGAAGGAACTAGAGATGCATTTAGCTTTCCTATATGGACTTCTGTTTGAAGATGTGTTGTTTTCTAAACCATTCTAGGAATGATCTTTCTTTCCCTCTGCAAATATTTGATTCTGTTTTCCTTCTTGTGAGTGGTTTACCTAGGCTACACCCACAAGAAACAGTGTTACTCTCCCAACTGCATTCACTCAGCACAGTAAAAGACTGCCTTGGCTGGCATGTCTACCAATCGTCAGGTTGTTTTGATGGTGAATTTGTGCTTTGCTTTTCAAAGCCTCTCCTAGCAGCTAAACAAGCCAAAGCTGTGGAGACAGGAAGCAGTAACCTCAAGTCTCTTTTCCTCACAAGTCTGCTCTACACCAGGTGACATGAAGACTAAGGGCAGAGGTGAGAAGGCACTCATCTGCAGCCCCGGGCAAGGCTGTGAGAGCCAGAGTTCCCACCAATAGTCTGTGAAACTTGTGGTAGTACTGGCTTCTGGAAGGTTGACAGTTGATTGTGTTTCCAAGGGAATGCAATAGTTACAAAAACAACTTCTTTCCTTCTCATCAATTCTAAGTGGGTCAATTACTATGCTTAGGAACCAAGCCAACCTCTGTACAGGTGCACTGGAAAATCATCTCTAAGGTGATCAAACATCAAAGAACTTTGACCTTAAAAGGATGTGAATACACACACACACACACACACACACACACACACACACACATCCCTCCCAGTTAAGCTAAATTGTGTATTTACAAAGAATATGAAGTATAAAATACAATATAGGGAACATAGTGGTTTAGAATCATGAGCCTATAAGACGAGTCCATGTTCAAGACAAATAAGCAGCCTTTGAGACTTGAACTCAAGCCTTCCAACAGATTTTGGTCTATTGTTCCTTTCCCTCTGACACACTGCATCAACATTCTAACATAATTCCAGTGGTTGGTTTTAGGTCCTCTAGAGTCTGGATTTGATCAAAGAGTTGGTACTGAGAGCTTCAAGTAAGAATCAAGGGGATTACTATTTAGCAGTCGGTATGTTGAATGGCAAGAGGACTGGACCAAAGCAAACTTCATTTTCTCCAACATTTTAGTGGAGTACTGTATGGAAAGGGAGAAAGGAAGAAAGAAAAGAAAAGAAAAGAAAAGAAAAGAAAAGAAAAGAAAAGAAAAGAAAAGAAAAGAAAAGAAAAGAAAAGAACTCAGCTGGAAGGAACTTGAAAATTATCTAAAGCCATCCCCTTGTTTTATAGATGAGGCTACTGAAAACAAAAATAAATGACTTTTTTTTCAAACAAGGTCACACAAAATACTAAAGAGCTAATGTGTAATTTGTTTGTGTAGGTGTAAGGACTGATGCTTTCAATCATGAATGAACAGAAGTAAAAAAGAACGACTTTGTTCATTCAACAAGACTAAGTCAGTTTTGTGCTCATATTTAAACGAAGTATGGTTTCAACTAGCTCTTCCTTGTCTGTGATTTTCCATTCCATAGTCTCTGTTACCTAATGCAAACCCAGACCATTAAATGGGAAATTTCAGATATAAACAATTCATAAATTTTGAATTGCATCACTCTGATGATGAGGTCCAATGTTAGTCACCTGAGATGTGAAGTATCCCTTTAGTTGGTTGTTCTGCTATGCATGCGCTAACAACACAATCACCAGTTAGCCATAATATTGTTCCCTGAGCTATCAGATCAACCACTGAGGTATCTCACTGGTTTTGTTCAAACGATCTTTATTTTACTTAATAATGACCTGCAGTGAACGAACAGTGGTTCTGGCAAAAATTCTCTTCTTAATAAGGAAAGAAAAAAAAATCAAATGCTGTGGAACTTAGGATTCACACTAAGGAGGGAAAATCGTGTTAGTTTGTTTTTACACCTCTGACTGCAGAAGTTGCAGACACAGTGCGTGGTGGTGGGCTTGGCAAAGATGGGAAAGACCCTCATTTACAGAGTTTTACTATCCAGGGTTTCAAGTGTCTGCAGAGAGTCTTGGAACATGTTCTTCATGGATAACGAGTGATAGCTATACACAAAGAGCTTGTGCACAATTTGAGAGACCTACAGGTCATAGATGAATCTCAGATGAGACCTACAGACAGTTTTATTATACAAACTGCCTCTCATAAAGAATTTCTACTTCACAAGTAGTGCTTATCCATTGTAGCGCTTCTATTCCACTTTAGCTCCATGTACAAAAAGATGTCAATCAGCTCTTTTCAGTCCAACTTTTAATGGATGAATCCTTAACTAAAAAGATTTACATTTTTAATCATGTTTAAATTTATAATATTCTATTTTTCTTTTTTTAATATCATAAGCATCATAGTGAAATAAAGTGTCCCACCAAGGCTGGTGTGACTCAAGACTGAAGCATATGCTGGCATGCTAAAGAAGATATTAGAAAGATATTATGCATACTTAGTTAGAAATTGATTTTTCTTCTAGAGATTCTAATGGATTCCATTTGTTCACATCACAACACTTCTATACATTTGAAAAAAATGAAGTTATAGCTTCCTAATTCTGGTGTTTTCTTTTGAAAGTTCCAAGTGAACAGAATTTGATGTGTTAGTAACATGTTAGGTAGGGGGTGAGGCTATGTTTGGCCGCATTGTACTCTTGTGTTTGTAGCCAGTTATGGAGACATCATTGGTTGCCCTGGCAAAGAATGCCTGGGTCCTGACCACAGATCTGATGAAGTTACTATAACTTTCCTCCAAACGTATTTCCTGTTTGGGACTAGGATATCCTTCACCTTCCAGCCCCCTGACCACTTGCTTCCTTTCAGACTCTGTAAGGTACAAGCTCTCTGATGAGCCAGTTTGGTGCTTGTTCTTGAGCCTGTAAGTCATACTAGGGGCTCAACATCTTGTAGCTCAGGTAAATAGTTTCAAAGTAACTATGGTCATTTTCTCTCATTTTCCATCAACTGTTTTCTTGCAATTCTCCTCATTTTTAAAAGAAAGCATGGTATAAGTAAAATCTTTTTTGAAAATGAATTTGAACAATATGATATACAGGCATGTATGTTATCTCTTTCAGGATTCCAACTGAAAATGTGTGGCCTGTTAAGTCACTGGCAACAGTAGGCAGGCTTGTTTATGAAAGATGCACTGTTCAAATTGTGAGAGAGTAGAAGCCAACAGGAGCAGGGGACACCTGTGGCGTGCAGCACCACAGCTGTGACCACTGTTAGATCTGAAGACAGGAGTTGCTAGAGTCAGAAGGAAACAGAAGAGTAGTAGAGACCACTGGGACAAAGCATGACTATTGTGGATAAAACAAAACAAAATAAAACAAAAAACAAGCTAACCGGCTAACCCTGTCCAAGGCTGTACATCATTTCTATCAACTGTATCAAGTACACTAAATCTTATTAATAGTATATAAGATTTTAAAACAAAAAAAAATCATTCAACTCAAACAATTACAAATTGATTATAGGTGCCAATGAAAATAGAAATAGAAACATGATGAATAAATTTACTACATGAGTCACTTTGGACCATTACTGATCTAAGCTATACCCTTAACTCTGTTCTATATTATGACCTACAGTGCTTTGGATGACCACAGACAGATGATACAGATGAAAATCATATTTAAAAATTTAAATGCAAGGTAAATTTTCAAAAAAAAAAACCCTCTATGGTCATTTTCTCTCATATTCCATGAACTGCTTTTGTGAAATTCTCATTTTTATAAGAAATCACGGCAGAAATAAGATCTCTCCCCCCCCAAAAATGACATTGAACAATATGATATGCATGTACAGTAATGTAGATGATATTTGTCTTTGTCTCTTTAAAATATTACTGTCCTGTATGCAACTGTCAGAAAGTAACTCAGAGGTCAAAGAGTTCAGGTGCAAAAAAAAAACAAAAAAAAAACCAGCCTTATGAGTACTGAGACATAACACATTCATTTCTAGGAGAGAAGAATTGTCAGAATAATTAATGTATACATTCTGAAAACAAAATTTGATTAGTCAGAAAATTGTTCTCTGATATTGTAAATTCTTCCACGACAAAGTCATTAACTCAGTAGGTTTAAATAATGAACTCTGATTATTTGGGGTTTTTTGAAGATAGAAAGATGTAAAAGAAAGCCCTGCTAGGTACACAATTATACTCCAAACCCATGGACAGTGCACGAACTCTATAGAGTCATTCACAGTTCCAAGGAAAAGCTCACAGATGCAATGAGTCTGGAGGCTTCTATACAGAGCAGTCCTGAGCTGGACTATGAAGTCTACAGCAAATTGAGATAGGGCAAGATTACGGAAATGACCTTACTGCAAGGGTTTATCAGAAAGTAACCAGGAATTTTATTTATTTAAGGAAGAAATAGGTAATATGTTTACACCAATCATGGGGGGAGGGGCCAGGGGTCTTTGATGCCAAGAAAAGGCACGTGGATTTTTCCAGGACTCTTCACATCTAAGGTAAGAATGGAGCTCCACCCCCCCCTCCCTGCGGGGAGAGGTTGCACAGTAGTATGATGGAAGGTTAAGGACAATTCAGAGCAGTGAGGCTGTTGCCATAACAGATGTGAGCTGGCAAGGCCTGAGCCGCGAAAGGATGAGCAAAGCATCAGCGTTGGACTGACAGTCAGTGCGCATGACTGGAAACTCACCCAAGTTCCAGTGCCCGCTAAGGGCAAGAATTGCGGCACCGTTGATAATGTAAGTTAATAAATGATATCTGTTTGGATAAAAGAGTTGTTTCAGAAATGTTAGACTTAAGGGGTGGATAAGGCCTCCTACTGAGACAATCAGGACGAGACAAAAGGATGGGGCCAGAGTTTTAGGAAGCCGCTGGAGACTGAAATATCCTTAGGTCACCTGTGTTGAGGGTGAATGGTAATTTTAAGATGTCTAGAAAGCCATTGCCTACTCCTGTGTAATCCAGCCCCACCTCCCAGAGATCCCACTGTGGAGCTGAAATTCTTAAACACACAACCTCATAAGCCTGAGAACAGTCCCATCTACCATTTATAGGACGACAACTGTCCTCCGGTTTTCTAGAAGTAGGACACCATGACAGAGCAAATTGATTAAACAGAAGTGGTATCATAGTAAATACCACTGAGCCACTCAAAAGAGTCAAACTGCATTATTCTAGGACCGAAAGAGTAGTTATCTTTATTAACTTTCAACACGAATATTATGACCGTAATCCAAATTTCAAATATGGAAAACAGTTATAAAAGAATTATTTACATGAGTATAATATTTTAATCACTTCATTGTATAAATTCACAAATAAGATTACACAAATAAATTAAGTTACAGTGACTCCTTCAATCTAGCTACCCTGATATATTGTTCTCTATATGTGCATTTTAACCCAATGACAAGATCTTAGGGCTCCTTCCTGAGTCTTCATCATCTGAATTCCCATTCAAAACATGTAAGAAGACAGCAAAACATTTATCTTATCTGTTCTGCTCTCTGTAAATATGAAACATTTGAGCAGGCTTCTCAGGGCTCCTGTGACATACACAGACTCTTCTGGGTAGGTGTCAGAGCCTGGAATTCTGGAAATAATGACTGTTTTAGACCTGAACTTTACGGTGGAAAATAAGACTCAACTAAGGCTGTATGGCTTCCCCAAACCCTGCAGCCATTTAGAAGCACATAGGGACCTAAGATTCTAAACAACAGATATAAAAGATTTCAGAGATGACTGACTTGCAATTCTCTACATATATGCATCTATGTGTGTATGCATCTATGTGTATGTATGTATATGTATGAATATATGTGTGTGTATGTGTGTATATATATGTATGTATATATGGATGTATAAAATACATTCTTGAATCCAATCCCTTCATGTACCAGATGAGTAAATTGATACCCAGATAATGTATGTCATGATGTGACAAACTAGAACCCCTAACCACATCTCCCTATCTTGAGAAATCCTTAGATTTACATTTTGAGTTGGGAGTGAGTTAGAAAGTTTAAAAACAAAAACAAAAACCAGCTTTGGTCTTCCAAAGATCAAGCAGCTACATACTTATTCCAAAAACAAAATGAAACAAACAAACAACCCCAAACCCCACAAAGCGATGCTAAGATTGACATCCCTGACTGGAAACTGGTAGCTTCTGGTTGGTTTGAACCTGTGGCCCCGTTATCTCATCCAGGAGCTGAGGTCACGCACATATACACTGTGCACTTATAGATTTGTCCTCTCTCTAATTTTTCTGTCTTCTGAGGAGACATCCCAGCCTCCCTCTGAAGTCTGAGCTCTGGCTCCAGTGCTCACTTCAGTTGCCTCCTGACCAGAGGAATTTCCCAGATTCTATTCAGCTCAGTTTTCCTCATCCTTCTAACTAGTGTGCCATCCTACGCCTTCTGCTTCACTCCCTGGACAAGCATTTCTAAGTGCTTCTTCTGAATCACTTCAACTGCTTCATGAGACCCTAAAACTCAAATTCCAGCATTTTTTAAATCAGTATTCAGACCTTTGTTCTAACCTGGTCTGGTCCTTTCCTACCTTCGTAGACTTCCAAGTCTGACTGCCAAGAACATGGAACCATATTTGTGGTTTTGTTTCCTAATTTCCTTCCTTCTCAGGCAACATAATCTTGGTCAGAACATGAACCCTAGCTGTGAGGTGCTAGGAAATATGTAAAAATATGTAAGTAGTTGGACCTGCTTGGTATTTCCATTTTCCCATCTAGGAATTATGATATAGTTATGATAATTTCTTAATGGGCTTTAGGAAAAGAGTGAATGCCTTAAACAATGAAAAAGCAGGTAGAACAATGTCTACAACATAAGTACAAACTAAATATTAGCTGGCAATTTTTATCAATAGCATCATCCGTTAACATCCTACCTACCAACAGCATCCATTTTAATTCTCAACTCTTCATAAAGACTTACCATCCTACAATAATTTGTTGTTGGGAGTGGGAAGTTAAGGCAAGGCGATACACTATAGCCAGGCTGGCATAAAATTTACTGTGTAACCCAGACTAGCCCACAGCTCCCAGTAATCCTCCTGCCTCCAATTCCTGAGTACTGGGATTTGGGACTATAGCATGAGCTCCACACCCAGCTCCTACATTGATTTTGACAGAGTGCTTATTTGATGCTTCTCCATTTCTGAAACATTGCAAGCTCACTTTCTTTTTCAACAAATATCTGATTAAATCCTACATGCTTCCAGCATTTGTGCTCAACACCAAGTTTAAATGAGCAAATGAGACAAGTGCCTCCTCCTAAAGAGCTAATAGTCTGGTATGCAAAACAGATGTTATCAATTCTTAATAACAATTTTGGGAACTCTGAAGAGAACAGAAGTCCCATGTTTTGATATTAAGGGTCTCAAGGGAGACCTTCAAGTGATAGATAGAAGGGGTATCCAAGACTATAAGGATAGTACATGCAAAGCCATTAAAGCATCATATAGCACCATGAGGTAAGGTAGGGGAATGCCCAACTGTCATCATGTAGCTGTTTTCATAGGTTGTATCCTATTACAAAGCTCAGTCCATGAAAACAAGAAAACTCAACTAATACAAGCAGGTCTTGTGTGCTGTGACCTTGTGCGTCTTGTCCTTTCCCTCTGTTTCCTCAGTGCCATGAAGGATCAAGATATGAGAGGTCTAATAAATATTTGCTAAAGTGAGCTACGTTCTCATAGAACCATCTCTTACAATAAAGGCAGTCTTTTCCTCAAGGAGGTAACTCGTTCACCCCAAAAAACTAGTGTGAAAAATCTTTCACCCAAAAAACTACTATGAAAAACAGTAGATCAGGAACAGCAGAGATAAACATAAGGAACCACAAGACAAATACAGCCTTGGTAAAGTCAAGAAGGGTGGGTTCCAGTGTGAGACAGTGGAGGATGTTGGAGTTAAGAGCCTTTTTATTAGGGTACAGAAGACATTAGCTTGGATAAACTAAGATGAAAGCAGCCCAAAGGCATGCAACAGTCCCAAGAAACCTGACAATGTAATCTCTTAACATCTTCTAGTATGATCGTCAGCACAGCTTTCTTTCCTGCAAATTGAGAAATACAGGTTTCCTCCCATCTCTAAACACCTGTGGTTTATAATTGTTTTCCACCACAATAAATTAGTGTGGATAGAATGCTATTCATAATTGACCTAAGACTGAAAAAAAAATCTAAGATTTTATGATTCTCCCTTTTACTTTATCACATCTTGAAGTGTTTTTTTTTTCTTTTTTTAATCTTCACAGGAACCAGACTAGTATCTTACACATAGAAGATTCTCAATAAATGCCTGCTGAAGGAGTGCCTGAATGAGAACTTATCTCACCAAAGCACATGGGGGAGCTAGACACTTACGAGCACTCTGTTTTGGGGTTCCTGAAGTGTTGCAACAAAAGAAAACATTCTCTTCCTGTGTGCTCTTCCAGACTTAAACCCTTAGGATAGAACCAATGTGTTTCAGGTAGACCCCTGTTTATCTCCAATTATGTATTAGTATCACTCAATATCAAAGACAGTTCCCAGGTCCCAAACAAGCTGCAAATACATCTAAGTGATGTTCTGGCTCTTCTCCTCAGCAAAGTACTCCTGAGCAAGAAAAACCACAAGCTTCTCCTTGATCACTGATAAAAAAATTAAAACGTTGACTCTGGAGAGATAGGTCAGTTGGTAAAGTATTTGCCTTGCAAGCATGAGGAACCGAGTTCAATAACCAGAGTCATATTTTTTTAAAAAAAACTAGGTGTGATAGCATCCACTTGTAATCCCAGTGCCAGGGAGGCAGAGACAAGCACATGCCTAGTGTTTACTGGGCTGCCAATGAAGCCTACTAGGCAAGATCTCAAAACAGAGAGAATTCAAAAACCAAAAACAAACAAAAAAGAAATGGTGGTCAGCACCAGAGAAATGGAACCTGAGGCTGCCCTCTGCTTCCACACACATGCACACATGCACCTGTAAATAGACAAACACATGACAAAACACAAAAGTGAAAGGCTGAAAATTCAAACACCCGCCTAAGTTCTCAACCTGTATCTATCGTCGTTACAATGAGGGGCATGTCAATAAATCAGATGTCTAGATGAACAGATGGACGATGAAGATGCTTAAATGTTTTGATTATACATTACATGGTCGATTATGAGCCAACGTAATTCAGAAGCTGTGGAAAGGATTTCAAGATTAGATTAGAGACTAATGTGAACTGTAATTCTGAATGACATCGTTAACCTGGTTACCTTGCCAACCAGCATCCTAGAGATAACGATGATGGTGGTGGTGAGGAGATGACGGTAACCATGATGTGAAGATAAAGAAGCTCGAAGTTAAGCAAAAAGCTCTCCACCACCATGAAGTGTCTCTTACTCATGAAGAACACAAATACAATTTGCATAATGATACAAAGGAAAAAAAGAACAAAAAACATGGGACCAGTGACATTAGCAATGAATCACTAAAGGCAGAGAAAACACTCCCTGCCTGAATCTCTGCCAAGAAACTGGGGACTTCTTGATCCCACCCAGCAAACCTCTCTTCTACAGCTTAAGGCTGTCAAACAGAGTCACAAGCAAAAAAAAAGAAAAAAGAAAACCTACTTTGTGAATCCTTTCCCCTCACCCCTCAGGCCTTAATGCCCCCACCCTAGCCTGTTCCCCCAACTTCAGGAACTAATTTCCACTCACCGCTCACCGTGTCTCCTGTTAAAAGCTCTGGGTATGTTGAGCATTTGTTGTTTTGGTCCTCTTCCTTGGTTGGTTAACTAGTTGATTGGGTCGGTGGGTGGGTGGGTGGTGGTGCTATAACCACATCACTACCCAGAGAATCCAAAGAAAGCCTCACCTGACTTAGAGAACTGGACAACCTTCCAGTGAGTCACAAAAACACCCAGGTCATTTCTCTTCAAGTTTGACTAAACTCTCAACAGAAAAGTTCCAACTGTGAATAAATTTCTTAAGGAAAAAAGCAAACTGTAATTTAGCTGAGAGGAGAGGAGAAAAGGATTCATCCCTGTCAACTCCCTGCTGTGAGGTAAGTGTGCTTTCTGGGAGTTCCTTGCCTTCTAGTCTCGACAAGTGAACCCCATTGTCCCCACCAATGCCTGTGAAGGTGAACAAAAAGAACAATGCTTTAGATAATAAACCACGAGTGAAATTTGCTTCTGGAATCTTAGTGGCATAATTTTTTTTTCACTTGGTCAAGGTCAGCACACTGGCAACTAAGAAGCACTTGAAGGAAGATATCCACACACGACAGTCACAGTAATTACAGGGAATTTCTTCACCCATGAAAATAGAAAAGGGGGGTCATTAGATAGAAGAGTCCATATCTAGGAAGGGAGGCAATGAGAGCCCTTCCCCCATCGCACAAGTTTGCATGCCTGCTCTTCACAGCAACGCTCACAGATTCGTTTCTTCTGATCTGCCTTTGGCGATGACTCATTCTGCTTCTTGGAATTGATAAATCGATATTAATTTTTAAAGTCCTTGCTATTAAAGTCTCTGCTAGACGGGTTGCCTTTAAAAGAGGGTAGTTGGGGGTTGGGGTGGGGCTATAAAAGATAGTTTATTAATTAAGAGCATGGTAGTGAACCAAATTCTTAACAAATTCCATATTTTGGAAGTAGCTATCAGGTGTATCTGAAATGCCAGAATGCCTGGTCAGTTTTTAACAGTCAGAAGAGCTGGCCACGGTGCATCAGAATCAGTGCAAAGGCAGCAGCCTGCAGATTACATCACATTCCTCTGTACTTATCTTTTCTTATCTTACTTTGTAAGCCCAGCCTCAGAGCAACACTTAACCGTGAGAAGCCAATTATTTCTTTCTGTACATCTACCACAGAGGAAGTCATTCGTCAAAGATCGGGCAAGAATACAGTCTTTAATTACTCTGCTTTGTAGATATGACTTTTTATTAAATGCCAATCATTTTTCCGTGCCTCACTACGCGAAAAGGAGTTCTGAAGGGAATGCAGAATCAGTGGAGAAGTCATTCGTGTTCAACCTGGCCTCTTGGGCATGCTCTATCCACCACAATTTGGGGAGAAATGAAAAGAAGGGCTCTCACAGAAAAGTAAACAGGTATTTCCTGAGTTTAGTCTCTAGACTACAGGGTCAATTTGCTGAAAAACTAACAAAAGTCTAGAATATATATATATATATATATATATATATATATATATATATATATATATATATATATATATATATA